>NDXB01007678.1:154340-179872 GCA_002631895.1 Agapornis roseicollis | reverse complement strand
GGGGGGGGGGGGGGGGGGGGGGGGGGGGGGGGGGGGGGGGGGGGGGGGGGGGGGGGGGGGGGGGGGGGGGGGGGGGGGGGGGGGGGGGGGGGGGGGATTGATTAGTATTTACTACAGCCAGTGCAACAGTGGTCAGTTGTGGAGCAGCAGCAACAACCTGGCCTACAGCGGCTGGAGGAGTTTCCAGATGTGTTTTGGGATGCACTACCAACCAATATTTAAAAAGGACAAACACCAATGAAAAGGGCAAGTACAAGGATCAAGGTGAGAGCTTGAGCTCCAGAAACAATGCAGTTATATGTGCAAAAATCCAACAGGAGGCAAAGAAAAACTCCAGTGAAGAACAAGTTTCCTACCATTCCATGCCCTCAATGTTTAAACACTGATAGGATTTCCGAAGATCCATTAATCACGTGTACTAACATTAATCCTCTTTAGGAGCCTAGAGAAGATCCTGCATTACCGTGAGCCATCAAAAATCTGGCTTAATTTATCTCTTCCATTCCCTCCCTTCCCTCATCTTAGCGAAAACAAGAGTTCTGTGAAACAGAAATCCTACAATGGTATTCTGGAACTTCCAGTTTAAGTTTTCAAACTGGGCACTTCAGCTGCACACAGTAAGAGATCATACTTCATACAGAGTGCGCCAATATAGTTTGCCAAAATGAGAGAAGACCTTATACAGCATGAAAACCTAAATGCTACTACATGCATCAATTCACAGGGAAGAATCAAGCAGTAGGGAATCAAATACCTTTCAAAACCAGAAGTATCATTTAAACAAGCTGTCTTAATTTCTTCTTACATGAAATTTTGTAGGCCACGCCATAAAATTGTAAGGTTATTCTAGTAAGGAAGCTGAAGTAGCCGAGTTATATATTGGGTAGACTGAAAGCTCCATATGATCTGATTGCTAGTCACATCTGTACAGTAGAAAGGGAAAGTTAAAAAGGAGGAGTTGCAAAATCAAGGTGAGGACAAATCCATGACAGGGGCTAGACAGAATGACTGACTTTGCCATAACTTCATTAACATGATTGCATTGTTAATGACGCTATTATAGGGCAGCAGAACCAGACACACGGGTGATGCCCAATTTAAAGCCAAGTTTATTTAAAAGCCTTTTCTGCATGCAATAAAAATGATGAAATTTGTCACAGTCAAAAGTTCATTCAGAGAGTCAGATAGTTTTACACGAACAGCAGAGATGGCATTTAAAATGGGCAATCCAGCAACTGTAACAAGCAAATCACCTCAGTGTAGCTCATCTGCATCCCAATTCTTCAAAGGAGATGCCTAGAGACAGTAGAATATGGTAATGGCCAGACTGTTTCAACAATGTAAGCTACAAGTAGCTGTTCTTCTCCAACACTGTGCCATGCTGCCTCACACCTCACCCCAGATGAAGAAACATGCTTTACTTTTGTAAAGTCAACCTCAGAGCAGACTTCAGTATCTGAAGTGGGACTACAGGGATGCTACAGGGGGCTCTTCATCAGGGACTGTAGCAATAGGACAAGAGGTGATGGGTTCAAACTGAAACACGGGAAGTTCAGGTCGGATATAAGGCAGAAGTTCTTTATTGTGAGGGTGCTGAGGCACTGGCACAGGGTGCCCAGAGAAACTGTGGCTGCCCCATCCCAGGCAGTGGTCAAGGCCAGGTTGGACAGAGCCTTGGGTGACATGGTCTAGTGTGAGGTGTCCCTGCCCATAGCAGGGGGGCTGGAACTGAATGATCTTAAGGTCCTGTCCAACCCAAACCAGTCTGTGATTCTGAAGTGATTCACAACATATGCGAAATGAGGCTGGACTCTATAACCTCTGCAATATGCAAACTTACTTCTTACTCATCCCAAGGTCATGTGGAGTCCTAAGATGGCCCTGAACACTGGTAAAGAAGGCTGAAAAGAGTCCTTTGCAAAACTGCCTTTCCAATGGCTACACTACACCAGATGGTCTTAAGGAGAAAAAAAAAAGGAGAGAAAAACCCTCCAAGAATTACAAAAATATTTACCCATCCAATTAAAAGCTAAGGTTATAAATACATATTTATTCCAGTTAAGGTTATTTAAGTGCAACGTCAGCATCAGAAATCCAGCTTACAGCCTGACTATAAAACACCGCAGGACTTTCAGTTACTCCACTGCCAGCTCTACTTCTAGAAACATTACTACTGAATGAAGGCTTTTTCTCCCATATTTCCTAGTCCTGCAGTGCCTGACCCTTCTCTGCCAGAACAAATAGATCCAAACTTTACCATTAAGAGGATAACAGATTAAACTAAATCATCTGCTACATCACTGAAGAGCCCCAGTACTCCTTATCTAAGCATCAGAGTCCAAGCACTTCACAATATAAGTAATTTCAATACAGACGATTTATTGAGAGAAACCCCCGCATGTAGCCAGGATATCAGAATGAAAACTGAAGCAAGATCATTGCCAATTAAAACCACAATGCTTCTGGAGCTGTCAGAGTTCAGATTCTCTCTTTTGACAGCAAGACTTTTTCTTCCACCAAGCTGCAGCAGAAGCACATTATCCAACTTCCTTGACTGCAAAAATCAGATTTGACTTTTTCCCTGTAGGCAACTCATTAGACAAAGGTCTTTGTGTGACTTTAGGAAAACTGCAAGCCAAATCTAATGGGATGGAGGCTTTTCTGTCAGACCAGAAGGATATACCAGAGAACAGTCAGTGTTTTTATTTTTACTTCTTGCCAGTAAAAGCAAAGCAGCACTAGAGACCAAAATAAAGACTTGCAGGGAAAAAAGATTCCAGAGTTCTGCTGCATTTCCAAGCAGCTGAAAGAAGGAAGAGTTGTAAAGGTTAGTTTTATGCTAAGTTTATCTGGATCTTTGTGCTAACAAACCTGTTCGTATTCAAACCTTAGGAACAGCCTCCAAGTATCTGCAAAAATGTATTTTTGAAGTGTTCAATCCTATATTTACTCATATTTTATAAGTGCATTAGATGGGGCATATATGAGATCTCATATATATAAAACCACCCTGTTTTCTGGAATTTAAGCCCATACTCACACAGGAAAGTTATACACTCAATTCCACCGACAAAAGCAAGAAGAGCTCCACACTGAATTCCCTCTCCTTCAGATACATGAAAGAAATTTTGCATCAACAGTAAACAAGGTTTTTAGATGGCCCAAGGGAAAACAAATGCCCACAATGAGATGACTGTACAGTTAGTTGTGCTATCCACCCCCAGACAGCTAAAATCACTATCTGTGGTCCAGGTACCCAGAGGGGAGGCTTTGTTTTCCAGCTATTAAGTATCTATGGATTAGGATAGGTTGGTTTATTCTGATTTAACTTTCTTAAGGATAGTATCAGTTGCCTAAATAATCTCATTAACATACACAATTCTGCAACATTAATTCAATCCTTGTGTTATAGATGAGATAATATAAACCAGAGCACAAAAAATAAGTATCAAAATAAACCTTGAGATTTCTTTTAATGAATCACTCTACCTAATGTAATTGCAGTATGTGACTACCAGGAGTGGCATTGGCTTTTGTCACTTACCTGTGAAATCTCTGAATTTTCAGTTACTATGGGCACTGACTCTACCTCTTCACCTGCTCTGTCATCTGGAAATTCCCCTAGGATCTGAGGACCTCATATTTCACAGAACATTTTCCAACAGCTACTATTACATCAACAAGGCAAAAAAGATACCCCATAAAAACCCCACAACCACCCACTATGGAACAGACACAAACCATGCCTGAAGCACAGACATGTCTCTGAAACCACAGTGCTTATAAATCATCCAGAACTTCTCCGGATCTTGTCAGCTCCCCTATCAGCAAGTAAACAGCTCCTTTCCTTCCGAATTCAAGTTCAGTTCCTCTGATCATTTATGTCAGGAAGATTCAATCATTTCACTGCTTGTGGAATGCGAATACACAAGTGCCACGAGGAAAGCAGTTTATTAAGAAATGTAAATGAACTGGCTGAAATTTTTCATGGTGTCTGCCCAACTTTAACATTTACAAGCATCACAAAACTGAAATAACAAGCAGGAGAAATTAATGCTTCACAATTATTTTAAACCCCAAACAAATGTTCTGAAGCAGAGCGAACTGCATGTCGCAGAATCCCCACGGTGACTGGCCAGTGAAACAAAAAGTGACACATCTCAGAATAAAACAACTGAAAAGTGAACTGCTGAGATTAAGACGTTACTTTAAATCTCTTGCAGCACTTTTGCTCTCTTTCAACACCTCATCACAAAAGCAGGGCAGCACAGCACATACTCCTAACTCAGTTGTGGGAGATGATGCCCTAGCCGCTGCCACAGAGGAATACAGATTGGAATTTCCCATACACACCCACCAAAACAAGTCATTACTGACCATTTCACAGAATATGGGGTTGAATACTTTGGATGTGAGAATATACTGAAGGAGGAATTGAGTGCATACTTAAAAGAATGACTCTCTCCACAGGCTTCATGACCCAACACAAGATCATCTACTCTGACCTCAAGAGCCACAAAGACAGCACAGAACTGGATATTTTAAATACAGTGATATGGGTATGAGGACAAAGGTTAGAGGAAATGAAGTGTGGGAAGAATCAGTGATTCTCACACAGAACAGGCAATAAATCCTGCCTACTTTCTGAAAAGACCCATCTTTAGAAGAAAACATGACATGCCAGCTTCCAGTTATCTCTGCTGCTTTTCTTGCTGTTGCCTTGCACTATTCCAAAATAAAATAAATGAATATGAGCTATTAAAATCTACCATTTAGAAGAAATCTCAAGTTTTAGATAGCCTTAGTTGTGTAAAACAATAGGTAAATAAACATTCACTCCGATCTGCTATTTCTTTCCCTTTAAAAGGCTAACAGAACTGACACTATCAAATTCTTTGTAAGAGCAAGAACAGTGAAGATCTGGATTGGATTATCTGGTTTTAATATGTTTTTAAAGCTTTCTGGTAACAGGCTAGCAAGTATGAAAAACCAAAGTCTGGATGTGTATTGCATGAAGTGCACCAAAATGACAGCAGGATCCTGGAAAAGCATCTTCTTTCTCGAAGCAAAAGAGAGCTCCTTTGACCAGTGCCAATACCCCAAAAATGAATTAAAAAAAACCTAGGAAAATTTTAGATGAAAGAAACTATATGCTCTTAGTAGGCAAATCCCCTTACCACCAAAAGGGAACGTACACATATATTAAAGTCATACAAGAACCCAGATACTTCCATGGCTCCATAAAATAACTGAGTGATATAAACAGCAGGATGTAGACAAGTCAGAATAAAGCTTTACCTATCCTTACCTTAATCCACCAAAGGCACCAGGAAGTGATGCTATTTAGCATCATGAATCTAAATCAAAGTAAACCAGAAACAATGGCATAAGCCTACTTGGGCAGTCCAACTGCTCTCCAGTTCTAAGTCACTCCTGGCAGAGAGCAGATTCCTGGATCACCTGTAGCATACATAATGAATACACTTCATTTTGCAGCTGAAGTTGGATTTGAAAGGCAAGAAGCCACACCAGCAGCATGCCTACACAGCCTAGGTTGAGTGCTCAAAGCAACAGGTAAGTATTTGCAATAGTTTATGTGATTCCTAAGCCACTTCCAGTAGCCCAGACAAATTGCTGTGAGGACAGTGGCTCACCTCACTGTCTTCCTTACTGATGCTGCAATCTCTTCTTTGTGCCTATCCTGTCATGCCACAGGGAAGAAGTCAGAAGAAGCCAGAGGAAAACAGTGCCTAAGAGCAGAGCATCAGAGCCTAGAACTTAGAGCCAAACAGCAAACAAAACCCAGTAAAAGTGTGGCTAAGGCCTATAATCATCTGCTCTTCCAACATCCCTCTTCCAGAGCCACTCCTCAACTGGCAGAAAAAAGGAACTGCCTTGGAAGCCTGCATAAGCTCTGCAAAATTAAGTTGATTTACAAACGCAATCAATTCAATCCTAAAAAAGAATGTAGATCTTTTCAAATAGGTTGAAGACTGAACATTCATGAGGATGGAGGTCTTGCACATAACAGTCTCAAGCACTTTTAAAAGTATTCCTAATTCATGTTATAAATGTTCTGAAAGGTATCTGGCATTCAGCTTTGAGTATTTACTGTATTTAGCAAACAGCAAAGATTTATACTGCTTTTACATTCCCTTTTACTGATTTCATTTCTATATATATTTGTTAAGTAAATAAGGTTCCTCTGAGCTAAAGCATAAATATTATCCCAACACCCCTATATATGGGTAAAGATGCATAGCTGGTTTAAAGAAGGCCCTATAGGAAATCTGAGAGCTAAGAATATAACCTAACAACAGAACCAGTCTTAAAATGGTTAAGCCTGATAGCAATTTAATTTTGAACATCTCAACTAACCTTTAGGCATTGCTTAGTTTCAGATGTCCAGAAGTCAAGAATCTGACCTGAATACACATTACACAATTCTTACTGCAAAGAGAAATAAGAACTCAAGTCTTTGTGATCCTTGACAAAAGGTCAGTAACACTGGTTTACAGAGCATTGAAGAGTGGGAAAATGGAGAAATATTTGTATTTTCAGAAGGACTACAACATAGATTTCACCTCACTATAACCTCATCATCCAAAGTTCATTGCCTTGATCAGAAACAGACAGCAAACTGGCAGAAAACAAGAGTCTGGGCAATGATCTGCCTTTTTTGATTTGCTGATCCTAAACATTCTACAACAGAAGTGCAAACAGTGCTGCATATTTGGAAAACTTCTTTCCCTTGGTTACTTTTGCAGCCTGTTAGAATTACCTGAGTCTCCACCACCACATTTAATCCTAACAGTTAGATCAGGGACCTTTCAGTGACACAACTGTCTTTTTGGCTCCTCTGGAAAGGCACCCATCTGTATTTTGCTCCTCCCCACATTTCCCAGAACAAAGGCAAAAAAGCAGGACTCTGCTTCTGAAACACTGCATTTTTAAAAGCAGACAGCTTTTATGAAAACTTTTAACATTCATATTTGAGCTTAGAGACTTCCTGAAATAAAACATGGTACTACAGTAATGGAAGCTTGCCTTTCCTGGTCTTTAACAGTCTCCCAAAACAGCCAATTCCCACCCTGGAACTGTTTGTTGACCTCTAGAAAGGGTCATCTATGTATAACCGTAGACAAAATAGGCCCTGGCATTCCAAAGTTCCCTGGTAAGTTCACCATAAAAAAAAGAAAATCCAGCAGGTTCAGTTTGTTTTCCATGATAAAACATCCACTCCAAAAGAAACCCTTCAGTAAATCTTTAAGTAACCCTTACCTGGCTGCCATAAGCAGTGCATATTTATTCTTCAGCAATGAGCACGCTGCTGAAGGATATATGATGAGAGGCTGGTCACCTCTCCTCCTGCTTCCTTAGATGTAACAGCAACGAGTAAATCTCCACGAGCAGGTTGCAGTGTGTAAATAAAGAGCTCTGAGAGGCACAGAAGACTACTGCACCACACACATCTCCCATCCACAGCGTAGTAAGCCTAGGCCTTGAGTTCAGCATGTGAAGGACAAGTAAAAGGAGCAGCCTGTTATTTGAAACTACACCAAGTCATTACCCAGAGCAGGAAAGACTGCTCAAAATTTCAGCTTGTAAGAAAAGTGTACTCTTCTTGACCACTGAAGTATGTGCCATCTGCAGCAGAAACATTCACCCACTGCACACTGAAACCTTCTTCTACTCGAGTATCCATGGCTTAGTTTCCACTAACTTATTTGTATTTCTACTTAAAACCCTTTCCCAGTAACATTTCCTAATATCACCTGATAATCACATATTTTATATGTAAGTATCTTCTAACCATATAAAAACCCTGCAGATTCGAACTAGCTTTGCTGACTGAGATCCACAGAAGCATTAAGTGCTTTGCTGGGTGGTTCTCAGTCAGCAAAGCTAGTTAGACACAGGGAAGGCATATGTCTAGTCACCACATTTATTTTGTTGCCTATTACTGCCCAGCTGAGAAGGAAGTAAAAGGAAACCATGTGAAAAAAGTCCATAGTTTCTGCTATACTGAATTAAATCCACTTCCATAAGCCAAGAAATACATCTCTTTTATCAGACACATTTAATGACTCAAACACTGCTTTAGAGTAGGAGAGACTGCTGGAGATTATCTGGTCCCAAAACCTACTCAAAACCAGAATGAAGGTCATCTTTATGGCAGACGCTAGCACAGTATTCTAGCTAAAAAGCTTCAGGTCAACACAGAAGTAAATCAGCAAATGCCTTCACTGCCTTTTTTTTTTTTGTTAGGAAGGCTACCAACAGCTGAAGAAATAAGCACTGTTCAGTCTCAGGACAGAGACAGCAATGAATAGAAGACAGAACATTAAAGCAGTTGAAAAAACTCCTTACAAAGGCCACAGCAATAGAGGAGTATCAGACAACGCCTCTCCCAGTCCTTGAAGCTGGAAGGGCACCCTCAGAACAGAGATGGAACGTTTTCATTTCATTCAGCTATTAACAAGGAAGGGGGAGGGAAAACAGTAATTAAAAATAAATTGAGAGCAACCTTAGCAAGGAACCCAGGATCTTCCCTCCAACTTTTGAAGCTAACGCTAGACTTTCAATATTATACTGCTCATACACAAAGATTCCCTAACCCTTTGTGTAAAGCTCAGATTTGCTCTCAACTCTAAGCACAAGCAGTATTTACTCCATTCAAGCCATTTAAACAAACTGTAAAAACCAATGGCAAGTTGCCATTTCAGAAGGGCTCACTACACAGAACCCAACTTCCAGTGATTTCAAAGTAGGTTTAATTCAGTAGCAGCTTCAAGTACGTTTTTCTTCAAATGGAAAGCTTAGCTCTGGGCTCCTGCATTTGCCGCTCCACTACGTTCAGTCTATTCTGTCCTTTGAGTGGAGGACACAACAAACTGCATACCTTTCACATGACTACAGGGGCAGGCAACTAAGGGACCAAGAATATACCATAACACCAAGCCTTTCATTGCACACAAGCAAAAGGCAAGTTCTCATTTCTAGCCTCACAGAGGATATGGTTGCTACCTGCATGACAACAGGGAGTTAAATATGAAAAGAGCCTCCACTTTACCAAAAATGGGAGACCATCTGTGCTAGTCTGAGATGGAGGCTCCCAAGCACACATGCCACTAGTAGCATGCAACAACCTCCATAAGCCCTACCCAAATAACCACATACTTCTTCCTTAATACAACAGATGAGACTTGACTGCTGCCACAAACAAGGCTGGGAGCTATAGTCTTTGAAGGCAGGTCTTTGAACTTCTCCAAGGCAGTTAACAACTCATGGTTTGTTACTGCAGTATTTAACACAACACAATTGCAACCCCTCCTTTATGTTCAACATCCCAAAGCAGCTGATTTGTAAACTCTTTCACTGATTTGTCATTCCTTATCTATTCCTTCAAATAAACAGCCATTCTAGTTCTTTGTCCACATTTGATGATGACTAGCTTCTTTGGGGAGTTTACTTCCTATTTCATTTACCTTTTAACCACTAAGTTATTTAGCAGTAGAAAGTCACAGCAAATGCCAGGGAACTTTTTTCTCTGATCTGCACAAACTGCCAACTGCTCAAACCTCTGTATTTTTAATTACAATGATATACATATACATCTGCAGTAGTAAGATTTTAACAAGCGAGTTCAGAACCAGAAATACTTATAAGCCTCAAAAGTGAAGGTACTGTAAACTGACAATTCATTTGAGTATAATTTACCTGCATGTGACAGGCTAGTGTACCTTTTCCATAACTCTGAGTTAATATATTACTGCAAAGTTGCATTATCACAGTCCTGCCGTATCACTTGCCTGGAGTCTTCTATTTGTCAGTCACTGATCCACTGGAAGGGAAAAAAAGCCCAACCATGCAACAGAGCTATAGACCAATGAGTTCCTACATTTATATAGCATTATGTAAATGTCTCTATAAAAAGGCAATTACAGACACTTATGCGAGAAGCCTTACTGATCTCAGAGCTGAGAATAAAGAACCGTGCATCAGTAAAGTAAAAACATTTTCTAAATATAATTCCCAGAAGCCTATGCTACAAAGACACAGATAATAGCTGAAGTTTTGGTTGTTTTCCAACGCCTTTCCTATGCATTGGAAATCTCCTGTCTTCCCACTCTTCCTCACTATAAATATTTAAACCCTTTGTGCGTGCTTACTTGCATATCAATACTTACAGTACTTTTATTTTCCACACAACAGCAACACAAGAACATAATCTTTAGGAACATGATAGAAAGTTTCTTGTAATCTGTTATTTTCTGCCTGCTTTGCAAACCCATCTGATAAGTGTCTTCTCTGCAATTCCCTTGAGAAATACTTTGTTGAAATGGCACTGCAACAGAATGTATGTTTTTACTATTGGCAATAAAATTATGCAAGTAATGTACCTAAAAATTCTCCAAACATTTAAAGCATTTTCCTATGGAGAAAACACAAGGAAGCCGTCTATAACAGAGTTCACATTTTTTCATGCTTGTAATGATTTTTAAGGCTAAGACAATATTAACAGAAAAGGTTTCTCAACTAAGGAAAATACCTTTGATATTAGGATGATGTTCAGAACACCATTCAGAACAGTTCATGTGAAGTCTCGCAGTCTAAATTTAGCATGCAGTTATTAATTCTATAGCTTTGTATATCCACATGGAAATAGATGACCAGTCAAAACTAATCTTATGGCAAGACAAAGACCATTTTCATTAGCCTAGTAAGAAAACTTGCAAGATTTTTGCACTTTCAAGGAAGTTTCCTAGGCTAGAACTAAAAAAAGCTTATTTCCTGTCTGTAAAGCTGCAGCATACCCACATGTATAGGCTGACCCATTTGCATTGGTACCTACCCTCTATTAAAAGAAGAAACCCATGGAGGAATTCAAATCTACATGACGGTTACCCAATCTTGTTTTAAAGACTGACAGTAAAAGAAGCATCACTGCATCAGCTGTCCCACATGGCAGTTACACAGTGAATCTGTACAACTTTCTACTGTAGCAGTCACATCTTACCATTCTTTTGCAAGCTAGCTCTATAAGAACTTATATCAATAAATTCTGATTAAGTTATTTCATAAATGTGTCCTTTCAAGAAGTTAAATGCAGCACCTGCATTCATTTTCAGGACTAAAAATATACTAGCTTAAACATGAACAAATCTGCAATCTGGTTTGCTTGAGTCTTTAAAAACAAGAAGCTAAACCACGTTAGCAAACCATAACTATTGAAAAAGTAGTAGCTGTCACACTATCTCTCCCTAAGTAACCAAGAAGCTTTAACTTGATGCCATTTTGTTCAAAGACATGGAGAGCAGTCACTAGTTGTGACTTTAACATTTAAGAACCCAAGAATCAAGCTAATACATTTCAGATGCTTTTTTCTGTCTTTTTCCTATACTCAAGAGTTTTAAAACAAACTAATTTGTGCATCCATTTTGATTAAATGTTTGCTGTTATGAAGCAGTCTACAGAATGCTGATAATGTCCAAAATGATTTATACGTTACTGTCAACAGATGGAGAAGAATGGGAAAACTGGCAAAATACCCATGGCACAAGTTAACCATTAGATTAATACAACTCTCAGACCTCTTTCTCAAGCCCTGCATATTTTGCTATAACCTAGATGTAAGGATAGGTTATAGAGTAGTAGCTTGCTGCCAAAGAGAGGGGATCTTTCTTCTCCTTCCTCACTTGGCTATGGCAATGTCCACATCTCACTGAACTTTTCACAAAGCTGTTCTAACTCCCTACCTCTTCCCTCTGGGGAATGGCAGGCAAGAGGGGAAGCTGGGTATCTTCCACCAGCTCAGATATAGTTGAAAAGACTCCAAGGGCTCAAATAAATACCAGAGCTTATTAAAGAAAGAATGTGTGTGGAAACTCCCACTTCCATGCGTGGTAAAGGGTCATATTAAGCTATAAGCCACCTACAATCACCAAATATAACTTTCTGGACTCAATTCTGCTAGTAGTCAGTTTTAATGTTCACATGACATCAGGGAAGCATTCAGAAAGGTCATCTGCCTACATGAAGATAAGCCAAGTGCTAGAAGGTGCAGACAATAGCTCTCCACTAAGGCTACAGTTTTATGGCATCCTATGCGCCTATTTAACTACTAACTAGTCATATAGCATCATCTTCAGCCTTGCACCTCTTTTCACTGGACAACCCATGCCTATTAGCATGCTAAAGAAATGGAACAGCTTTTCCTTCATTTATCAAACTAGTTTATGCCAGATTAAGAAAGTAAAATGGCTCAGCAAAGGATCCAATGACATTATAGCTGGCAGAAGAAAAAGGGATGCAGGAAGCAAGGAGTTAGTGACTTACATTTCTATAACCCTATAACCAGAGATTCGGCTCTCACTCAAATTCTAGTGGTGCCAGAAATGAAGAATATGTGAAGCTATTCCAGGAACTGAGGGCCCCAAAATAGCCATAAGTAGGAGGAAACGCAACTACCAGATAAAATTAGGATTATCTCATAAAATGACTTGACATTTTCAGGGGTTTTTTCTTTCCAATCTAAAGCTAAACATCCATGAAAGCTGAGATTCTTTCCCATAAGTCTGGAAACAGAACTTGAAGTCCACAAATTCTGATTCATTTCTTCTAATAAGGGATACTTATCACACATGTGTCTGATGAATTGCAGCAAATATACACTGCACTCGGCAGAAAAGCAGTTGAAGTTTATTCTGTCGTGTTTTCCACATATTGAAACAGCGAGGATTTAGTCAAATATTGGTTATCTCGATTTCATTTCATCAGTAACGAGTCATGTGCAAGACCAGCTAAAATATTCTTCAGTAAATGTACCCCAAGCCAGAAATCTGCTCCAAAGAACTTCAGTATGGCTACCTATGATAGCAACTGCCTCAAGTTTTTCCACACTGAAAAACCCCTACTCTGCCATGTTTTTTACAGAGCTACACTGCTAACGAAGCACACAGGAACACTATCACCTTCCAGTGGCTGTTATTCAATTTTGCACTGGCAAAGTTTAAATTCCAAAAGAACCAAGGAATCTTCTAATGCTCTACTGCCTCCGCTGAGTTTTCAAAATTCCTCCCAGTTTATCACTGCTTTAGTACTCTGGTTTGCATCACAATCATCCACCTCCTCTTATAAAGCTCTCCTTCCTTGATGAGAACATGAACATGCCCACAGTGCGCGCTTGCAGCCCAGAAAGCAACCGTATCCTGAGCTGCATCAAAAGGAGCATGACCAGCAGGTCGAAGGAGGTGATCCTGCCCCTCTACTCTGCTCTCAGGAGACCTCACCTGGAGCATTGTGTGCAGTTCTGGTGTCCTCAACAGAAAAAAGACATGGAGCTGTTGGAACAAGTCCAGAGGAGGCCACAAAGATGATCAAGGGACTGGAGCATCTCCCATATGAAGACAGGCTGGGAAAGTTGGGGCTGTTCAGCCTGGGGAAGAGAAGGCTGCATGGAGACCTCATAGCAGCCTTCCAGTATCTGAAGGGGGCCTATAGGGATGCTGGGGAGGGCTCTTCCTTAGGGACTGTAGTGACAGGACAAGGGGTAACGGGTTCAAACTTAAACAGGAGAGGTTTAGATTGGATCTAAGGAAGAAATTTTTTCCTGTGAGGGTGGTGAGATGCTGGAATGGGTTGCACAAGGAGGTTGTGAGTGCTCCATCCCTGGCAGTGTTCAAGGCCAGGTTGGACAAAGCCTTGGGTGCCATGGTTTAGTGTGAGGTGTCCCTGCTTACGGCAGGAGGTTGGAACTGGATGATCTTAAGGTCCTTTCCTACCCTAACTATTCTATGATTCAGATGTAAGCAGCAAGAACTAACATAAAACCTGCTCATTGAAAAATACAACCAGGAGGAGGAACAAGAGCATTCCAATATACCTACTGTAGTTTAGGACTTTTAGAAATTCAGTAGGTTTGCTCAAGTGATCCAGAAAACCTACAGAATTTGTGATGACTGAGGCTTGTGTACGTGCAGATATGGTAGCTTTAGATGGAATATCTTTCTTCAATAAGTCTTATTTTTTTTTTATCCTTTATGGATCAGAAAATGTCTTTGTCAACATGCTGGATAAGTGAAAATGCAAACAAGGAAGATTATGCTTATTCTCAAACTAAGCTGTGGAGAACTGGAACACAAGAGGAGCACTGCACCAAAGAAAAAGGCTTGGAATGCCAGTAAAATAAAAAACAAAACCAAAACTAACCCAAAACCCCAAACAAAACCTAAAACGTACACCCAGTTTTCTCCTCTTACCTCTGTGTGCCATTTATCCTGTATTGGGAACACTCCCCAGCAACCCCCAGTCTTCTTCGCAAGAAATGTGATGCTAGCAAGCTCCAGATTTAAAAGTGTGAAAGCAGATCTACAGTTTACTGTTTTCAGTACTTCGTGTTGGTCTGTCTTCTCTGTTGTGTAGTCTCATACCGTTCTAAGAACTTGTTTGCCACAGCTCTCCACTGCTTTTCCAACTATGGAGACTCACACTTTCCATATATTGTCAAACACAGCATATTCCAAACACTAGCATAGGAGACTAACTCCATTATATCAGAAATTCAACCTCTGGTCAACACATAATTATGTTCCCAGAGTTATAAGCCTAAGAGTATTATTCAGCCTATTCTTACCCAAATGACAGTCACCTCTCTCCAGAAAAGTTCATTTGCATTACTGATGTTTTGTCCATTACTAGTTTTAAGCAAACAGAACTCCAGAGCTCAGTAACAGCACACCATCTTATGTCCAAGATTTCGAAACAAGCAGCCAAGGGAATTCCAAGAGAAACAAATTGTTTCTTGCTTGAGTAACAAACACAGAAAAATCACACACCCCATTAATTCCTGTCATACCACTTACCTGAATTACAAGGAAGTACAGAATAGACATAGCTAAGTCAGACTTATTTAACCACCATTCAGTTCAGACAGTTCGAGAACCCATCCAACTACAGTGAAGGCTTATGTACCTCTTTAGGTCTTACCGTAAATATTTATTAGTCCTCCACTAACCTTATTTTCTAAGAAAATGCCCAAATGACCCTCATTCCCTGCACTTGTTGGGACATCTAAGCATCAGGATAAAGAAAAGGCATAAAACTGGCCTTTCAGCAACTGTTTCTTGTACCGGTATGGATCCAGAGCAGCAGCTAAGGTTGAATATTCCCTTGATTTTGTTCATAATTTTTATGGTTTATGCACATCAGTTTTATGTTACAGTTAAACCATGGGCCTTACCACCTCCCCATCTTATTATTCCCAGCAGCTACACTCTCCTCTCTCATGCACACACTCTTGTTCCTGCCAACTCCTGTTTTCAACTTCTCAAAGCCCTTAAATTAATTTACCAGCAAAGTTTTCATCTCATCAGCTCTTTGAAACAGTTTGCCAACAACATGCATGAGTGCCAGCATCAGAAAACAACAACAGCGAAGACCCACTAGCTCACACTCCTTGAGAATTACACCCTCAAGTAGAAAGCACAAGTCATATACACCACTACTTAAAGCCCTAGCAAGTTCTATGGATGACAGGTTATTTTGAAGGACAATTAAGAGCTCTGAAGAGTTTTTTGGCTGCAAACAATCCCTCAAATACCACTGCATAATTAAAGTTATGAATTTTTCATATGTGAACACAACAATAAAAGAAAAGTCAACTCTCCCCCAGTAATTCACTAAATTGCCAAAAAAATCCTCTGTGCTCTGCACTAGATAGTGGAAGGAAATAAAATGGAAAAAGCATTCAGAATAAATTCTATCAGTCCAAAGTCTCCTGAATTCAATTAATAAATGACACTTCCACTCTCTTCATTCTCACATGGACTTCACACATTTTTATTATCAGTAACGAAACTTCATGCTACTCAGTCTTTGGACTAAACCAACTCTTCACATTTTCAGGCTACTGCAATTTTCTGGCCTACAAGCAAGGGTGTCAGTTGCTCATCACTTTACTTACCCCAGCCATAATGCCTAAAAGACACATCCCAAAGTCTCAGACTCCCTTTTACCTGAAGAAATGGTACAAACAATCCAACCCATAAGAATTTGAGAAGTATAAGATTTATTTTGTTATTCACTGTGTGTCACCTAAGACTGAAATCAGACAGCCAAAGTCAGCTACTGTCCTAGTCTCCTGCAAAAGAAAGCAGGATCATTTGTTCCTAGGATCAAAATCGTTAATGAGGCTCTTTGAAGACAGCTTCACAGAGCTTCAATCTAACTTTAAGAAGATCTTGTCAGTCATGTTAATGTCATTTCTGAAAGACAAGTTTTCTTCAAAGTACATCAGCATTTGTGAGAGCAGGCTCAAGGAACAAGGAAGATTTCCTAATAAATTTAGAACTTAGAGGCATTCAGTCATTCCATTACTGGTTTTGTTCCCCTGTAACACAGAATAAAGATTCCTCCCAGATAAACAGTCATTCAAGACTAACTCTAACTGCAATTCACCTAAAGCTGTCCTTACCAAACTGTTTAGTCCTTCAAGAATAGAATGTCAGTCTTAGGTTTGTCCCTAATAGAGAGGTATGATGTAAGTTATTCCTTTAATGACAATTAGCCCTCTTTGGAATTAACTTGCATATAAAAAGCTTTAATGGACACATCCCAACAATCCCATTATGGAAGAGATTATTGCAAGGCTATAGTCTGTTTTAAATTGCTTACTAGCTGACCTATCCCACTTAGACTAACACTGGCAGTGCATGTATAAACTCAGATCCAGTTGTTTTGCCCTCAAAAATCAAAGACCAACATTAAACTATATACAGTAAAAACTAGTGGCTGCCATTTGAGCAAACAGCCCTGTGACTGATGTCACTGGAGCAGGAACAAGCCAGTTCTGTAGTCAGACAGCAACACAACATTGCAGATCTTGCCAATAGAGGCTGACCTACATTACTAACCAAAGTTTAAGTTACCAGTTGCACTGCATATTTCAAACAGACATCAATTGGCCTCACCTGCTTTTCATGAACAAATCCACTGGGGAAATAATAGTGGTTTCTGAGAACAAACTGTTCTTAGTAAATTCATACCTAGTGAACACTTTGAAGTGTTTTTATTCACCACTCTTCACGTCTTAAAAAGAACTGAAGTTTAACAGTTCCCATGACTGCAAGAAATATCCCTCTTTTCTTTCCAAGGGGGATCATGGAAGTAAAAGGCTTAAAGGAATGCAGAAAACAACACAGCTTTGGGAGCTCTCCAAAACCAAACAAATTATAGATAGAAAGGGTACCTGAACAACTAGCAAAAAAAAGACCACCTTTCTTTATTCACCTTACTGTCATCATGATAGTTCCCTTGAGTTGTCCTTCTCTCTCACAGATCATTATCAGAAGAGTATCCCCACTTGTTACAGGTGCAGCCTCTTCACCTGTGCTCTAACATCCAACAGGTTCTCACAATACAGGCCACAATACTGAAAGAAATCAGCACAGCTCTGTGCACACTTCAGTAACAGCGAGTGGGAGTAAAGTTTTTCAATCACAGCCTGGAGAGGGCAGAAGGTACAACAAGAGTTCAGAAACCTGTATCAGCTTGTTGTAGTGCAACATGCTCAATTGGCCTGCAACCTTTGTCCCAGTCAGTGGTAAGCTGGAGAAAAAAACTCATCCAAGAACTGGCCCTAAAATAAATCCTATTTAATCAAAGAGAAGCTGAGCTTCCTTTGGCAGGTCAAAAGTATCCCTTGCTAACTGGGCACACCTTGATACTAAGTGACCTTGTATTTAAACACACTGTGAATAGATGCACTAACAAAGAAAACTTACAAAGTTAATGTGAACGTGGTGGTTTACAATTTTTCTCAGTTCTTGTGCTCTGACACTACCAACTTTGTGATGCAGGTACAAGGCAAATACACAGCTCACAGGCACTTTCATTCAGAGGCAGCATGAGGGAAATCAGCACATCTGCGCAGCCACACTGGTCATCAGGCACAGAAAGCCTGGACTTCTCTAGGGAAATGTCCTGCAAGACCAGAAGATGGAAAACAGTAAGAATCTCTCTCCTCCTTGGTTGCTTTATTGCAAAGTATTACAGTTTATTACAGTCATCTCTTGAGTCAGGTACACATGGAAGAGCTGAACCCTATTCTCAGTTGCTAAAGAAACATCAGTGTAAGAAACAAGACTTCCTCCCCCCTTTTCTGAGCCATAAAAGGTGCATTACCTTCTACATGCCACATCATGAGCAAAACCTAACCTTTACTATCAAGACACACAATCTTCAGACATTCTATTCTGAAAGTTTCTAGTTCCCTCTGCAGAAGAGCAGTATTTTAAGAGTCTCAATGCTCTTCTTTAGCCACCATATGTAAGCCTAGACCTCCTTAGAATTGGTCATCCCAACCTCTACTCTGAGACATGCCAGATTGCTAAGGACAGAAAAAAAAGAATCAGCTTCCCTCAGTTTCCTGGACTCTAAAGTTACAGGACTTGCCAATGATTGGTATAGTTTCAGAAATGCTGAGTTCCTCATCCCTCCTAATAAGCATATAACATGGCTGTACAAGGCAAAGACAGATAAACCAGCACTTCACTGATATCTTCAAACACCAGACAGCTCATGCCCCTCCACATATGGCCTGAATATAAAAAAACCCCACAAACGAAACCCAAACCACAAACCAAAACAAACAAACAAACAAAACTAAACCAGCACAGAGATGATGAAAACAAACTCTTTGTTTTCAACAGTTGGGTGTTTATATTTTTCTGAAATCAAGAGCTACCATTTCACAATAACATACATTAACTTGCTAGAGCATGGTTCCCCCACATTATTGAGCCCAGTTCTGTCACTACCTGGCTTTAGCCAAGCTCAGTCCACCTACACAGTTTACTTTTCACAGCAAAGAATGTTTCCAAAGATCAAACAAGACTTAACCTGCTGGCAAAGGCAGTAACTGTAAAGGTCCCCCTGCAGTGGTACCAACATGAAGATGAGATCCAGCTTCTTCTTTACTTAGAAGAGAGTGGTCCTAACCAAACTGTAAAAGGTAAGTGCCCCAGAGCCATGGCCTCAGGTCGGTCACACATGCAAGACAACCCACTGAGATGCAAGAAGAAAACTTCAATAAATATTTTAAACTAGTGTTTATTTCATCTTTATGCTTCCTTATGTATTTCAGTATGTTTCATGAAGTATGAAACAGCACAGCAGCACCTGTATTGATAATCCAGTACCTGTAGTACCTGTACTGATAATCAATCAATGAATATACATACATGGGGTGTGCATGCTAGCAAGTGGGTCATTACTGATAAGCAGGTACAGCCCCCCCCCAAAATGGAGGCCACATCTTTAGAAACCAGAAGCTCCCTTTGCCTGTGAACAGGATTTTCCTTTTTTGAGTAAAAAGGAGGTTTTATACTTGTCCCGCCTTCCCTCTTTCCTAGATGCCACTAAGTTAACACCAAATCACACCTCCACAAGACGATTTGAGGGTTGCTACCTTAGAACACCTCCCAGCAGCCAGCTCCACCGCTGCTCCTATCTCCCTTCAAAGGCCCAACACCAGGGCAGCGCTCAGCCGTTTGCTCCAGGGGCAGCCAGGCCTGGTTCTACACAAGATATGAATGAATGGCGCCTCACAAGGCACGTGGCTGAAGTGCTTGCACTTCCAGGCTCGGGGCTTTCTCTGCCACCTTCACAGTAAGAAACTTTAAGTTCCTCAGAAACAGGTAGCTTAACGTGAACACCTATTACGGGAAAGAAGTACTAGAACACCGTACTATGACAAATGATCCGCCTGAGATGGAAACAGTGAATGGACATAATGAAACAAAAACCAAACAGAATTAAGGAGCTATCAAATATTAACAGCTCTTATCGCTTCGTGGGAACCGAGGGACGAGATAAGGGTTATAAGGAAGCACAGAGGAAGCCGAGTGCCCAGACCCTCGCCCAGCTCTTCCCCCTCACCCAACGCGAGCTCTAGCGGACACCCCAGCCCTCCTCACCGGCGGGCCACAGCAAGTGGGCATCGGCCGGCAAGCCCGGGGCACCGGAGCCCGGCAGGGAAGCCGCGAGGCCTGGCCGCTGAGAAAGGCCGACCCCGGGCCGCCGGCAGCGCCGCGAGAGGGGCCGCTCCTCACCTCCCTGCTCCCACCGCGGCGGGAGCGGTGCCCAGCGGCCCCCGGCCCGGGAGGGGAGGGGAGAGGAGAGGAGCAGAGAAGGGCCCGCGGGCGCGGCGCTCCCCACTGACCTGCGGGCCGCGGCTCCCCAGGGCCGAGGGGTCGCCCGCCGGACCTCGCTCCCCTCAGCCCGCGCAGCCGCTGCCACCTCCCTCTCGCGCACGGCCGCGTAACCTCTCACCCCCCTCCCAATCCCTCTCGGATCCCTCCGCCACAGCCTCAACAAGGCCCTCCCGTCTTCCCAGAGAAACCCCGCAGGAGAAATCCTCAGCCCGGCCGACGGCACCGGCCGCTGCCCGCCCGCCCTCTCGCTCCACCACCCTTACTCGGGAGCACGGCATGGGGCGGGAGCTCACGCAACGTACCAGGGACTACTTTTTAACCGTAAAGTGGCGAGGAAGACTCTGTGCATCTGCGCACGCAGTAAGCGCGAGCCGGTTTTAAAGGAGCCGGACAGCGCGCGAGGCACGCCGGGAGTTGTAGTCTCCGCTCGCCGGCTCCGCCCACCGCGCTCCACCCGCGGCGGCGCCACGCCCCCTCTCTGCTCCCCAGCCAATGGGCGTGAGAGAGAGCGCGAGAGAGAGGAGGGGGGGTGTTCCCCCCCTCCTATGGTGTGCGCGCGGGGGGCGGGGCCGGGCCGGGCCGCGGCCGGCGGCGCCCGGAGTTGGTTGTTGCGCGCGGTCGCAGCCCCCGTCCCGGCGGTTGGAGCCTGCCTGAGGGAAGCGGCCCCCACGGAGCCTCCGCAGCGCTGCCGCCGCCTCCCCCCGCCGCCTGCCCGCGGTGAGGCGCCGCGGAGCCCCTGCCAGGTGAGCGGCCGGTCCGAGCGCGGGGCGCCGAGGGGGGTGATGGCCCCTTGTGCTGTGAGGGGAGGCCGGCAGCGGCTCGGGTTTCCTCCGCGGGGCCCCCCGACCGGGGGCAGCGGGAAGGGGCCGCGGCGGGCCGGGAAGGGGGGGGGGGTCCTGCCCGCTGCGCCTGAGGGGGTCCCGGGGGCTCCCTCCCCAACAACGGGCGGCGCTGGTCGCTGGCTGCGCCCGGAGTGTCCGGCTGGCGCCGGCAGCCTCCCCGCAGCCCCCGTGGGGCCGTGCGACGCCTTCGCCCCCTCCGCGGCGGAGCGCCCGCAGGTCTCCGCCGGCAGCCCCCTGCGCTCGGGGGGAAGTTGTGCGCCGGGACCCCGCGCCCCGCGGCAGGGGAGCGCTGCGCCGCTCCCGGGCGGACACCTTCTAGGAACTGCCCGGTAAAGCCGCTGTCGGTGCCAGGTGGATGCTGTCCCTGTCGGGGCTCCGTCCTTACCCTGTTATTACTGCGAATTCCTGACATGAAAGGCTTTACTCCTCAGTCTGTACGTGTGTAGCTACATTCCATCCTCTCCAGGTTCTCGGTGCTTCCTTTTCTCTTGATGGTTATTTTGGAGTTGTAGGTGGGTCGGTCTGTGTGCTTGTTTTTATTGCGGGGGAAGTTGAGCTTAAACTGGAAGGGCTGGGATTTGGACTGGGACAGCAAGTGAAACGATGTAAATACCTTGCAATGCTTTAGTTACTTACCGGACGGCTGATACCTAACACACACTGGCCAGGCTGCTCTTAGGTGAGCACAAGGAGGAGCGTTGCCTGGTGGATCTTTGACCTCGAATTTAATAGGGTTCCCTTCTTGGAGACCGTGATTTCTGTTTACTTTAGGTCTTTGATGTTTCATTTCGTAGAGCTTGGCTTTCGTTTTTCTTTAAGCGCTTCATAACGGGCTCCAAAGTTTTTTCCCTTACTCGTGTCTTGAAGGTGGTCCGGTGTCTGTTAAAGCACTTTATTCGCAGCTATTTGGGGAAAAAATAATACACGGGTTGTATGGGTAGGATGAAAAGTACACTCAGTTGTTTCAGGAGCCAAGGCTTTATGGAATTCCAATAATTAGATTCTATAGTTAGAAAGTTTACTTCGACTTGTATAAAATTGGCAGCTGAACAACTACCTTTGCTATAAATTAGACGTATTTAATTCTGTGTGACTTTTGTTGGACTTGCAGCCTCCTCCAGACAGTTTGATACCGGTGATGTAGCAGCAGGAAATACTTGGGGATGTTTTATTTGGTCGTTTTGCCTAGTTAGAGCTCTTAATCTAGTTTCACACTGGCTTAAAAGGTTTTGTCTGTAAAGTGGCTAAGATGACTTATCCAGATGAAGCATCTCCCTGGCAGAGCTGCTGCTCCAGTGTGTTTTCAGGAAAACCTCATTTTGTCCTCTAAAGCGTTGAGCTATGCAAGAAGCGTATTACCAGTTTTCCATGAGTAACTTTCCATGATTAATCTTACGTATTCGTTTCATGATGGGTTTACCTTATTGTTAGGATATCTCAAACTTAATTCACAGACTTCCTAAATTACTCTGTTGGAATGTTCTGTTTGGCTTGAGTGGTTCTTCCTCACCTGAACAGCAGTGGAAGGAGGTGCAGAGTGTGATTCCTGAGCCTGGGCTGCAGAGCGAGGAGCCAGCAGCCTTTCCTGCCTGGCCTTTCTGCAGGTAGGCACTTCCCCCAGCTGCATGCGTGTTGAAATGAGCAAGTGATAAGAAAGTGAGCCTCATTCCCGATGCAATATTTGCATCTCCTCTTTCAGGATATTCATTAACGACGTAAATAAATACACAGTTATTTCGAACCAGCAGCATTCCCTGTGTATTGGTAAGTCTTGTAGTTGTGTCAGTGACAGAGCAAAGAGGCAAAATACCATTTCAACTTCCCAGGTAATTTGTGTTTCTAACTTTTCAGCTCTTTAGCAGATCTGCTTGCAAGCACATTTACCAAACCATGCACGCTTTCCTCTTTAGGTTCCACAGAGCAGAAGTGGTTGGAATCATTCATTAAAAAAAATAACTGGGGGGTGGAGGGGGGAGGAAGGCGAAACAGGGTAGTAAAATAATAAGATCACTATTGTAAGTTATTGATTAGGATCACGGACATTGGTAATCACTGTTCCCCTTCTGTATTGTGCTAGGAAAAATGTGGATGTGAAGAGCTTACTGTAAGTTAACAAGTTGCAACATGTTTTCTCTGCCTTGTTCCTGAAGTTACACTTCTGTGTCTCTACTTTTCCTTTTTCCTGTTTAGTGTTTGCTCTTAGCTTTCCCTTTTTCCTAGAGCTGTCCCTCATCCCAGTTTAGAATTAGACACGCTCATCCCCATTGGCTGCCCATGTTTTCTTTCCCCTTTTCTCCAACGGGATCCACAGCTTTACTCCTTGTTGCTGCCTCTCTTGTTCCAGTTGCTTTCTGATGAGGTGGGATTTCAGGTGGTGTTAACTCAGTGGTCCCTTCCGGGCATTTTTTGTATGGGTGGCCAGCCATGAAGAGAGAGTCTAAAGTGGGCATTGCTAGGTGCAGATCAGAGATGAGGTCTGTCTCCTGCCAGCTTCCACAGTGTTCCCACTTCCTGTGCCGCTGCAGCTCCCGAGGAATCCTGCCGAGCTGCTCCCTCCCGTGTAGTCAGTGTGTCATAGCTGACATTCGGGTATGGGCACACTATCGAAATTCAAATGACGTGGGTCTAATGAGGAGATAGGGTTGCACTGTGAAAGGCACTGTGAATATTGTGGGGTGCATGCAATGTGGAAAGAGATTGTAAAGAAAACACTTGACATGGGGAAACTGGAAAGAAAACTTCCTTATCTTTCTCCTATTAATATATGATAACTCCAGATGCTTTTAACCTACTTACAGTACAAAAATCATAAGCTGAAAAAGGTGTTGTGGTTTATTAGTTGAACCTTGAAAGTTCAAAGAAATAACGTCAGGTTCTTTGGAAGCCATAGGTAGTTTTTACTGGCTATTAGTGGCAGCCAAAAATCACCAGTGAGGCAAAATCCACTTGATATGCATGTAAAATAACATGGATTTTGGAGGAGGAGATGTGTGGCTCCAGTCCTCAGCCAAGGGCAAGAGGCTTCAGATTCTCCATGCTAGTACCAGAAAGGGTTGCAGGAGCATGGTGCCACTTTCTGTGACTGCATGACCTGTGATAGGCTGGTAGAGACCTTGTGTGTAGAGGGGGTTTTGGTATTACCAGTTCTCCCACCCCTCTGCTCCCACACATGGCCACTGTTTAAGGACTAAGCATCGCACTGGGATTTACATTGGCCTAAGGCTGAAATACTTTCATTGTTTCATGTGTATCAGCACAATAATGTAGAATTTCCATTACCATCCTGTTTTAAATTTTAAATGGAAAAATACAGCCTGCAAACTGGAATAAGACTTGCTGCTTGACTTTCACTGGTTTAAAGCAAGGTGAAGCAGAACAGGTAAGCGGTATACACTGAGGAGAATATGAGAGCTGGAGTATTTCTGCTACATTAAGAGACAAGGATAAATGACTTTTTTTTTTACTTGGTGACAATTCTAATTGTCCGATATTTGAGCTGTAATTTCAAGAAATAGTGGTTTAGTATTATAGGCTCTGTGTTTTCTTCTGCGTTTCCCAAATCAGAAGCAGAAATGACCAACCATGTGAGAAATCTTCAATCTTCCTTTTTCCTAAGGTACACAAGTGGCTGAGTCACTAAAGAAATTTCTTTCCCCACATTTCTTTAAGACAACTGAGTTGGTTTGAGATTGCCTGATTGCTGAAAATACAGACAGAGGAACGCTGCACAGTGAGCAGTGTACTACTACACTACTACTGTAGTATAGCTCTGAGGTCACTTTCTTTAAATTGATTTTCTTATAGGACCCCATCAGCTCCTTACAACAGTTACCATGTTAACTCACCGAGTTACAAAACAGCTTTACTGTAGGTGTTCTTGGGTTTGTCTGTTCAGATGACGCCAAGAACACCAGAATTTCAGAACCCCTCTAGAGCCTAGTTTACCATTTCTCTCCTCCCTATAAGCATATATTGCTGTGCAGGGCAAGTACAAAATCAGTTTGAAACCTTACCACCTGAAAAAAAGTATTTCATAATCAGTATGTAACTGAGGAGGTTTTTAAGCTTTTGATTCTGGGGAAAGTTGTCACCCAGACTAGTTTCCCCTTTGTGCGAGTTCTTGGGTCCCATAGAAGGTTCCCTACCCATGGCTGCTATGTATGGGCCTGGCCTTAACCAAAATGCTTTTGCATTAATTACAGTAGCAGTAGCAAAGATTACAGTGACCATTATTGACATGTGTACTTTGATCACCAAATAGCTACCTTTGTGTTTAAAGGTGCATAAATATAGCAGGTAAAAGGTATTTGACAGCACTGATTTGACAAAATACCTTCAGAAGTCATGGTTCTTTTTGCTCAGGGGTAGGTCTTAGTTGCCAGTTTTTAGAGGAGGGGCGGTTTAATTTCCCCATGAAATGAAATGCTAAACATGGGGGAAAATATTTTATTCTTTTCAAGTAAAAAAAAAAAAAAAA
>NDXB01007678.1:117689-154230 GCA_002631895.1 Agapornis roseicollis | reverse complement strand
TGGGGGAAAATATTTTTTTCTTTTAAAAAAAAAAAAAAAAAAAAAGGATTAGTATTACCTGGTAAAGACATTTTTAAATCTTTCCATTTGTAGGCTTTATCCCACAGTTTACTTTAGAGTAATACTTAAGCTAAAAACCCTTACAAGCACTTACATATAAATGCTGAAAAGTGCTCAACCATATTAATGCGCAGTCACTGGTGACTGCAGGAATCATTCTCACTAAAGGTTTTGAAATCACAGTCAAGAAATGGATAAAAATCCTGCCAGGCTAAACATTGTAGGCTTCTCGTGTTAGTAACATCTTGTCTGAGACACCAGTTCAGTGGGGTGCTAAAAAGGAAGATTGCTGACTTGATGAAGTTAGTGCTATTTCAGCAAATATTGCTACTAACACATAGTTTGCCAAATGCAACCTTAGTGGTGTTCAAGAAGATTTGGATTATTATATTATTCCATAGAATAAGCTATTTAGTGATACAGTCACAGTTTGACCTTATGTGTGTTTTGTAAAACCATTAAATAAGTGCAGATCTCAGTCCTAGAATGTTCTTTCTTGGATGAATGCCTGTATTTATCCAGGCCTCTCCACCAAAGGAGGAAGAGGACGTTAATACAAAAGGTGTATGTTCAACATGTATATATTTATATCCAGTCTTCGAGCTCTGCGGCTCTTGCTGTCAGAAAAACCTTCATATGCATTTAAAGACATTTAAATGTACAGTATAAACATGGACAAATACAGGCATCCTTCTGCATTGACTTCACGTAGGTTCCCTCCCACTCGAAGTCTGTATATATCACAGATGCTCTTGGTATTGTCTCAGCTGACAAATAGCCTCTTGGTGAGCATTGTTGTTTTGCTTTTATACCTCTTTTGTCCTTTCTGTGGGCTCTTTTAATGCAGTAAGAGAAAGGAAGAACAGTTAAAAAAATATATAATCTCCCCCAAAACTGGCCAGTAGATTCAGAAACATGCATGTCTGAAGGTAATAGAGACACTTAAAAATCCTGTAACTCTTGGGTTGATACTGTCCTTGGGTAACCACTGGTCTTATAGCACCTTTATTCCTTGGGCAAGTTTTGCCTTTCTACCTTGTATTAGCCTTAATAGTCTTCTGCAGAATAACCCCAGAACCTGCTTGAAATCCTGTTAAAAATCACTGATTCTCACTGTAGAGGCTCAGAATTACATCAGTATTGCTTTAATAAACTTGCAAGCTTAATGCAAATATGGACAAGCTCAGAGAGAATAAATATCAGTATAGAAGTTTTCCATGGAGGAGTAAATCATATTGTGTGATTGTTTTTCCTTGTGTTTTAAGCCTCACTAATTGTTGTTCTCTGCTTCCCTCATCCAGATTGGGTAGTTTTCCTTAAAAACAGGTTGCACGATATTCCCCAGTCTTGAACTTTTATGTCTGTAACTATATGGTTAAGGATTGTGACTCCTACTGTTTGGAATGATCTTTGAAGAAGATAGTTTATTTAATGACTTTTTTACTGTAAACTGTAGACATTCTTGGTTCTTAGAAGTAGGGAGATGGCTCGTAGTAAAGATGTAGAGAATGTGGGACATGTGAAAACCCTCAGTATGAGCAATTACGCATGCTTCAATCCAGCAACAGTTTGTAGTCAGCGGAATGACTCATGACCTTGGTGTTAAATATACATCCAGGGCATAAATGACCATTATTTTATAGCTTTATAGCTATAAAATTGTATTTTCATACTCTGTGTTTTGTTGCTTGGTTGGTTGGGTTGAATTTGGAAGTTTAAAGCAATGGAATACCAGATTCTGAGCAAGAAAGCCTCAAGCCGGCTCTGCTGCCAGTAAAGCTGCCAGTAATGTCTCTTTTCGATTATAACAGCAAAGTTCTGACAGGATTATGGCAGGCCTTCCTAAAAAGGGGCAGGCTCGCATTTGAAGGTTGCTATCTCTGGCTAGAAAAGATTGCTTGGGAAGTACAGAAAACAAAGGTGTGTTAGGACAAATCTTGCTGAAGCTTGAAGTGCTCCTGCGTCTATGAATTTTGTCTAGTAAGTATTTCTTGTAGAGCAAAGGCAGTATCCCTGATAGAGAAAATGTCAGTACAAGCAGAGCTTAATGTGTATTTCATTTACCCTGTAATCTGTATTGGTTCTGGCTGCAGTATCGTAATTGTCATCTTGCTCCATGAACCTGTTGGCAGGCAGGAACCATGCTGGGTCATGGTTCCTTACAAGTTAACCCACTTATCTCTTCCAAAGGTGGCTCTTCTAAGAGAATTGCTCAGAAACTGTTACCTCAGAAGGGATGTTGCAGGCTGGTATATAAAGTACCTGTTTCTAGCAATTGATAGATACAGTTAGTAACAGTTGCCATGAAAAACTTCCCACAACAGCCTTGTAGGTTTAAGGTGAGATTGGGAAGTGGTTAGGCGGAGATTCCTCACCTGCACTGGGGCTTTAGTCATGGTGAGTTCTCTTGTGTTCTGTGTAATTATCTCTGTTTTTCTGCTTGTTGGAATGTGAGAAAGGTTTGATTATTTCATTTGTTTGTGCAGTTGCTTCCAAAGAGAGAAGCTGAATCAGGTTCCTTTCTGATTGGTATTGACTCTCAGCACCAGTATGGTATTCAGTAAATACCTTCTTTAAATACAGTATAGCAAACATACTAGATGGCATCATAGTGCAAATAGCAAGAAGTGGGGCATTGTAATTAAAAAGATGTAAGCCAGGTTCTTACCACCACCCCCCCACCCCTCCTGTATTTTTTCTACAAGGCTGTAATTTCTCTCTGTAGTACATAATGGTGACAGCATCACAGGCTTTTTTCCTACTCTGTCCTTTGCAGATTGACTTCGTGGCTTATGGCTGTACATTATCTTTGTTTATCAGCATAAATCAACAGAGCTATTCCTGAACAATGAAGATAGCAACAGACAGACCTTTTGAAGGCACGTTTGCAGACTGGGAAACGGTGTTGTATAGAAACATGTTAAAAAAGATAACCAGCATGGGTTATCATGGGGGGTCTGCTCAACCCCCTGCAGAGGAGATTATGGAAAAGGCTGTGTAATGGTATTTCTCAAACATTCCTACACAACTGCCAGGGCACTTGATGTGCATACACTAATAATTCTTATGGGAAATAACAGTAAACAGGTGAAATACCAAAGCAGCAGCATTTAAACATAGGTGGGAGTTACATTTCTTAGGATTTCAAATGTTACATAATTGTTTTCTTCCCAGAGTCAAGTACAGGCAGTTATCTGCATATGAAGTCACCATCTGCGTACATAGAAAACTGACTTTGGGTGCCTTCATACAAGACTTAAACATCCAATCCAAGTATAATCTGTAGAACACAGAAAGGAATATTAATTCACATGATGAATAATGTCTTCAGTGGCAAGTGCTGCTTCCTGAGAGAGGGTTAGAAGCTCAACCAGTAGTCCCTGAAATTGTATAATATGCCTAACATGGACGTGTTCTTCTTGTGCTTCCTGAAAGAGTTGGTATAAGGTTTCCATCAAACAATAATCACAAAGACTGTTGAAAATACATTGGAAGAATCAGAAGCCAGTTTGGTTCATTGCTGCAGTGATTGTGCCGAATGCAAATAGCTGAGTTGTGGGTAAGAATCCAAATACTGAACAAGAGAAATAATTGAAAATCAGTGTCATTTTCTAAACAAATATATGCTCTGCTTTCCCCCAAATCAGAGTGCTACAGAGGAGTGTTCATCAGCACAGTCTGTATCAAAGTCAGTCCCTCTCTGGATATGGCTTCTTGGATTTCTCCTGCTTGTAACAAGCAGGATACTTGTCCATTCCAACTTGTACTTCAGGTGACATGGGAACACTTTTGATAAGATTTAAAGCATTATTTCTTTCCTTTTTGTGACCATAAGGCAATAGAGGGTTCCTTGCAATTTTTATTTGGCTTTTTCCTGCCATTTTACAAAATGGTCTGTAACTTAAGTATCTGGAGGTTCCAGCTGCTTTTAACTCACTTGATCTTGCCACATGGTTCAAAGGTTTCTTTTCCATCACTGTTATTCTGTGAGCTCTCCCAGAAGTTTCAGGGGCTATTATTCTGCAGAGATCAATTCTAGGATTTGTAGCCATCAATCTGCATCTCTAGTGGTTTTTCTTGAGCATGCTTGGCTTTTTCTTGGCGGTGGTTTTATGACCTGGTTTAGAAGGAAAAGCTGTCACACTGCAAAAGAATCTAGCTCTCTTCGTTAGTCTGACAGACGATCTAAACCTCAGTTTCTATTCTGAAAGCTTAGAAAGTGCAAGGAGAATGGACAATCGTAACGTCACAAGTTGCCTTCCTCAGGCTGATAAGTAACATGCTATACATTACATTAACTCATCACTTCCATGTCCTTGGGTGGACATGACAGTGCCATTTAAGAGCAGAAAACACGCAGAGAGTAAAAGGGATATGATTCCTGGAATTAGTTGAGCAGTACCTGAAAAATCAGAAATCTAACCCTTAAAATAAGAGAAAAAATACTGAAATATAAAGACTGCTTTCTTTATTTCTCCCATGAGAGAGAAAAGTGAAGATGTCTCATAATAAAGATACCTGTCTTTCTAAATGCTGCTTTGCAAATTGGTGCAATCCTGATGTGTCTGCCCTGTTTTACAGGCAATGCTGGGACCTGTGATAAGCATTTCCTTTTGAAAAGCTGTACCCAATGTGAAAACAGAGGGAACATAATCTCTTCTGCTTCTTTAGGATGTGTTGCAATAAATGTGTCTTTTTGAAGGGCTTTTTTTTTTTTGCATATTTTTCAGATGAGCAACTCTTGAGCTTTGTGCTTTTTATTACATAACTTTTATGGTTTTAATGTTCTGAGCATGAGCTCAGGTTTTTAGTTTGGGTTTAGTAAAGTATTTGCTGTTTTATTTGCTGTAAAACCTGAGAAGCGTTCCTGTCTTCTAGCTCTGTAAGACCTGTAGCCCACCACAGTTCATATGGGAGGCTTCAATGTGCAGCTTTCAGAGGAGAAAATATTTTCTTTAGTACTTTTAGAACTCCAGATCATTGGGACTTTCTCTATATAAGATTGTAACTTTCTGAGGGTATTTTGGCACAAACTGGAAGCTGTTAGGGTTTGCAGCTTTTGTTCAAATTCCTTATTTTCTCTGCGCTTTTTCTTCTTTCACTTCATAATTAGAGGCTAGTGGACAAAGCAGACTTGGGGCTGAAGGCACCAATCTGGTATCTGGCAAAAAGGCTATGACTTAGAAAACTGACTGTGCCTGTTTTGCGAGGAATAAAGTCCTTGAACTGAAGAAACAGCTTTGGGAGCTGTGGTTTATTTTGTTGTTTGGTTCTGTAAGCCAGTCATTTCTGGCACTTCCATACACCAAGTTCTGCTAGTTTATAGCTTACATTTAATAATGTAGTTATAGTTTTATAGAAAACAGTTGCTAAAAGATTCATTCTAGTATTTGTGAGAGTGAAGGTATATGATTACTTTTCATAGTTGAAGGGGACTGTCTGATTGGAAATATCTTTGGCCATGAAGATCTTGGCCAGATAGGATCATTCTACAGTGTGTTGCTTTGAAATCCATAGGTTAAGAAAAGATTTATAATTCTAAACCAACTTTTTAGGGAAGAACTATTAGAAAGAAATGTATTCTGCAAACTTTACTTGAAGGAGGAGACGTGCTTGTATTCTTTTCCTACTGAGAACTGCGTCTGAGCTCAAATTTGACTGGATGTGTACATGTATATCTTAAAGACATATTTATGTTGAAGTGGCTATTGATACTGTTTTAGGAAGTAATCTCCAGTTATATTCATACTTCAGGAAGAGCCCATTTTTATCTGTAGAGTAGTGCAGTAGAAGGTAAGGGTGATTTCCACACACAGTAGCTTATATACCTCGTGTTTCACTGGCTGAAGCATGACTGAAGTTCTCATCTCCTTCCAGGAATCTGGTCTGATTTTTGTTTGCTAATCTTTTTTCCTTCCAAGTGAGGAGACATTCAGTGATCATCCCAGCTGGCTATGCATTGGAAGCAGCTAGACAGGAGAGTGAAATGGCTTATTCAATCATCTCCAGTCAAACCCCCAAACTCCATCATCTCCTGATTTAACAGATAAGAGAACTAAAAGCTTGCCTGCAGTCACCTATTCCAGCTGTAACCTAAAAGAGGGCCCAGAACACACTCTTGGTATTACTCACTTTGCTAACCCAGCCTTTTGGAAACAGCTCTGGTAAATATTTATTTAGTTGCCATAATACAGTATGGTATGTCTTTGACCTCAGCAGTTAGGCTGAGCTAGGCTACTCCTTCTAAGAGCTTCAAGTCTTTAGTTCAAATAGTAAAGATTTATGGCTTTGTATCACAAAGTGTATTTCTAGAGGCTTATCCTGGCACCGTTACATTCTGTTTGTGTAACTGTGTTGTATTGTCATCTTTCTTGTGTAACTTGCTGTCAGAGCACATGCCAGGTCATGTGTTACGGTCTATTCAGAGCAAGCGTTCCTTTTGCTAGTTAAATATTTCTGTCTGTGAGTTGGAGAAGCTGCACTGCAAATCAGAAGCTTGCAGTCAGACTTGCTGATGAGTAGTTACTTTTTGCATGGCTGAATACTCAAAGTTAGCATGTGATTTAGGAGTAATCTTTGGAATTAATCTCTGTATTGTTCAGCAGTAGGAAAACTTGGAGACTGGGATGATGCTCAATTGTTTAGTTTTCAGATTGTTTTAATCAGAAATGTCAGTTTTAAGATAGGAGAAGAGTGCCCAGAAAAATAGGGGTTTGCTGGTTTTAGAGCATTGAAGGTTCTGCCTTTAAACTTGAAGCCAGAGACTGAATAAATCCTTTTTAAGTAAGCAAGCCTCATTTTTACAAGTTTCATTGTTGACCTCAAGATCACTTCTTCCATCGCTTGTGACAAGGGATCAAACAGGCTGTCAGTAAAATGCATTCAAACAGGCTAAACAGTAAAATGCATTCAAGTCTTGTCAGGTCTTGACTAACACTTGATAAGACGAGTGTGATTGGCAGAACGACATGCACCCATATTATTACTTTTTACCTCTTCTGTAAAGTACACTGAAGTCTAAAATAAAGCTTAGTGTTCCCAACAGAATGCTGACTGTGCCAAAATCACGGACAATGCAAACATCCTCCTCGCCCTGGAGCTGAACCAGTTGAAAACAGCAGCCAAAAAGGCAAAGAGGAGTGACCATTAAGTTATCTGACACATTAAATAGCAGCGATCTGCATTAAAATAACTGGGTGAAAATAGCTGATGCCTTTGTCATTTCTTTTGCAGAGCAGCTTTCATGTGTGCACCACAGTCTTATCTTGCAGGGAGAAAATGAGGTTCTGAAGCAGGCCGATCTGGCTAATACTTCATGGCAGAGGTTTATTTCTTAATCTGCATTGGAGATTTTTGAAGTACTGGCTGTTTTTTAGCAGGCTGATTGAGGTTTTGTTTGCTACAAGAATACACAGAATAGGAGTGCTGTAATTAGAGTGTGGTGGGAGCTTTTGGCAAGTCCTGAATTATTTCTGCAGTAGTATTGTACTGAGAACACGATGCATTTTGAGGGAGGGGAAGATCAGAACAATGTGCAGATTTGCTTGTGTGGGCTAATATGACTCACTTAGCCTGAACTCCTGAATTCTTTAGGAAGAACTGCCAGGCTCACCTTGTTTTTCAAGTCAGTTTCAATTGTCCAGCAAAGCTGTAAGTCTTGATCCACAAGGACCTGGCAATTCTCCCTAGGTTTGGGTCAGCAGTTTACAAACACTGCCTGCACCAGTGATCTGTGAAATCAATCTTTGGGTCTTCCTGATGCTGCCTTTGAACAGCTTCATTGATAGCAAAACAGAAATGACTTTAGAAAGACCTTGGGATTGGATTATAAAACTTAAAACTCACAGAAGACAAAATGTTGCTTAAAAATGCTTAGGAAGTTTCTCTAGTCTTTGAATGAAAATATTTTGGTCCTGAATTTTTCTGCAGGTATGTTGCAAGCTACTGAATAGGAATGTTTTGGTGATGTAAAGACTGCGTAAACCTATTGAAGATACTTTGCCCATCTTAAAAATTGAATGCACTATGGGAACTGGTCTGCTGGCTGGCACCCATCCACATTTGTCAATTCAGAATTACTTTGCTGCTTTTAGTCTGTGAATGCGTAAGATGGACTCAACTTATAGCCTATGCTTCCTAGTTAGTGAGAAGTCAGTGGTTTTAAACATTTGAGGCCACAGAAATAGTGGGTGTGCTGGCCACAGGAACTGCTTTTCTCCTTGAAAACATTTTGAAGCTGAACTGGGCTTTTTTTTCTCCCCTCTAGTTTCTTACCTGTGTTAGTAAACCGTGCTTTCTGTTACTGCTTCAGTCATCTGTGACAGCTGGCTTACTGCTCCCACCCCGTGCCAAGCTGTGCTTCATATGAAATCCGGTTTTTTCCAAAGCAATTGTTTTGGGAGGAGTTTCTTGCACGCTGACTCCAGCTCGCACAAGTCACTGGCAGTGCATTTGGATATCCCTGTGGAGGCTCTGGGTCTGATTCATCTACCATCTTTTACCCTGATATTTTCTTTCAACAGCATTTCATGCTCTCCTTGAAATACCTATAAAATATCGTTCTGGACTCTCAGATTGACATTATTGTAGGCGAAAACTTATGGCAATCTTAGTCCTGCCTCTGCATGCTGAGAAACTGATGGAACCTGTTAGAAAGTTTGCTAGCGTTGGCTTTTACTAGGGACAAATCAACAGGGAGAAATGAGCTGGTGCTTCCAGGTTTAGGAAGGCATATAGGGTGCCTCCATTCAAGCTCAAGCTGTGTGTAAGAATAAGAGCAGCTGTTTGACATGTCGCAGCAGCCTGGGAACTGGCCATACAAGGAACACTCTCTTTACAAAGCCAGGTCTGTCTGATTCACATGTTGCATATGTGTTAAAGTTCATGGGGCTCTTTGTCTGGATGGTGGCTGCGCGTGCGTTTAATCTCAGAGGTGTTTGAAAACTTCTCTAGATATTAATAGAATGGTAGAAAGGAAGTGGAAAAGAGGGGAAAACAGGCTGGCTGAATAGTCAGCGCTTGGTTGCCAAATCACAGTTTGGGATTCATTTCTATTTTGAATACTACAGTGGCTGCCAAAGCTGGCAAACTGTGATCCCCTTTGGAAGGGGGAGGAGACTGCATTACTTCTCTGCGGAGGAGGGACATCGCTTGGTTTCCTGATGCTTTGTTTTTCCTTTAGCAATGAACAAAGACATTCTGGGGGAGAAAAGTAGAAAATACCAGTTTTCAAAGTTTCTCCTGAAATTTCACAGAAGAATGGCTTTGATTTCCACGTTGAATGTGGCTTCCTGTCTTCTCTCCCATCATTTGCATACCTTTAAAAATAGTTGGGTTTAACTTTGGTATAGGAATGTGCCCTTTCCTCAGCTAGTGCTACTCAGGGTATTGTTTATTTGGTTATTTCCAAGTGCATATAAGCAAGAAGAGATCAAGTTTAGTCACCAAACGACTGGCCAGGTTTGCAAAAAGGAAAGCTGATTAGAATCACCAAAACCCCAGGCTGCACAGAATGCTATGTGTGCTTAAATAACTAAAGCCTACAGCTTAGGGAGATAAGATGGCTGAACAGCAAAGAGAAGAAAAGAAAAACTAGGAGCCAAAAAATATCTGGTTTTTCTTCCTGTCTTTGTCGTGCCTCACTTGTAGCCTTGGAAACTGAGACAAAGAGGTTAAGAAACTTGCTCATTCTTAAAATGGAGATAAGATACAATGTGCAGCTTATTTTAGTCTCACTTAGTCCTCTGCAAAGTGCTCTGTGTGAACAGTCTTGGTTCATTTAATAGAATTGTCTATATGATGAACATGTTTGTTTGGGACCTGAGACAATGAACCCCCATTCAGTTATGTTGCTGTGCCTAGCTGTTAAACTGAGCCTTTGTTTCAGTCTGTCAGGCTTTCCAGGCTATTTCATCATCTCCTCTATCAGGAGGCTGTTGGGTGGATTGGTCAAACTATTCTTGGACTTCAGCAGGATGCAAAGTATCTCCAGTGCATAAGCTGAGGAGTCAGAGCACAGAGGAGCTGGTTGGCTGTGTTCCATTCAAACAAGCTCTTGTTTTCCCCTAAGGAATATAAACCAGGAATTCGAGACTGTGGGATCAAAATATTGGAAAGTGTTCTTGGCAAATTGATCAGCTGTGAAATTGTAACAAGCTCTTATTTCTGAAATCGGAAGGTGACACTTTTGAGTTGAGTTGAGTTCTGTACTTAGGGCTTTTGTTTTATAGGCTCTCTGGCCATGCCTGTGCTGTCTATATTAATGCAGCTCATTTGTAGGCAGTGCAGGCTCTTTTAGAAATTGTAAGACTGTGGAGACGTTTAATGGCTAAGGATAAATTGCACAGCTGTGGACACTATTTATACTCTTGTGTATAGGAAAGGGTGTATCATGAAATATGCATAGCTCAGTGTTGGGAGTTATTTTTCACTTTTTTTTTTTTTTTAATCTTGGTAAGGATTTGCCAGCTTCTGATTTTCCAGGTTAAAAAGTGTTAGCATGTCCGTATCTCAAGAAGAAAAAGATAGGATGTTACCCATTACGAACATGAAAAGAGACCTCTGTAGAGAAGGTGGATGGGCTGCAGCAGGCTGTTTCAAAATCTTAGTAAGGAGTTCTAGCAACCCTGTGGAATATTTCTGGGCTGAGAGGAGTTCCTAAATGTGCAAAGGGAAACTGTAAGCATTTTAAGTATGATCAAAAATAGCCAGGACTTGATGGAAGACAAAGTGAACAGTAAGACATGCTGTGACTTAGCTTACAGATGAAGGACCTGAAACCTCTGCAAGGCATACATCCCTTCCAGAAGAAAGTGATGTCCAAGCCCACAACTTTCTGTAAAAGAGCAATTTAAAGCAATTTCCAACTTTCTAAAACATGTAAGGAAAAATAATTAAAACTTTCCGAATTTTATCTTGACCAAAGGACCCAGAAAGGGAGCAAGTTGTTTGTTCTTTGCAGGTGTGTTAATGACGGGAGTCTTTTAAAAGTCAACTTTAAAGGACAAAAGGAGAAACACAATTATAAGATGTGTAAAATGAAAATTAGACACTGAGACAGAAATGGAATTGCTTCGAAGATGAGAGGCTGGGATAGATTAGGAGCTACCAGATACCGTCCTCAATACTGGCATCTGATGTCTTTGACAATTACTTTGAAGAAAGCTCACTGCGAGAAACCATAGGAACTTGCAGACACTGTGTAGTTTGTGCTCCTGGTTTGTGTGTCTTGCACATAGATTGGGGATAATTTCAAGCTGACCCCCTCTTTTATGTCTGATGAATTCCATAAAATTACTTTGATATTTAAAATATCTCCAAATGCTTCTACATCCTCCAGAGATTTAGTTGCAACAGTCTCTCTTCTCCCTTAATGCTCTAAAACCCACAAGCTTGTTCCGTCTCAGATTGCTGTCTCTTATGGGAACCAGGGATAGGTTTAGTGGGTGAATTGTGAAGTAATTTGATGAAGGGCTCAGAAGATAGGATCTTTCCTCTCTTTTCTTCCCTTGTAATGTCAACACTGTGGTTTTTAAAAAGAATAATATGCACGTATGCTCTGAAATTCCAACTTTGGCTCTGGCTTGTCCTAAGCTGTTACCACTTTGCTGAGGCTGATCTGATACAGGTTAATCTTTGACAGCTCTTGTCCCTCTAAGAAACTCATTTCCAAATTATATATTACACAAGTTTGATGAAAAGATAGAGCTTGAACTAATAAGATGAAGAACTTACTGACATCAAAGCAAAAATGAGCAGGGCAAAGCTGTGAGCCTGGAGTGCCGCCGTGTTCCCAAAATCTTTCTCGTGGATAACTAGTGCTGACCATTGTGTGTGTGTCATTGGCTAATCAAGATTTTTCTGTTTGCAGGATATTTAATACATTTATCCTGTTGGTTTTGAATTGGATATTTATGCAGTTCTGACACCTCCCAGCCACATTCCCTCAACTTAGTTCTACTCTGTTTGTGCAGACTGACAAATTCTGTCTAGATCAGGTTGCAGCCCATGTAGGGGATTTGTCCCTTGCCTTTCATTCATCTCTCAACCACAGGTTACAGCAGTACCTCTTAGCTGATTTCAGTGCAGAGTGAAGCAGAATAGCTTGCACCACTGTCAGGGTTTTAAGCATCTTAAACCTAACTTGCTTTACTCTGCACTGAAATGAGCTTGCACATTCACCATATTCTTACTGAGAGACAGTAGCTTGATAAATCACTCACTCTGTGACAACAACATTTTATTTCTTGACTGATACCTTCAGCCCAGTCTGGAATGATGTATTTTTTTCCATTCCTCAGATCACTGGTAATGTGAGGAAACAATACGTGGATGCAGTAGGAAAATCTATCAAGCCACTGCTTTAAAACAAAAGTTGTGAGGCTGGGTGAAGAGGAACTGGCTGTGCCTCCTCTGTCTGACAGTAAACCTTCATTGCAGAAACCCAGAAATGTCTTTCTCTTGCAGGATTCTATAGTTGTTTGTTTTGAGAACCATTTGAGTATGTTGCCATCATTTGAATGAGACTTTTTAGGAGATGTTTCTGGGGAACATTTAGATGGGTTTATGCATGTATGTCTGTTGCATTGCGTATTTAGCTTTTTCCACTCTGCGTGTTTTAGTCCAAGAATGTGTGTTGGAGATCATGGAAGATTGCTCCTGGCTGAGCAGCCTGCCGGGGCCCTGCTGTGGAAAACCTGCATCCTCTAGATTCTTTTTAAATTGCACAGTGTAGAGTGATTTGTGATTCCAGTGTGAAAAGCCCCACCATTACCTTCAACTTCTTGAAAGCAAGACAAACTTACACTTTTTCTTATTGCTGCCATGTTGGGGAACCACTGCATGAAACATGCTGTAAATTTAGCTCATGACTTCACAGCAACAGCTATTTAATCCTTACTGTCCTTCAGACTCTTACACAAAGGCAACTGCATCAGGTCTCAGTGGAGTGGCAGCTGGCCTCTGCTTCCTGGCATGATATGAGAAATAAGATTCATAAATGGCATAGTACATGGGAGTTCTTAACATGGTCTTTAAATACCTTTTTTTACATGAATTACTGGCATTACCCTGGTGACTACGTACAAATACATCAATAGAACAATCAAGCTGTAGTTATGGGGTTCTGTGTTGCCACATTGCAGTCTGGGCAGCTCTGGCATGCAGCAGCTTTTGATGATGAGCTCATCAGTCTTTCTTGGTTTAGTGGCTCTGGGGCAGTAAGTGGGAATGTTTGTTTCAGACTTGGAGGTTTTGAAACAACCGCCTTCTTTATCAGATGCATGGAAATTTGCTCACTTTCGGAACAGGCTGTAATGTGAAGTGTGCAACAGCAGAAAGCCTGTGCTGAGGGACAGAACTTAACAAAACTTGCAGCATAGTAGCAGAGGAAGCAATACCACCTCAGAGTCTGCTGGTTTCCGACAGTAATGAAGCTGTGAGGCATGTAACCTGGGTTAAATGCAGACTGCAGTGTTTCAACTGCAGCAATAGTCTGGGCAATCAGTCTTTACTTCCCAAAAAACTCTTTATTAAAGGAGGAAAAGGTTTTACAGATCGCTTTGTATAGCTCTGGCTTGTAACGATACCTGATCAATCTCTGTGATGATGAAGTAACGTGAAAATAAGTTCTTCATAGATGTATTTCTTTCCTAAGTCTTTTTATTAAGCAAAATAAAAATATAGTTCTAAAGCATTTTTAATATTAATTTTTAAAGGCATTTGAATTAAGAAAGGATATCACTTGTTATATAAAAGTGTAATTAAATATTTATGATACTGTAAAATCACACTTTCCATGTGCTTACACAAAGCCAAGCACGATTTTTGCATTTCTCTTGTGTATTCCTATTCTGAGATGTGGGGTCAGAGTCAGTGAATGAGTCTCGTGTGCCCTGGCTCCTGAGTCCCGCTTTGCCCTTTTCCTGTTGTGCAGTCGGTTTTCCCAGGAGTTGGTCAGTCCCAGCAGAGTAATGTGCAATCACTCCTTAGCTTCCCTTGCTGTATTTTATGGCTCCATTCTGGAAGGTGCCTGTAGCGTGTTCATGCACAGTCCCTCAGTATTCTTTGGAATTGGTTTTTCTGTCCAAGGTTGAAGGCATTGCAAGAATCATTTTGAAGTCCCCATCATGTGGAGAAAACATAATTTTCTCTAGAGGGATTGTGTAGGAGTTTACTAGCATCTCCACTTGAGGACTTTCATAGGCAAAATGTTAAAGCTGTGTATCTGAAGAAATGGGATCCAGTCTTTGATTATTTTAGTAATATTTGCCTTTAAACAGCCAGACTGGCTAAGTCAGGATTTGAACCAAATCCTTCACCAGGGCTTCATAACCTTAATGCACTGAAGCTCTGTGACGCTGTGGTGATTTTCACTTGAAAATGAAAACCGCCTCTGAAGTCTGACCGGCCTTTTCACCTGTGTTTAAAAGGACTGAATTCCGTTTGGAGTTACAACTAAATTCAGTAAGAGCTTGAGTGTGTTCTAATCTGAAGAGCCCTACGGTTGCTATAAAAATCAATAGTTCAAGATCACAGTACAAGTTTCTTCCTGCCTTGATGCTGGGCTTCTGCAAGCAGATACGGACTCAGAGAAGGAGAATTGTTTTCATGACACGCAATTGTACCAGTATGATTCTTGGTTGCCATCAGGAAGGTGATTTCACTTACTGCCTATTCTAACCTACAAAATCAGACATACAAAACTGTTGCCTACTGTCAAGTCCTGTGCACCTCTCATCTTGTATCCCAAATAGCTGTTCAGCTACCCAAAGCATCGCAAGCAAGAAAACAGGTTCTTTCAAGGTTATGGCTCCTTGTGCCTTGGTAATGCAATTCAGAAAAGCCTAAACACAACAAATGAAAGTCTGTGAAATGATGCATGGATTCATGCTTCTGTAACTTTGAAAAAAAATCATGTAGCTTTCTATTCTTCCATCCCAAAGAGCCCTTGAAGCTTGTCAGGTATTTATAGCTTTGGATGTCTCACTTGTACATGCGGGAGTTAATGACTCACACCTTTCCCAAACAATCCAAGTGCTTCCTGAATAGCAGAGAAAACATTCCTTCCTCTGCTCAAGCACTGATTCACATTCTGATTCACATTTGTTTGTTGTCAAGTGGCAAACACCATTTGGCATGTTTACTCCCAGGTCTTAATTACCCTGCAGCAGTATTTTTCTCTTTATAGATCTTATTTTCTTTCCTTCTTTCAGCTGTGCCATCAAACAGCACCTAAATTAATACAGAAATAATGGCTTGGTTTTTCCTTCCATCTTCCCTCCTCTCCCAGCTGCATGCTTCTGCTTCTTTCCCTGTCACCAGCACCTGTGGGCCCTCCACTGAACTTGAGTCAACTTGTTAAAGCAACAGAAAATGAATCCAGTGAAGAAAAGACAGTTTTAGCAATAGGGTTGCAATTCAAGTTGGCTCGGTGAGGAGGCTCATAATCATCAGCACCAGCACAAAGGAAGAAGTCAGGCTGGCACCAGGAGTGTGGCAAGGGGGGGAGGGACTTATACAGTGTCCCTGTACTGAATATAATGAATTAAGAATAAGCTGTTAATTCTGTTAACCATAACTTTTGTTAGAGATTTAATGTTGGCTTTTGTCCCTGAAACAGCTCTTCTGAGTCATGAACTTAGGATGGGAGCACGGAAGAAGATAACAGAACATACTCTAGGGCTGGAAGAGAAGGAAGTGGCACTATGGGTTCTAGCTGTCACTAGCCAGGCAATCCCTGGATCTGCTACCTGGATCTGTCTTTAGTTGGCATGCTGGAAGATGTATCGTGTTAGTCATCAGAAAGAGCTGCCCTACCACCTCCTGCCCCATGTCCCTTGCGTTTGTGCTTTGCTACTACATGTATTTCTATAGCTGAGTCAGGAGATGGATCCCAGAAAAACTGGGAATGAGAAGAGTTGTTAGTTTTGTTTTTCCATCTCCTTTGCCATATCAGTGCTCCTGGCTGCTTATCACAAACTTGTTGCTCTCTCATTTGTGCTGGAAACAGATTCATAGGGCTTCACTGGCAAACAGGCCATGGGAATGTTGTGGGCTTAGTACCGGGCATGGGCAGTGTGTCAGTTGACCCGGGAGGACAGTGGTCCTGCAGAGCAGTAGCAGCAGGATGAGGGGAGGTTGGGTGGGGAGGCGGCAATGTTCCAAGCTGACTTTGTCACAAAAGAAAGTATTGTTTGCCCATACTCTGGACGGGTTTGTGTACATTTCTGATGCTTTTATTTGCATTAAAAGCAAAAGTTGAGGACTAAGCAGTAATTTGTTTAAAAATGCAATGAAAAATTTATAGCCTAACCATAGCATTTGTGACACCATCTCGGATGTGGTTAAAATGGTTATTTTGAGCTTAGTGAAACTGCATGCTTTGACTTTTAAGTCCTGTGTGCTGTTGTAAACGTTATCTGTCCTTTGCTGAAGCATTCCTAGGAATCTAGATCAGATCTCCAAGATGGTCCACTTTGCATGGGTTTTGTTGCCCAATCGGTTGTCATTCTGTTCATTCCTCTGCCCTTTATTTATGCCTCTTCCTGTTTTTCCTCCTCTTTCCCTGTATACTTGAATGCAGACTATTTCCATAAATGTAGCTCTTCTATTTAAATGTACCCATGGTAGTTACTCATTATTCTCCCACGCCCAAACACAGATTTGCTTCCTCTTTGGATATTTTTTTGCTGCTGACCTATTACACTGATGTCTGTCTCCTGCTTCATGAATTCCACAAGTTAAATATTTTAATGAGCAATCAGTGCTACAGGCAGTTGTGCAAAACAATCTAGCAAAAGCACTGGTGGGAAACCAGCCATCTTCCTCTGCCCAACATCAACTAATATTCAACCCCCAAATTTCCCCACCACATCCCACGCAGCTGTCTGTCTTCACATGCAAATATTTGGGATCCTAGTTGGTTCCTGTGGGGTTTTAAATTAAATGACCTTCTCTTGCTATCCCAGGTTTTAAAAACCGAATCATTCAAACCCCCAAACACTTCCTCTAAACTAGTCTGACAAGACCACACAGATTGCAGGATGCAGGTTACAAGGACAGCAAAGGGGTATAACAAAGCTAATATGGAACAAAGCCATCTATGGACTAGACAGATGAGGAGCGTGACAACTGGAAGCTCGCTCTTTCTGTCATCCTTCTCTACAGCATATCAAAAAGAAATGGAGCTAATAGCTCTCATTCATTGTGCCTTAAGGGAGCCATTCTCTTCACTCCTGTCTTTGCACAGAGGCTAAATTTATCTCGTAATCAAGCTGTTGTTAATGCAAGAGAAAACATCTGCTTTTTAATGCTGGGAAACATGAGTGGAATTTGTCTTCTGAGTGTACTGCAGGTAGTCCTGCAGTTCTGGAAAGATCATTTTGTATTAGGCTTTTGAGGTTTAAAATAATGCTACCCACTATTCAAAACATGAAGCGTTTCATCTTTGTGGAATCAGGAAAAGAACAGAAAGTATTTGTTTGGTTTTTATAAACTGAGAAAACTGCTCATTGTCGGTTCACCTTCTCGCTTGTACCCTGCTCCTGCAGATAACCAGCTGTGAAACCTGTGAAACTAATCACTGCCTTCAAAACTGGTCCTTGTGCAAGGCTGTGTTGCCCTTCAGATCATTTTGGTCATGTTCATAGTGCTGGGAATGGTTCATTTTTCACAAGTGAAGTGGGAACGTGTTGCAGGTGATGGTTAGTTCTGCTGGGTTTGCGTTGTTAGTGGCAATCAGAATAAAAAGCCTGTCTGCTTACCATAAGGTTCACAGAGAAGGAGCTTTGTCTCAAAAACATGCTGGCAGGATTATTTAGTGATTTCATTCTCATGTGCCAAATACATTCTCTACATATTATCAAATAAATTTGGCTGTGACAGTAAATATTTGTTGAGATAATGCACTGCAGCAGTTGTGTTTTGGTAACTTTCAATTCTGTTTCTTTCCTTCTTTGTTTGTTACATATGCATAAAATCATAGAATCCCAGACTGGTTTGGGTTGAAGGGGCCTTAAAGCTCATCCAGTACCAACCCCCTGCCACGAGCAGGGACACCTTCCACTGGAGCAGCTTGCTCCAAGCCCCAGACCAATTGTCCTGTATCCATCTGTTGGTAACTTCAGGTGCCACCTCTCTTCAGATGCTCAATCAGGTGCCATTTTCCCACAAGTTCAGCTTAGCTACTATGGGATTAGTGAATTTGTTATCCTATTGACTGAGTCCAAGCTCAGAGCTACATAAAAAATGACCAACCTGAAATGCTCTCACTTGTACTGACTACAGCCTTTTTATGAGTTTAAGAACAAAGGTACTGAATTTCAACCCTAAAGAAAATGCAGGGACTTTAAGAACTAGTTGCTGGTTTTTGGATGCTGTTCAGAGACCAACTCAAATCTGATCTTCAAAACTGAAAGCCAACTATTGACATGTATTCAAGAGACAAGCTGTTGCTATTCAGGAGGAAAGGACACAAAGCAAAACTGAAGTGACCAGTTGAAAACAGTATGAGCATTTTCCTTCCTCTGACTTCTTATTCTGTGTGTGTGTGCATGGGCGGGATGACTGAGGTGATTCTGTGAGAACTTACTGAACATGTGATCTGTGAAAGAAGCAACTATTCTTTTACGGGTTGATTATAGTCTGAATAGTCTGGGATTACTCAAAACACAGCCCAACTTCTTGTGAAAGCTTGGTTCAGTTCTTGCAAGAAACATGTCCTTGGACCAAACTGCCTACCAAACTTGATGTTGCTTGCTATCCACATGCCAAATGTAACTACATATTTTATGGTTACGGATCAAGTATCCAGTAGATTATACACTAATGGATCTGGTATCTGTTCAGATGGATGCTGACTATCCCTTTGGGACTTGGGGGGAAATGGAAGGGCTTTAGGTCACTGGGCAATTTTAAGTGTTAAGGTGGAAAGATAAGACTCGGGGTGGAAATACAAGTCTGTTTTCTTCTTGTTTGGAAAAGGTGGATAGATGTTATCGCAGTGAAAAATATGATTATGACCAAAACAATTCACAAAAGCATGTTTGTTTTCCTGAGCTATTTTACTTATTTTTTCTTTTTCCTCTTGGAGTTGAAATGTATTTTGTTGAACCTTTTAACTTTGTGTTGTTCAGTGTGGTGGCCTTGCTTGGCATAAGCACAAAGTGGGAAAACACTGTGGAATTTCTAATTTCTTTGGAAAGAAGTTTTTACTCCTTTCAGTTTGGTGCAAAAAACATGTTCTTGGAAAACTGAAGCTTGATTTTTCTCTCTTAACCACCTCTGTGAGTAGAAGAGAGAGGTTTATTTCCAATGTACTCGCCCTTTTGTTCCTCAGTTCCCCATTTCAGTGCATTCCCACTGCCCACATCCCTTCCTGTCACATCCAGTGCATCACTTACCAGCAGCAGTGCTGTGTGTGGCTGGGCCAGAGCTGCCTGTTTAGGACCCATTTGTCTGGCTGAACAACTGGTGGACTCTGCCAGGTGTTCCTCAGCAGCACTCTGCCTTGATCCTTTCTGCCTTGCTTGGTTCCTTCTGCCTTTACAAGCTGGTACTTGCAAAACTTGCAGATTTTAAGATGCATTTGGGATCCTGACTCTCCTTTTACGTGTTTGCAAGTTGTCAAGGGAGGACACACAGCAACAAACTTCATGTCCTTAGGATGTGAACACGTGATCTCTAGGATATTAGTACAATGAAGTAAGTCAGAATTTGTTGAAAATATGATGTTATACCATGCCCAGTTCAAGTTTTTATGTCAGAATTATCAGCGTTTTCTCTGATTGTGTTTCCATGGTCAGAAATAACTTGCAGAAAAAGGTGAAATGACACTCTGGGAAATTAGAGTTGCCTCTTCAGTAAAACCTTGAAGTGAAGTAATATTAAACGCATGAGGCTGTTTACAAGTGAACATCCCAGAGGTACTTAACTGGGGTTCGGCAGATGCAGATTGTTGATTGCATAAGGCTGCTTTTAGGCAGTACTGCCAAAGAAGGGGAGGCTGAGCAGCATTAGCACTTGTGCAGATGTGACCAGCTGAACCAAGTTCCTCATCTGGCTGGAGATTTTGTGGTAGGGGGATTAGTTTCCAGCCAGATTAAGGACTATGTCTATCTAGCTGATTATACAACCCATAAGCACTTCCACCAGCTGCACTGGGAGCACTCAGCCAGAGAAGTGGAGGGATAGTCCCTTTGACCAGAAGTGCAGATTTCTATCTTCTTATGCAAACTGTAAATCCTCACCTTAAGAAATGTCTTGTTGACAAGCTGATGGGCTCAGAAAGGCTCAGCTGCTTGCACACTCTTTAAAGAGAAAGCCAGAGATCCAAAATCTTGTTGTTTTAAACATATTTGAGTATGCAGTGATAGTAAACTTGTATCTGAATAAGTTCAGATATTTCAGAGCAGAAAACCCTCTAAACGTGTTTTGTACCTTTGCATACTAAAAATGTTCTGTCTTTCATAATGTTTTCTACATCACTGGATTGATACGACATAAATTTCATCCCATTTTTAGCTTCGGATTAGAAGTTTCATACAGATCTCAAGGCTTCTAAAATGCTTGGAATCCAAGATGTCAGTATAACAGTGAGCTGCAATATGATGGATTAAACTGTGATTTTGCTTTGGGGCTTCCAAGGGGTTTCTTATTTAGAGATTTATACCTTAAGAGCTAGTCTGTCATTCTAGATTCTTCACTTCCATTTCAGTTGATTTTTCAGGTTACTTTTAGAAGACTTATCTTAAAGAGTGCATGGGGAGGCAGGTGGTGAGATGCTGATCATAGTGGCACCACTCCAAAAGCTATGAGGCTGTTTCCTGATCTGTATATTTTTGGGATCAGGTTTTAAAAGCTGCCTTGGTTTCTGTTCCTCATTCCTTAGGGAAGCACTGCTTAGGCTGGGTTGGCACAGTGTGGGCTTGGCTCAGCTTTTGCACTGCTTGGCATCTCATCGTGCCATGGCACACTTCAGACTCTGCAGTGCTAAATCATTGAGATGATAAAGGTACAGAACACTTTCTCCATCAAGCAAGTGGTATGGTTTGGGGCACGCCAGTGTGTGTGTTGCTCTATGGCTCATTACAAAAATGTTTAGGTAGCCTAGGGACTTTGACAGATGGTTTAAGTCCTTACTTATTGTTCCTTGTGCAATAAACTTTAACAGTTTCAATGTGCAGAACAGTCTTGCCTCACCAAAGGTCATGCCATGTTTTTCACAGGGGATTTAAATGTTAAACCTACAACAGGTAATTAATCTCTTCTTAGTAATACTGGTTTTGTTCTTGTTGGAGAAAACCCTTTGAGAAAAGCTCTCTCATGGGTCTTGAACAGATGATAAAGCTGTGATAGTGAATAGTTTGTTATAATGAACTCAATTGTGAAATAAGTTTTGCCTTCTGGAGTTCAATATATTTGCTCTCCCCTCCCCCCCAGTAGATGCTATTCACAATGGTTTATTTTTTCCTTGCTTGCGATAGTCCCCTCTGGACTCTGTCCATCTACAGTCTTCATTGCCATCAACTGCCTTGCTCCTCATCCTGTAAGTCATGCTTCAGGTGGCACATTTTGGCTAAAACCCGACATACAGGAACTCCAGCCTGTCTTCAGGCAGGAGCTACAACACAGTAATTACACATGTGGGTTTAGCCTCTGGTGAATATTTTCACTAGCAATACTGGTAATGAAAAGAGCTACCTAGCAGGCAGATCAGACCTGAGCATCTATTCTATGACTGTGATACTTTGTAGATCAAATACTTGGTTTAATTTTCATATTTTACTGGAATAACCACTTACATCAAGATTTAAGCACTGACAGTTTGAGCGCTGGGAAAAGATATGTGGGTTGTATGTACAGAAAGGCAGAGGATGCTAGCAGTGTGCTGCTGCTTCTTTTGCAAATACCTGTACAGGACTTCCTTGTGAGCTTGCCCAAATACAGAGAAATAAATGGCTGCTATATGGAGTGATAAGAATTTAAACAAAACATGGGTAGTGTATTAAAAATCTCCCCTGGAAAAGGTGGTAGGTTCATGTTTCTGGAAGATGTTTAGGTTGTTGATTGCTGCAGTGCTTCTGGTTCTTAGTGTGAAAGAGCTAAGAGAATGATGCTGAATTGTGATGGTACACCCCAGTTTTAAAAGGATGTCCTGCTTGAGGGAATATTCATAGAGCTTAATAAAGTATTATTCAGCTTTACGGTTTATTTGTGGAGATTTGAATTCAGGAAATGGCATTGTTATGCAAGAACTGGAGCAGCTAAAAGGAAAGGAGATTAATATACTAAGATTTGGAGGGGGAAGCTGGGAGGAATTTCTTAGCTCAGGCCCTGATCTTCATATGTAACTAAGAAACTTTCTGTAAAAATTCCTTTCATTTCTTTGGAGCAGAATAAGGATTGAAGATCAAAAAGATGCTCTTGATGTGTATAAACTGAAGATGTTTCTAATCCTTGTGCAGAGATTTCCCCACTTATTCAGGAGATCTGGGCATGCTTCACGCCAGGCGTTGCTTTCCAGGGACTCATTAAAATGACTGCACAAGTAGAATCAGATCATTTTTATTCAGCTATGTTATTAACAGAATAGAAAGTTGGAGTGATTAAGCCATGAAACTGTCCCTCAGGAACACCTCCACAATTGGTTCCGATTTGATTCCAACGCTTTCTTCAACAGAGGAAAGAGGCAGCAGTACAGAGATGAGCCTCTGTGTGGCTACAGATGGGAAGACTGGCATTTGTAGAAGAGTTTTCATGCCTTATGTTTAAAATGGACAACTTCACATCAGAAATCTTTTTCATAAAGATGCTACATATTTAATTACTTTTATTGCTGCAGACAGTAACTGCAAATCTTAAACACCAGAAAATGCCCCAAATTTGTGAGATTTTGTGCCATAAATTGTATCACAAAACACCATACAAAATCCCAGTCTAAAAGATGCAGTGTCTCGCGTATCTCTTTCACTTTACAACTTTGATGTTATGTTAGTTTTTCACTGGGGGAGAAAAATCCTCTTTGAACAGAGGAATGAGTTTCAGAGGAGTAAACTAGAATTTAATCTATAGCAATGAAGTAATTAGAGTTTCTTGGAGAATAAGTACCTTCCCCGGGGAAGGGGAGGGGGGGGACGACAAATAAACCCAAACTACACAGCACATACAATCCTCACAGTTTTGGAGAGAAGGATAAAGATGGTCAATAACTTCATGAAGGAAATACCTAATGAAATGTTGCTATTTAAAACTACTGGCCTAAAAGCCAATTGCAGAAGGGGTTTGTACATGTAATCATTCTCAGCTGTCAACAAGAAAGCAAAGGGCTCCTTGGGGATCACTGATATCCTGTATTCACCTTGTAAGTTAAGGTCTCTGTGCTGTAACTCTCAGGGCAATGACTCTGCATGCTGAACCCTATTTTCCCTTGCAGTTGAACTGCTTTCAGGCACTCATAGCTTCACAGGTCCTTGCAGGCAGCTGAAAGCACCATGGCCTTGGTAATTCATACAGCAGCATCAAGCAGCCTTTGCAATCCCTGAGCTATACAGTTGTGTGTTATATGTGGGGTCTGCAGAACAAATGCTCTGGCCCAGTAGCAGTGACCAAATGGTGTCAGAGATGAGGAGTACATGTGGAAAATAATGGTCTTAACTGCACAGGTCTCTTCTGAGTAGTATTCAGGATAGGAAAGTGAAATGTTACATACCCTGGTGCATACTTAATACTCCATTCCCTGTAAGTATATATTATATGTGTATTTCTTGATTATATGTAGCACAAAATACCTGAGACTTTGAGGCAAAACTCCCAGAACTTTAGGAAATATGGATTTAGAGAATTGAGGATTGTAGTCACATGCACAAATATGAATCTGTAAAGTGTTAACACTTTAGGTCATCTCCAAGGTGCAGATAGCAGATCTTTAAAGTACCAATCTGTGGGAAAACCAATTGGGTAAAGGCAGCTGATCTTACCAGCCTAATGAAAAAAGAGCATTTCTAAGCTAAACCTAGAATTCCAAGAAAAGCAACAATATTTTTTGCCCATTCAAACTTCATTGCCATTAAATAATGCTTCCCAGTTTTCTACTGTTCCTCCTTTAGAAGCATGTGTTTCTTTTGGCAGGTAAGCATGCTAGAAAGTTCAGGGTAGCTTGGTTGCTTTGGAGGAGCTGGAGCTGTTTGAGAAGATAGGAATTTCTGTTTAGAATGGAAAACTGATCCTAATGGGCTCTTTGGAGACAGAATGATCTTTCAGAAATTCCTTTACTGCTGGATATTAGAAAAGCACTTTTCTGTGGAAAACAAAGGTTTATATGTTAAAACTGAAGTATGGTGTGAGCTGAATATGTGTCCAGATACATTCCACCACTTGCTGTTTTCAGTGTACTACTTTGGATTGAAAGTAAGGCTCCTTGTGTTATGACATGCTGCTTAAGTGGAAGGTAAATGTTAGTGTGGTAGAAGAGAGCCTCAGGAAAGAACAAGTGTCGTACACATTTAGCTTTGAAAAGGCAGTGTAGTGCTGTGGTTCGCTGCTTGTAATAGAGCCTGATGTGAGGAAAGAGGTATTTTATAAAAGGGAAATTGCAATTAAGGAAATAGCATGTTCCTTAATCACTGCCATTTCAGAGTGACCTGCAGGAAAATGGTGTTTATTCTATGTTCCCCTTTCTGGAGGCATGGAACAGGCATGAGCTCTAAGGCACATGTGTGTTTTAAGCTTTTTTATCCTATATAGAATCATAGAATGGTTTGGGTTGGAAAGGACCTTAAGATCATCCAGTTCCAACCCCCCTGCCATAAGCAGGGACACCTCACACTAAACCATGCCACCCAAGGCTTCGTCCAACCAGGCCTTAACCACTGCCAGGGATGGAGCACTCACAACCTCCCTGGACAACCCATTCCAGGATCTCACCACCCTGACAGAATCTTCCTTATATCCAATCTAAACCTCTCCTGTTGAAGTTTGAACCCATTACCCCTTGTCCTGTCACTACAGTCCCTAATGAAGAGTCCCTCCCCACCTATAGGCCNGTTGAAGTTTGAACCCATTACCCCTTGTCCTGTCACTACAGTCCCTAATGAAGAGTCCCTCCCCAGCATCCCTATAGGCCCCCTTCAGATACTGGAAGGCTGCTATGAGGTCTCCGTGCAGCCTTCTCTTCTCCAGGCTGAACAGCCCCAACTCTCTCAGCTGTCTTCATATGGGAGATGCTCCAGTCCCTGATCATCCTTGCGGCCTCCTCTGGACTTGTTCCAACAGCTCCATGTCCTTTTTATGGAACATGTATCATATGGTTGATCATACATGTTGGAACGTGTACCATACAGTAATTCTGCCCATTGATTTTTGTAGGTGGGAAGGAGACTTGGCTAGTTATCGGAAGGGAAGGCAGAACATTGCCTGGATAAAATCCTCATCCCAGACCCATGGTGCTAGGAGCAGTTTAATCTAATTGGAGCAAGAAATGAGGTGGAGCACCTCACGCTCCCTAGCTCCTGTGCCTTCACCTGCTTAACAAAGGCAGTGGAAGAACACAGGACCTCCCTCCTTTCCCACGGAGTATGGCTGGGTGTTTCAGCCAGCTGCTCCAGCATTTAGATCATCCCCTTTAGGGTGACTTCAAAACAGAAGCAAGAATATTGTAAATAGTCTGGGATCAGATACAAGTGGAGATCTAACTAGATAATTTTTCTCAGAGGCAAATCTTTGTTACTAGTAAGTGTTTGAGAAAAAGCAGTTCTATACACATAAGGTGTATATTTGTATCAGGGGACATGAAGAAAACTAAGGGTTCTTTTTGGGTGTTTAGATATACACTGAAGTTCTGGCCATAATGTTTTAGTTTTTGCTTAAGAATAGTTCTTTTCCAAATACTCTTACAAATCACTGTGTTGCTCTTTGTAACATATGCCTCATGGGAATATGTGTTACCCACTTACCCAAGTGCAGAACTTGTGTCTGTCGTCCCAGGATGAGTCTAGAAGCTGTATTTCCACATTTCCTGTTTCTCTATATTGCACTGTCAAAGTGGGTATTTGATGCTGAATGTGAATTCTGTCTCTGGCCATACTTAACATTGTAGAGTACTGGCATTTGATTCTGTGCACAGTCAGTCTAGACCTGCGTGTGTCTACTTAAAATAACAAATTTTATTCAATATGGCAGATGCTAAAGATCTTTAATTTTTAATCCTTTTGCATCTAATTTTCGACAGTGCGAGTTTCTTGAGGTTCCTGGTGTCTTGTCTCTGATAATATAAGCTTTTTAAGACTATTTCAAGACTATTTATTGACTGATAGATCCTAATGGCTTCTGAAATGCTGTATCTTGATTTGGTCAGGAAATCTGAGTCGGTATCAAATTCTGTGTGTTTGTCTTTTGGGGTAAGATTAATGAGTCTTGTAAATTATTAAAGGCTGTGCTCTCATTTCCAGACCTGACTTCTCTGAACAGGAGCTGGATGCTAAAAGCTCCTCATTAGTAGGTGAACTGATAGCTGAATGTATTTGTCATTGATGACTTGGTGAGGATTTCCCAGTCTGAAGAAGAGAGGTAGGCTGGTGGAAATACCTTACATGGGAAGGTAGTGGTAAAAGATTTCTGAAGGGTTGGTTGGGCTCATGCTGTGGGGTACCCAGCATGGAAAGTTATCACTGGCAAGTGGATTGAATCTTGCTTTGCACCCTCTTACTGTTCTTACAGACCCGTGAGGTGTTTATTATAACCCTGATATAACCTGAAGTGTATTCCTGTGAATTTTATTTAGTGTATCCTCATCAACTGTGTTAGCACAGTAAACCAGGCTGTTAAGCAAAGCTAAAGCAATGAAGCAGAAGAGAGTCCTCAATTCCAGCATGGCTACTGTAGCATCTTAGATATTATCAAAACCAGTTTCAAAGCATTATTGCCAGCCATAGGCAGAGAAAGCAGGCAATATTCTCACCATACTCATAGCCCTTGAAATTTGAATCTGCTCGTAAAGAACTCTTGAGATGAAATGTCATGATTAGGTATCCCATTAAGAGAATCTATTACTGTTTTATGTAAGATAACTTTTCTGCTAATGCACAGATTGAAAATGTTTTATGAAAATGAATCAATACTTAAAATGAAACCCAAACCTCAAAATGCCAATTTCCTTTAAGACATGGCTCATTCAGGATGATTAATGTCTTATATCTCCACTTAAGCCTGTCTAAATCTAGATTGCCATGACCTTACTGTGTGATTTGTCCCACCCACCACATGTCCATTCCCTCTGGCTCCCTGTGGTGACACTCAGTTTCCAGCTCCATCAACTCCCTAAACTGGCTCCCCATGGATCATGGGAACATCCATGTGTGAATGCAGGAAGGAGCTAAAGTTCAGAAGCCAGTGACAAGGGTAGGGCCATGCCAGCCCAGACTTAGATGGATCTAAGATGATGTAGATAACACACCCTTTTGAAACATCACTCGTTTGCAATATATTATCTTTGGGTTTCCGCTGAGCCTGGAAGTTTCTAGATGAAATGGATTTTAGATTAAGCTGAGAATCTGCAAAACAGTAGAAGAGAGAAAAACTGTAGCATGAGTCATAAGCATGGGACCTTCCACCCCTGGATGCTGAGGATGGCTGGAATCCTCAGGATTAGTTAGCAGAGTAACTGTAGCTTCCAGTTTGTAATCAGCTCCTATGACCATTGTACTTTCAGTTTGTTGGCATGAAAGAGCCAGTTTAGTCATCAAAATTTAGTGTTAGGATGAAATTCTGTAGTTTATCACCGCTGCTTTGAGCAACATGGCATAGATGATGTGCTACATTAAATGCCAATGTTTGTTCAGTATTTATTGGGTTTATATGCTCTTGTTTACTTCTCATAACATCTGTGACAAGCTAGGCCCATCACAAACCACAGAAAAACCCATATATTGCTTTTGAAATTCACAGTGTAATGATAAAGGGAGGAGAATAGAATGTGTCCAGGCATGTATATTAGATACCAAGGCAAATGTGGAGTGACTGTAATAGAACACTGGCTGGGTACAGGATTTGCAGCCTACTGTGCTGGCTTGGGGGAACTGCCGGGTTGAAAGAATGAATGAGGACTGTAAATGGTCTGTTCAGAGGTCACTGGAATTGGAGATGGTTTAACTGAGTGTGTTATAATAAAATAAAGGAGAAAAAAGTGGTACATGGAATAACTGACCCAGCTACAGTTAGAATAAAACCTGGATCTGGAGAAACAAACAGCCTTTTAGTTGGCTGTTGAACTATATCCCAACCTTTTCATTTCAGTTTGAAGCATGAGCTTTCTTGCTTACCACAGCCCAATAATGCTTACTGTAAAATGGAGTTACATCTTTGTTTTTGCAGTTGCTTATCTTGACCACTTTAATGTGATAGAATTCTAGGAGAACAAATACTGTTTAGAGACAGCAAAGGGGCAGCAGGTACCTCATACACGTGGGGCATTTTGCTTGGTCTTTCTCTGGTTGACCTTGTCAACCATATTTATCCCTAAGATACTCAGAAGTCTTCTGCAAAACAGCTACAAGATTTTGGTGGTGTTGAAATGCCTCACTAGAGTAACTTTAACATTGAACTTTGGATGAGTCTATAAAGGATTTCTGCCTAGATTTATTACTATCACTTCCTAAGTCTCCAGTGGCTCGTATCTGTTACCTATTGGCACGCAAAGCTCTGTGGTATTGCCCACATAGACAGTCTCAGACATAGGGATCTATGGAAGCATTTGTCTTCTGAGGCAGCCTGACCTTCTGAACTTGGCTTTGAGGATTGGGAAGGGTTGTTCTTACTGCTTGGTTTTGCTGTCATCCTGCCTGGTGGCCCTCTGCACTCACTGGAAACTTGGAAAACCCTTGCTTTCATGGGACTTGAAGCCTACTGGTGTGTAGCAGCATCAGATGACAAGTTCATTGCTTGCTGTAACAACTGCCAGGGTGTTTCTTAGCTCTTCTGTAACTCATCAAGCAGGCAGTTTGGCATCCTGAGAACATACTTGCAAGCACCAAAGCATATTGTCCTCAGGAACGAAACACTGAATTCCATCCCCATCCTCTTACAAAACCACTTTTTAGTCTAAATTAAGACATTGTCTTAAACTCTGGATTTTAACCAAACAGATAGTTATTTTCATGAGTTTTCTGAGTAATAATGCCATTCAGCAGTGACATTATTCACAAAAGAGACTTTTTCTCTGTACATGAGAGAGGATAATGTAGCCAAACTTGGCATCTACCGAAGTTTAGGAAGGTTTCTTTGCATTGAGTTTAGTTTGGGCAACTTTACATGACACCTTTCTGAAGACTTATATTTCAGGTAATGTATCTGCAGGGGCAAGATGAAATGTGTTTGTATTTTCTATGGAACTTGGAATTTCTGTGGCCTGTGGAGTGCTTCAAAGCTACCAGCTCAATACCCTGAATCTGCTTCCTACTCCTTATTGGCATATCCCTTCCTCATTTTTTGTTTTATCACTCTTTCCCACCTCTTAATGGTTCTGTAGCTTACCTTGTGTGAAGAACAGAAAGCAGATGAAAGCCAGGGTCACATCTCTGGTGGCACTGCAGCCTGACTTCCCATCCTGTCCTGGTCATTCATTTCCACTTCTGTGCTGGCTCCGATGGTGTGCCAGCACATGTGTTTGTGCAGCCCTGTGGTGAACCTAATCAGGGAAGCGATTCAACTGGAGAAGGAGAAGCCTGCCAAAAAAGACCAACTGCTAGCATAAAGCAATGGGTTTATGTTTGTTCTTCTGCTGAGAAAGTGATCATGGAGCCTCCGCCTAAAAAATAAGGTTTTGTGTAAAAATAAGTGATATGTAAATTGTGGGGGTTCAATTTAAACATGATTTAATTTAAAAATGATTGCCACTGACTAGTGCATGTTCTTGCATTTCAAATTCTTGCATTTGTTTCAAGTCCTTGTGTTGATTTAGCCCAGGTCAGTTCCTTACTAAGTTAAACTAAATCACTAAGGTATTCTTGAGTAAATAGAGCGTCCCCCTGCGCGCAATACTGATGGAGCTTGGGCAAACTACTTGGTTGCTGAAGTTTACTTTACTGCAGCAAGGTTTCCCAGGGCAGTTCCTGCAAGCCAGTAGGTTTGGAGGTTGGAAGCTTTCAGGAGCACTGCAGCTGTGCCAGTCAGCCTGTGTGAACTGGGATCAGCTGCTGGAGCCAGGTCTTCAGTGTTCATATGTACGAGCACATTGCTCCATTGCCTCAGCTTTGGGTCCATCATGGCAGATGAGGAGAAGGATTCCTTATGGATCAAGTATTCACAACCAGTTTTTCCCCTTATTTGTTTCTAATGCTATAGATACAGATTTGCAACTACACTGTTTGTGTGCTTGCGCTACTGTGTGACTTGCAGATCACAGTGATAGAGTTAAAATAGATGTAGCAATGTGGAAAGTATTCCCAAAGCCAAGTTATCTGTCAGGACCTAATCCCATCTAGCAGCTTGCTGCTGCTGAGGAAGTTCCCCAGCACTCTGCCCTTCCCCTTCCTCCCCACCCATGCTGGTGCCACCACCTCAGGTCTTTGTCAGCTGATTTAACCCGCTAACTCGGCACAACCCAGCAGAAGTCGATGGCTTTCTGCTGTGTTAGTGAGTTGATGAGCACAGAAGAGGAAGCAGAGCATGGCTGACAGCAAAGGCAGGGAAAGGAGTGAATCCGCAGCCTTTTATCTGTAAGGACACCCTTGTGTAACTTCACCCTTAATGATCCAGGTAATGCAGATAAGGAGCATTGCTTGGGTCATTAACGTCTCTGTGTGTAAGGTATCTAACTATAGGCCTTCTGTTGCAACGGCTATCTTCTGAGCTGTGTCACCTATAATATTGAGGCAAAGCTAAGATGCTGTTGGCAGTCCTAAAGTTACTGGAATTAAGTTATTTTACATGATAAATAATGGTAAGAATTAGGAAAAAGTACATTGTGCCAAGGAGGAACCCAGTGAAGGTCACAGCCAACTTTTCTGAGGTGAGAAAGCAAGCCAAGATACATGCTGTTATGTTGGCAAGCTCTTTGAAGTCCAGATAAGAGTGAAACCCAAAGCAAGGATGCTCAGTTTGAGTTTCTGTTGAATACCAGGAAAGAGGAAAATGTGGTTGTTAAAGTATTTCTTTTACCTTCATTCTGCATACCACATAATTCAGTTCACTGCTCAGGAGGCTGCTTTAGCATAAGAGAGGAAGTCTATCTCCTCATAGGTATCTTGTCTGCTGTGAAGGGGAGGGCAAGACAGAGTCAGAGGCCTGTGCCCTGGACTGGAGGAGGTGTGAGATAGCATGTCCTCTCTGAGCAGTGGGAAAGAGCTTTGTCAGGGCTCTGCTGGCTTGATTTACTTGTGCCCAAACCGATACATGGCAGATGATGCTCTGGCCACTTGGAAAAGCCGATCAAGAAACCAGGTTAGGCTTAAAATCTCTGTAAAATGAATGAGAGAATGTTCATGACGCAGCTTTCTCCATTTCTTGGCATCTTTTGTTGTGGTGTGCTGTGGGAGTGGTCTGTGTGCGCCCGCCTCTCCTTGCTTACAGCCAGGTTATTAGTGCTCAGATCTTAGCCCAAGAGCTCCTGCTTTGATTTCAGAATGTAGTTCCAATTTGTGTCTGCCTTCCCCTTGGTTTTCCTGTCAGGTTTTACCTCAGAAGTACACAGTGTATAGCCAAGCTGAAACATAGCTGTAGGCTAGAGCACAGTTTATAGCTCAGAGAGTTACAAATAGAACCACAGAATGGTTGGAGTTGGAAGGAACCTTAAAGCTCATTCAGTTCCAACCCCTTGCCGTGGGCAGAGACTTTCCACTAGACCAGCTTGCTCCAAGCCTCGACCAACCTGGCTTTCCCTTTATCAATACTTCCCCTTTATCTTACAAAACCACAGCTTGAGGACTTTTTGCTACAAGGAGGAAGGACCCAAACTCCTGCACTTGATACTTTTTGCAGTTGGTTTTTACTGTAAAGCATGGACCTGTAGTTTAAGTATAACTTCTGAATGTGTGTGATGAGCAAGGAAGTACCAGACGCATGACGTTTTGCTTGAGTAGCTTTGTCACTGTGCTTCTAAGGTTGGATTCTTCTGGGGAGCGTGTTGTGACAGCATTAGCCCTCATGGCTTCTTCTGTCTTCCGCCTTTCTTCTATAACACACAGATGTCACCTATATTAAACTTCAGTACTTGCAAGCGCTGTTGCAGCTAACAGTTTTCCACTGGTTTTTGTTCTGTTGGTTTCCTACAAGAGAGGTTCTCAAACTGTAGTCAGCAAAAACATATTAAACAGCTTTTGGTAAAGGCCAAGTTTGAGTATGTGCAGCAGTCCGTGTGCAACAGTGGCCGGTTAGCTCATTTTAAAAACAGAGGTTAGGAAACAATCTTATCCAGGTCAAGCTCCCCCTCTCAGCCCTCTGGCATGGAGGAAAACGCTGACAAGTGTGATGCTTTTACTCGGAGTGATTGTCTTGTAGAGGAAAAGAGCCTCAGTTCAGTATGCATATACAGCTTTTGAACTCTCAAGTCCTGTCTTCCTCAAAGATCAGGGAATAACCAGTTTCTTCCCTTACACAAAGAAAATCACCTCCACGTTTCTTAGATTACAAAGAGGATTTATGGGTAGCTTAGTACACCTTTCTAAATGGGTCTACTTGATAAATAGCTATTTTCACACTGGTGCACATTTTCGTGTTTGTAGAAAGCTCAAAATTCTGTATGGAAACAGATCTGAGCCTAAAAGCAAATAATGGCAGTGACTTTCGGCTGTGCTTCCCTGCACCCAGTGAGCTAATGCACATATCTGGGGTAGATGAAGTGAAGGGAGCCTGCGTGAAACCAATCAGAGCTTGTCAGCTGCAGCAATGCCAAAGCATTGGCATTTTAAATAAATGGTTCAAATCAATTCCTGCAGGTTAGTGCGGGCCTATTTGAAATTCACCCAGGTTCAGAAGAAAAAAGGAGAAGGAATTTTAACCAGCTCGTTTGATAGAAAAATGCCCCATAGATGTGGTTGGAGAGAATAATGGGCGGCAGGTGATAGTGGGGAAATGGTGATAGAGCAGCAGCTGGGACTTTGATACCTTGTGTAGAGTGGGCAGCAGAGGGGTGGGAAGAATTCCCCCCCCCACAAACCTTGCAGAGCCCCAGGGTAATACATTCCCTTTATTCCCACTGACTGCTCATGCTGGACAGTTTTCAAGTATCGGAAGTGTTACCTCGTATGCAGATATCCACGGCATTTCTTCCATTTCTGTGCATGTTTTCAAGCACAGTCATGTGTGGGAAACCTGTGACTCCTCCACTCTGTGGGAGTTTTTTCTTTAGTATTTAAAACCTTGGTATTTGAGATACTGGAGGTTGGAAGTGGGCAGTCTCTCTGAAAGATTAATAGAACCCATTCTGCAGGGGCAGATGAACAGCATCCATCGTCACAACTACCAAGACTCACACTTGACCTTGTGTAGAAGCTCACAAAGGAGAGGGAAGCTTGGAGTGTGCGTGCACAGAGCCTGCCCTGGGTAGATGCTGAAGCCTTTTCTTACTGCAAGGTGTTTTACCTCCGGGGGACTGTACTTGTAGCGACCTTGCCTGACCTCAGCTGGAGTTCATTAAATAACTCCTGTAGTAAAGAACAGTTGTAACAAGCTGTTTCCTACTGTACCACCAGCGCACACTCGGGGAAAGCATCTCTGCCTGTAACAGGTTCCTCTGTGGTGTTCCAGTGTGGCATCTGAGGAGCGCCTTTGTTCAGAGACTGACCCGGTTACTCAGATCAAAATGCCTTCTCCAGTGTTTTGGGGATACTTTTGGAAGTGAATAATAAAGATCCCTGTTACGTACTGGAAAATGAAAGTTCCAGGCATTACACTTACAACTTTAAAGGTATAAGATGACTAGTAATGATCTTCATCCTCCTTTGCCATCACCCACAGTCCATTTGTTTGCAATCTGTTTCACTTCCATTGTTTCTTTTCTTTCCTTGCAAAATATAAATGCAATTAGAATACAAAGTCTCATTAGCGTACTGCCTCTAGCACGGCTGCCTCTTCATAGATGGGGCAGAAAGATATAAAATGCAGTGAAGTGCTTAGCAGAGGGGGAAACAGCACACAAATTATTTCAGCTCTGTAAAGCATGAAGGCACAGAAGAATAATGGTGACTTCTACTACAAATCTTGACGGGTTTTTTCCCTATTTTAAATCTCCTTTTAATAATGCTTGAACAGTTCTGGTGCTTGCAAATATGGAGCATCGCAATGAACCTGCATTTATTTTCTATGTGCTTTTTCTTCCCCAAAAGAAATTTCTCTACCTTTAAGCATGTGTCTCTGTTCTCAGCACTCAAGAATTCTTTCACCCTCTTCTTCAAAGCTTCTGAATCTGCCATAAGGTCTAACTTGAAAGGAATGCAGCAGAGGAATGTGGGGCAGAGAGTTGAAGGTGTGGAGCAGCACCCCTCAGTGATTGCCTACATCAGAGCACTTCAAACTGGAAGACAGGTTGAGGGAGGCCTGGAAAAGAAATCACAAATCATATTGGCATATGGGAAAGCAAATAGAGGTGGTACAAAGGAGCAAGTTTCTTATCTGGTGTGGGTTTTGTTTGTTGGGTCTTTTATTTTCCCCAACAACAGCCTGGCAGCTCAACACAAACACAACAAAGGTACTCCAGGCAAAGCTGTTAAGCTGTGGAATGTCCTTCCACAGGATGTTGTGGGTACGAAATTGTAAATGGGTTCAAAAGGTAATTGGATGAATTTATGAAGGAAAATTCCATGCGAGACTATCAAGTACAAAGATGCCGTTTCTTTTACAGCAGATCTCCAGGCTGCAAACTGCTGGAGATGTGGGGAAGGTTTGGCAGCGGTGCTGGGTCTGCCATTATGCTCTGGGCTGCTGCCAGAGGCAGACTAATGGACGAGCTGAACTTCTGCTCTCATCTGCTCAGCTACTGTCATCCTGTAAAGCATTTCTGTCCTTCCTGAGGCTTTCCTCGGCAGTTGTTGTATTTCTTCATCTTCTGGCTCTTCCAGCCAATTCAGTTTGCTTCCTGCTGTAGTTTCTCACTTTAGATTTATATATTGTATTAGTGGCTTTCTCATTGCAAGATCAAATGGCACTTCATTGAGAAGTCCAGTGTGTGGATTGGCTCATCACAAACTTAATCTTATGTTCTTGGAAGGGCTCCATTTTTGGTCCATTTAATTTATCTTAAACCTGCTTTTAAGGGAAACATTGACAAATGAGAGCAATCCATGAAGACATTTTAGTACAGTCTTTTGAAAATCAGTTTCCTAAAGATTGGTGAGATTTCTTTTCCAGACCAGACTTAAATTAATAGTGTTCTGAAATGTCAAAGCTGGTAACACTATTAAAAAGAAAGGGAATTTTGACTAATGGCCCATGTATATGGCTTAACATTTAAGTACATTTCTGACTTCAGTGATTAGAGACATCCAGCTGAATGATGTTTTGGGTTAAAGTTGAGTTGGTTTGCTGGGCTAAATAGTTCTGTGGCAACCCACATAGAGAAGGGCAGTTGCAGTGGAAGTGAATCTGGGAACTGTGTTCTTGACAAGCCAGAGAAATGGCAGAATTAGGGGGTGGGAATCAAGATTCCATTGTGGCAGAGCCGTTAAGGTCATTCCTAAAACTGCGTATTTCCCAATTGCCTCTAAGTGCTGGTGGTATTCCCATGTCTGTGGTTTGGTTGCAGGGACGCAGAGGATCAACAGAGATGGAGTCTGAATCTTGGCAAAAGGAGCAGCATGAGGAATGAGCAGTGGGTTTGTGTACAGTGTACCTGGCAGCAGCCCCACAAGTGCAGAGGGCTGCATTGACCTGCTGTCCTTCTGAACACAATACACCCAAGGAGGGGATGCAGTTCATACTGTGCTTGCTATGGTACTCAGGTTGCAGCCCTACAAAGGTTCTCTCCAGTACACTGATGCAGGGGGCTGCTCACTTGCTTTTGTGTGCAGTATTAAACTATTGCAAAGGCTGAAAACAGCCTTACTTCCTCTTCTCTCAGGGAATGCATTCATTTCATATGGGCAGGTTTCACAAGGTGAATGCCATGAGCGTGCTCGGTCTGCCGGTTTCTCCTCCCATCACAATGCAGGAAAGTTTTCTGATAACCTCTGTCATACATCCTGAGTGTTGGCGCCTGTGGGGAGGATAGTTACAGCTGGCAGCCCCGCTCTGAGGCAGCGTGTTAATGGTGGGCTTGTTTGAGATGCAGCCCTGGGGTTCTCTCAGGAAATACATTGCCATGTCACATTGGTTGATTTGGAACCAGAGAATCCAGGTTATAGACTCAAGAGCAGGAAAAGTGGCGTTTGCAGCAGGGTGTAATTTTAGTTTTATGGTCCCAAGCATTCTTTTGTTTGCAATTTTGGCTTAATATATTCCTGATACCTTGGAAAAGAAGTACATGGGGGGAGGGGGGGGGGGGAATTTCCTTTTTTTT
>NDXB01007678.1:0-117601 GCA_002631895.1 Agapornis roseicollis | reverse complement strand
GCGTGTTGTTATTTATGGTTTTGGGAAAAGGTGGGGGGGGGGGGGGGGGGGGGGGGGAATTTGCCTTTTTTGTGCTTGCTGCCTCTAGCTCATAGAAATGTATTTATTCTGTAAAGATCAAAGGTGACCTGAAAAGAGGCTTTATAAGAGATTCTTCATCCAAATGCTCCTTTTTCCAATACAAAGCACGAGGGGAAGAGGGGAGGGAAAAGGAAAACTTTTAAGTTACTTGTCTCAAGCTTTGGGTTTGCTCAAACTTCTTACCTGTACAAGAGATCTTGTTTCTACCGGAATTGCTGATAAGCCCATGAGTAAAGTATGTGCTAACAAAAGTCATGTTAAGTCTTTCAATACAGGTCTCTCCTCTACTCTCACGCACACGCTGGGGGGGGAGGGCTCATTAATTCTCCAAAGAGATCCCAGGACACTTTTTAAGTGCAGCTCTACATTTTGATGCTGTCATTTGAAAACATACACACGTTTTCTTTTCATGTGAATCTTTTCAGGGGTACTTTTAACATTTTTATTGGCAGCTAAAACGTATGAAGTGCAATGATGACAGTACTGCTTCTGATGCGTCTGAAACCACCGTTAAAGTTGGCCTCTTGTGACCTGTCAACTCAAGTGATTACATTTGCACAGGTAGAGCCTGTGCAATTAAAACATCTGTAATTTGTCTCCTTTTTATGGTGATGTTCACAGGTTATCTTCAAGGGAAGATAAGCCCATTTGTTTGTGACCCATTTGAAATACTGCTTCATACATTTCTTTAAGGATTGAAAGGAAAGGGTAGGAAGGAGATGGCAAATCCCAGTGTATGGAGCTGTAGAAGTCTTGTCAAAGTCCAAGCAGTTGAGACACTTGAAGTGATCTTGCTTATTTAAACAAGGAATGAAGGATTTGCTCAGGAAAGTCGTGCACTTTAGCTTGTGTAAAACAGAATGAGAAAGGTCCCGAGAGATGAGAACAAGGCATGTGTCTTGGATAGGATTAGTGGGGTTCAGTGCTATGTGTATGCACGTTTGGAGTAGGTTATTTCCAGTGCTGAGGTTCTCTAGGGAAAATTTAACAAGTTCAGTTGATTTCTCAGAGTCTTCAAATTTACACACATACAAATGTTGTTGGTAGCACTTCAATATTGTCTGTAGTTGTTTGTTACCTTTTAAATAGCAACAGCATGAGAAGAGCAAAGTATTTCCTTGTGGGGAAAAGAAACAAAATGTTCATAATATAAACCAAGAAGTAGAAGTAGTGTCCTCAGATGCTCCAACCATGAGGACTTTGTGTTCATACTTGAATTGCAAAACCCCTGAACTTAAAAAACCCCTTTACTTAAAACATGTTTTCTGAGATGATTTAGAGAAGCCTGGAGGAAAAGTGTGTCTCTTAATCCCCCACAAGTTAAGGTTGCACCATTCTTGTGCAAGGAGGCAAATGCTTCAGTGGAAACACTTTGGAGGAGAAAACTATCAGCACAAATGAAAACCCCAAGGAGTTTTGCTGGTTTTCATCAGTGATGATGAGCCCTGCCATACGCTGCCCTCAGAAGTTGTCCTGTCATGATGAAGTGCACGGTATGTGTATCTGTACATAGAAGGGAACACATGTGTTTTAGGAGGGTTCTGTAGACAGCTTGAAGCTTAAGCAGCAGGATGCTCAGGCTGCTAAAGCAAAGCAGAGGATTGCAAAGCAAGGTGTACTTTGTTGGGATTTTCTTACCTGCAGAAGTGGTGTGTGTCCATCCTGCTACATTAACCCACTTCTAAAAGGTGTAGTAGAGTGAAACAATTTCATGTGCCTACACAAACACACTGTGTTCAGAATTTATGGCAAGGTGAGTACAGGATATTGCAGAGCAATTAGATTCTGAGGTACTTCTAATAAAAAGAAAGCCTGAAGTCCATGACTCCTATATTCAAAAACATGTAGTGCTTGTATTGTGTACAAAGGAAATCACTCAAACTCTGCTACTTCAACATTGCTTCTCTTCGCACTCCTCTTGCTTATCTTTTGCAAGAGCTCCTGTCAGGCAATACTTGTGCTTTTTGCTTCTGTCAATCTGTGATGCTGATCTTGAAACTATTCTGCAGTGGCAACTTGCAGTACTTGAGTAAATTGGGGCTTTTGTCAGATAAATTGCATTGGTAAAAATTCTCTTGATCCCCAAAACCTTTATCTTCCCATTAAATATATATATATATTCTCCAACTCCCATTCTTCCCCTGTAATCTGTAAAGCACAGCGTCTGATGTGGTTCTTTGTTAATTTCAGAGATAATTTCTAGCCTGTCAAAGACCTTCTGTCTCAACAACTTTGAGACAGAGATTTTGAAGGAGATGATAAAGTGCAGCTGCCAGATTAACAGACAGAAGGGACTGGAAGGGGAGGATCTCACAGATGGTTCTAATAAAACAGCAAAGGAGTGTGGTGCTGGGTGGGGGAGAGGATTGAAATTCACATTGTAATCCCAGTGCGAGTTTGGGGTTTGGTTTGTGAAGGAAAGTTGCATAAACAGCCCTTTGAGGGCTTGGGCTGGCCTGGGGAGTTTATTGTTGCTTTCCATTTCTCCTGTTACTATAGCACTGCTGATTTTTCCTTCTTCCTGTATCCCTGTATCCATGTTGCTACCTGAGGCTTGTATTGCTGTGCCAAGAGTCCTCTGGAAAGCCACAGGCAGATAGTCACGAGATGTCTGTGCATGGGCAATGCCAGTACCAGCAGGAGACGTTGCTTCTGGTTGCAGCAAAGAACAGTAAAAATGATGCAGTGGATGTATGTTGCTTTATTGACATGTGCTGTTCCAGTTCCCATCTTCTATCCCATGGCCTCCTTCACAGCACAACACAGCTCTTTGCCGTTTTAGGAAGCTCCTTCTGGCTAAGCTTGAAACTCTCTTCTGAGCTTTAATAAAGCATGCACCTCTTTTAATCTGTAAGAGGTTTGTACTACATGATTCATTCATAGGATGGGACTAGTAGTACCTCCTGTCTTCTTTCTGCTGTCTCCTCTTATTAAATAATAGTAGGTCTGTAATATTAGGCCAAAAATTAATGATTAAAAATTGCAGTAGGAAAGATGCAGCTGAAGGCCTGGATAGTCCCTGGTGGCCTCAGAATTCAATCACTGGCTGTTCTTGATGTGACTCTGCAGGCTTCTTTGGTTGAGGGATGATGGTAGATAGTTTTTGGTTTTAACCATTCCAAATGAGACATGCTGTATGTTATATCTTGAGCTTGGGTTTATATTGTGGTGGCTGGTGGCAGAGCATTTTATTTGGTGAAAGGTGTTCCCAATGAATAGGCGCAAGATGGTGTCACTTCTAGATACACTTGATAGGTTTGTGTTCTAGAAAATCAGTTTGATGACGCTTTTTCAGGTGGCTATGACAGCTGCAAGATGTGGTGGTTTCCTTTCCATCTGGGGCCAGCTGGATCTGGTCACAGAATGGGAGGTGGATGTATATTCAGAGTTTGGTTTCAGCCTGTGTCTGGATGATCAGCCTATGTTAAGTATAGCTGGTGGTGGTTCTGGGCAGAGAACCTTCTTTCTGCCTCATTTCTGGAACCAAAGTAATTAATGCTGTTTTTTCCTTGCTAATCTTTCCTTCCTCCTGTGAAAGGAATCGTGTTCTGAGAGCACACAGACTTTCAGCCTACACAGTAGCCCTTTGGGATGTGTCTTCATCTTGTGGAATCAAAAGCTTTTCAAATCAGTGGTTCCGGAGAAGCAAGGCCTTCAAATGCATGAGTAACAGTTGTTTTTAAGAGTCTTAAGCATGAGCAAGTCAATAAGTAATTCCATGAATCAGTTCTATTTTAGGCAGTATATTTATGCTATATTTAATATTTTTAAAAGTAAGAAAAGTTTTGACTTTTAAACTCCTTTTTCTGTGTCTTTTCTCCTGTGCATCTCTGAATTTGTGTTGAAAACGAGTATATCTGGAAAGGAAGGCACATTCCCTGCACTGATTCATTCCCTTTATCTCCTTTAAAAGTAGTTTATAGCACTTCTTCACCCAAGGAGATAATGTAGAACTGAAGGGGTTATTACTCTCCAAAACCAGAATAATATATCCCTGTCTATTACCACATTGAGGGTTAGGCAGTGCCACTTCAGCACACCATCGCCCGAGCATACAGCGCTATCCCCTCGCACTTGAGCCAGAGCTCTGGAAGCGCTGGTCTTCCAGAGCAGGATATTCCATGCCAGACTCGTTGGCAAAGCTGTCACGTGGCCATTGTGTGTAGGAAGCCTGTGAAATCTCCTGGAAGGAAATCCCATGGTTTAATGAAGTGGTTTGGGGGTCGATCTTGACCCTGGGATGCTCTGTTCTGCTTTGCTGATGCAATCAGGTTGAGAATAATGCGTCTCCCTCCCTTTACTGTATCATGCAAAAAGGATAACCTAATGTGTGTATTGATAATGATGTAGTTTTACAGGGGGTTGTGTCCAAGATATCAACATGCTGATACATAAAACAGCATAAATGTTGCCAGAATCCTACTAGCCTGGCAAATCTGAGAGCCGTCTGAAAGTGAGCAGTTCTTAGGATGAAAATCGGGCCATGCACAGAATGCTCAAGTGCCACCAGCCGCTCGCAGCCATGAAGAGTTCACGTGCAGGCAGCATGAATAGGAAAGATATTTCCCAAAAGGGGGCTTTGTTTCCTTGTGGATTTGCCGCAGTTTGCGCCTCCTCGCACAGCCGGCAATCATAACTTCTATGGTGGCTTCTGAAAGGGAGACTTCCTGTTACTAATCTTGTGATTAGGTGCCCTTTTATTCATGGGCTGTCACTCAGATTGACGGGACAGATCGCTCCCAGCGCTGGCAGTTGCTAGAAAGTCGGGATATGTTGCAGAAATGGCTTGTGATTCATTTGTTTAGCATTCCTCGCTCTTTGTTTTGTGAGGACAGCTTGTGTGGCGCTGAGTCACACGGCAGCTCTTTTCACACCCCGTTTCTGCTGCCTCTGCGGATAGCCAAGGGGAAAATGGAGAGGGGTTTATCTCCAGCTTCATTTACTCCAGCCATGTGCATTGTCTAATGAGAGCAGCAGCTAAAAGGAAGGATTTTGTGTCATCTTTATCGCTTAACTTAAAATGTTGTAAATTAAATGCAAGTGTATGTGGAGTGCTCAGGGTTTGTGCCAGGGTTTGATTCTTTTTGAGTGGTAAGTTGCATTGTGTAAGTCTGTGTGCTGTTTGTGAGTACAATATCAACTTTATTTATGGCCTCCAATACCGCTTGTTGACTTTTCATAGGCAATGAGCTTATGTTGGAAGCAAAATGTTTTCAGTGGCACCTAGAAGATATAATGTAATGGCAGGTTTAACACACACCTAAGTGTTCCTTGCAAGCCGCAGGAGCACCTGATTTATGGAAAGCTGTGGTAGGGAATCCGTGCCACCTTCAGCTGTGGCAGAGCTGTCGGAATGCAATCCTGCAAGGAAAGGCAAATGGCAAGCACAGCCCTTTGCTGCTGCTCTGCAATGTCTGCAGAGTTCCAGGACTTAAAAATGCCTGCATGCTGCTGAAACCAAGAATATGGATGTCAAGGTTGGGGGTTTTAGAGCAGCCCAGCTTATCTACACTTAGAGAAGTAGCACATTTACAAATGTAACATCGTTTGGTTTTATTAAGATGTCCTTAGGTTTGGTTTTGGTATAGGTAAGTTCCTGGGATAACCATGACAATGTTACATGCACTGTTTGCTAGCCCTTGGTGAAATTTAATATTGCCCTACTACTTCTACCTTTAATCTGTCTATTTTAAGGCAAGCACAGATACAGCTATGACAAGGTTTTCCCATCTTGGTGTTTCCCAGAGAGATGTGCCCAGAGGTGCCTACAATCTGGGAACAGTATGGCATCATGGCCACCTCCAGCACTGAAGGAGAAGAAATGCATCCCCTTCCCGTAGCCAGCCTCTGTACATTGAGTGTGCTGCCTCAAATTCACAGAGCTCCCAGTTTATGTATTCCCAATTCACATCTTCTGGAAGGGGTTAAAATTTCACACATACACATCCCTTTAGTGAGAGACTTTACATCTGGGTTCAGTGCAGCTGTTCCAGGCCTTCAAGTGTCTGCTGATTGCTCTGTTCTTCAGGGCTGGTTTTCTTAATTCACACAGTTCTCTAATAGGTACAACTGCTGCTGCTGGGTGGGTGAGGTTCTCAAACACCTCAGAACTGGGGTGTTCTCTCACCACTCTTTCTGGAGGCTGTGCAGGGCTCTGGTCTCCCCCTACGTTGTATTTCTGGCTAATCCTGTATGTGAAAGCAGAGTGGTTGGAGGAGAACATTAACTCTCCATCCAGAGTAAGCTCTTGACTTCTCTCTAGTATCTCCATTTAGATGAGGAGCTGCAAGCTGAAGTTCAAGACTAAATTTGTGGCTATTCCTCTATCTGACTTTAGCAGGAGAGTATTCACACTTCTCATTCATTCCATTTTTAAGGACATGAATACATGTTTGCTGTTATGATGGCCCCATACTCATCTCAGGGGTTCCTGCTCCTCTGCAAAGCTGCTTTAGCATCTTCCTTCCAAATGCCCTAAAAATTGGTTTTGTAGCAATAACAGAAGGCATTTTGCTGATGCTGCTCAGCAGCTGATGGTTCTGCTTGTCACGCTCATCAGTGCTGCCTCGCTACTGTACAGCCTGGGTGTGCTCAGCAGCCTTTTCACATTAGTAACAAAGTGCTTTGCTCCGTCTCATCTGTGGCTTTCCTAAGACAAATAATTGCTCTGGTCATTAGTGTTTACTTTCTTTCCACCAACTTTGGCACCCACAAATGTGGTTATACTTGAAGGCACAGGAGCGGAGTACTGAGCTGGGCAGAGGGAAGAAAAGCCCAACCCAAAACACCTGAAAGAACTAGTAGACATCTCTGACTGTTCAGTTATACAGGATTCAGGTGAAGGTTATTTATCTGAGCAGCTAACTCCATGCAAGTCTAACCACCACAGATGCTAATATGCAAAGATAAGTAACATAAAGTGAAGTTGCTAAGATTACTTGCTCCTTTTTCCTTGTCAAGTCTGCATTGATACCTGCTGCCTTCTACAGGGTGTACGCTCCAGTCCCTGCTTTCATGGCAAAGCTCATAGTGTGGCTGTATAGCAGATAGAATTGAAAGCCATTGCAGCAGTGTGCTTCTGGGGTTTGAAAAGAAATGGGCATGCTAAGGAAGAGGAGGAGAGTCTGGTGTGCCACCAATGCAGCCAGAATCCCCCAAAGAATCCAAGTGTCTCTTTATAGCTTGTATAGCGGTTGGGAGATCAGAAGGTCACTAAAGAAGGAGAACTGACAGTATTTACACCTCTGAAACTGGTTTGAAATAAGGCCATTTTCTGTCTTTCACAGAAGATGTTGCGGTCCTGACCAGTGATCATGAAGAGAAGGGGATGAAGAGAATTCATCTGGAGAAGTGAGAAGCTTTGGAGTTCTCAGCAGGATTTACTGCCAGTAGCTGCAGAAGGTTTTGCAAAGCGACCATTGATGCTGGAATGGATGAATTGCCTCCAACTTAAGCGGTAACTAAGCTTTCTGATATCTTATTTCCCTCCTGCAGTATCATAAGGTAATTTATATGGATTATAGAGGATGTTGGTTTACTACTTCTAGAGTTTAAATAGAGTGATCTTACAATAGCCAAATATTGGACGACTCCATAATTTTGAGTTTCATTTATTAGCAAGAAGTTGGGATTTCATTACCCGATGGTTTACTTTATGGTAGTTGAAATCTCTTCCCCAAGGGTTCATTCCATCTGTTCATCATTGAAAAACAGAATCAGGTTTTGCTATTGCTCTCTATTAGTAAGCATCTTCCTACCAAGTGCCTAGCAAAGCGGCAATGTGGAACAAGTTGTAGAAGCATCTCTCTATCTCTTCCTAGTTAGATGGTCAGTAATTAGTGCAACTCCTGAAACACGCAACAAGACTCACACAGCACACTGGGAAGGTGGCTCATTTCTGCCAACCATCAGCAGCTCCTGGTATCTCTTTTGTATTTCCACTTTCTTCTTTTCTTTGCTGTTCTTACTTGCTTATCCTGTTCTCTGCCCTTCATCCACTCAGAATGGGGTATGAAACATCTTTAGCTTTATCTTCTATTTAAGACCTGTACTGCATCTTCACTAGGGCAGTGTACTCGCCAGGCATACAAAGTGTGCTACTTCTTCATGTTGAAGTGGGAGTAGCAAGACCCCAGCTTCTCCTGGCTACCTGACTGTAGGCTCTGTCCCTTTGTAGAAGTAGCTGAAGTGTAACCAGTTAAAAGGTTTAAGGGGCAGCGGGGGAGAGGGAAAGTTACAACACCTTTAGTAGAGCAAAATGACGATTTGATGTCTTTTGAGAGCAGAGATTGAGGTCTCTCTGCTCTTGCCAAAGCCTCACTGAGCCTGTGTACAACAGGATTTTCCCCAGTTTGATTCCACCAATGGAAACCAGTCATGTAACTCTGTGGATCAGAAATGCCATACAGCCACATTGCTTCCATTTGGCATGAATTAAATTAAAAAAGAAAGAGATTTCTGTGTTGTGGTTTTGTTTGCTCCAATTTCAAACTGTTAAGAACTTGTTTTCGGGCATTGATAGGAGTTCCTTCTTACACTGCCCTCTGTTTCTGAGAGGGAGCAGGTCTGACAGTATTTATGTGACTTTTGACCTTACAAGTGTAGCTGTTCTCCTTTACCAGACCAGGTACGGTATTTATTTCACCTGTATATCATAGTGCCCCAGAATAATTCTGTCCTGACTTTGGTGAGGCTTAAAGGCAGGATTGCGTACAGTGTTCAGCATTAATGTAACAGTTCCTATCTGAAATCCACAGTGAAGCTCCTCCTGTCTCTTGTGAGAGCAGTCAGGCCAGCACTCCCAACTGAGAACTCACAGCTTGGCCAATGCATCACTTGGGCAATAGGCTGCTGGGGTTTTTCCCTAATTGATTTCCCATCTTTATCAGTTGTCTGCCTTGTTGCCAGAGTTGCTTATATATTGTATTTATTTCTTCTACTGTATGGGCAAGAAGGGAATGCTTACAGCTTCCATTCATCTGCAGTGCTGACAAATGAGGCTCAAAGAGGACTTATAAGAGAAATGTTCTTCTTCTTTCATGTTTTCAAATTTACTGGGTTCTTTAATGTTTTTCCCTGTTCTTCTGTTCACTTCTGTGCTTCTTTCCCTTGGAATGTGTACACACAGAGATCTCCAATTCATTGACTTGTCTAATGAGAACAAGAGCAAAAGACAGTTCAGGTACTCACATCGCTATTTTACAGCAGCTGTGGAACTGGAGCACTGTTGTCTGCCTTCAGATTTCTATAAAGTACATTAGAGCCCAGAAATACTAGCAGCCCAGGTTAAAAAGCAATGCTGATCGCAAACTTACTCATTCTTGCTAAGGGAAAGGTACCACGTTGGCATATCTGTATTCAGTAGTAGTAGAAGACACAAATCATTTATAACCACTATCGTTTTAGAGGAGGAATTCTTGGAAAACTGGAAAGTGATGCTACCTTGTATGTTGCTGCCTGACAGAGCAACTACTTCATTATACATCCAGCCTTTGCCAAAACAGCACTAACTCAATCTACCAGGAAGAGTGGCTTCAGCTGAGGGAATAGTTTCCCATCATTGTTGCTGTAGTCAGATGACTGTTATCTAGCTGATAAAAGTGACAGTCAGTGGCCCTGGAACAGGAATAACAACTCCATGCAATAGAACTGTCTGCTGGCACAGGAAGGTCTTCATGGGCTGAGCATCAAGAGGTTTGTGTATCAGGGGAAGTGCTGAGTGAGCCAAGGGAGAGGTCTGGAGGGAGCTGGGGCTTCTGCTTTGGGCAGATCTCTTCCTGCTGGAGGTGCTGCGAGCGCTTAGGTGGGAACTGAGCGAGGGTGCCACGTGAACAGATTGTTTCTGTCTCCAAGAACAGCTGGAGGATGTTGCATGGGAGGTGCTCTTGGCTCGGGGATTCAAGATGGGAGGGTTTTCTCTCAGCTTAAGAACACATTTTTTCCGCTTGACTCACGGAGTGAAATTGAAATGAGTGATAAAATTTCCAAAAGGACTGTGGAATTGGTTGCAATAATAAAAAGTGCATTTATCATCAGGAAGGAAGAGCAAAATAAGGGGAAAGAGTCAGTGAGGAGGAAGTCACCACCTTCTCACCAACAATGGAAGGCTATGGGCAGCAGCACACCCACCCCTCTGTCACAGCCACATGGAATTCGCCATTGCAGAGCATTCCCCTGGCCTGACTGCCAGCTGCATCTCCCACACGCAGTACCCACACACCTTTCTGTAGGGACACTCCATTCAGAAGACATTACCCTACCAATGTGTTTGCATAGCTTAATGCATGAAAGGAAACTGCCCACTGATTCCTACAGAGCCAATTTTTTCCCCAGGAACAACACCAGCCTTTGTTTCTTCTCTGTGGCTTGGCACATAGAGCAAAGAAGGAACATAGAATACTGACGCTGGAGTCTGCTGTGATTGATGTATCCTGGAGATAAAGGTACCTGCACAAGGCAGGGAGGGGCTATTGGCTTAAATGTATTTTTAAGATAATAACCATAAAAACAGTCTTGTAATGATTTTACTTCTCTCTGCTGCGTTTCCTTTGTGCATTCCTGGGTGCTCAGCCAGACTTCAGCTGCTGTATCAATTACTTTGTGCTTCCAGTTTGAAAAAGCTTTGGAACAGAGGCACCGTGTCGCATGTGCTTCTGGTCCAGGCCAGGCCACTGCTTCTCCCACCAGTGGTGCAGGAATTGCAGAATCGTATCACTCAAACAGGGAAGAGAAAGGGAATGTTTGAATTTCCATTACCTATGGGCAAAAGAGAGATTCAAACCCCAAGATTTTAGCTTTATCTCAAGAGTAGCTAAAGATACTGAATTCAGGATCTGTTCAGGCTTGAGAAGGGGTGTTTAAGAAAGACTTTGCTCTTCCCCTGAGACCTGCCTTGCTTGGTGTTCAGGTCCAACCAGGCTCTTTCAGCTGAGGTGTAAATGACTGAAGACAGTGATTCAAAATGGAAACACTGACGGACTCTAAGCAACAATAACATACAAATATTTATTTAATGTCTCTCTGTGCAGTTTTTTCCAAAGGGCACTTGTGATTTCTCACTTGCCTACATTAGTCTCCATTTTCACCTCTGCTTATCTGTGAAATCTGTGCCATCACAGGTATGTTATAAATACTGTCCTTGTCAGTTCAGCTGACCAAAGGAGACTGCTGCTTCTGTTAGCTGGACTCCTGCTGTTCTGATGCTGTCCCTGGAAACTTCAATTAAGCAGGACTGGCACAATGGAAAAGCCATCTCCTGAACTTATAAAGGTCCAAACCAGCACTGCTCTTGATTTGAAGCAGGCTCCTGTGTTTTACATCAAATCAACTCTAGGCATGCTGCTGAGTATCAGATCTAGCTCTTCTAGTAATGGATGGCAGATTGCTTATTGGGGCAGCAGTGGATTTTCAGTGATGGGAGATTGTAGTCCTTGTTTATGGTGAGGTCTCCACTTCTCATTTGCTCAATACGTGTAACAACTTCACCCTCCGTTAGTTCCTTTGATTTCCATCCTCTGCCACTAGTGTGTTTTACTTTGTCATTTCTTTTGTCAGCTGTTCATTTGGTGATAATTAGATTATATTTTTCATGCTGGGTCCTTTCATTTTCCTCTAGCCTGTGACGTGATGTGGTCTTGGCAAGAAACACATTTCCATTCTCAACAGAGCCCAACCAAACCTGAACGCATCTCAGATCCTGCTAATTAAAAAAATGATTGACTTCTAGGCTTGGGAAAAGATAATCGACACACTTGAACCTGCCTCGAGCAAGACTGTATGAGGAAGAATAACTTTCTTGTTGAGCTGGAAAAGATTATATATGTAGTTGCCATGTATTATTGTTTTGAGTGCTGTCCAAATACCCAAGAGTTTTACCTACCCTATTGGAGCCATTTCTTTGCTAGAATCTGTAAATCACAGGTGTTCCATTAGCTCCATGCTCTCCCTGTTAGGAAGTGGCACACAGGCCATTGTGTAAATACCAAATTGCTGGCCTGTTAATATTAAGAGCAGAGTGAGGGAATGAAGGAACAGAAAGTAGCTGCATCTAAAAATACACCTGGGAAACAGACCCAAGGCAGCAGCACTGCTTGCTGTGTTAGGAGAGGACTCAAAGGGTTTCTTAGTCATTTATCCTTTCCAACAGGAATCTCCTTAACTCTCATCAGTATATCTCCCTGAAACTGCTTTCAGAAACAATTGCTGCTGATGCACAGGCTTTTTCCCTTGTTCTTACAAAGCTGGATGTTTTCAGCACAGTCATCACTATCTTTAATACAACCATTAGCATACATATATATTTTAAGCAAAAACGCTTCAGAGGTGTATAGGAGAGTTTTAACAGACTTCAAAATAACCCCAAAAAACCTTTCATTTTCAACAATTCTTTATACAAGTTAACCTATTTTTTTGCTAAGCTTTTACTTTTATTCCATTGCTTTCCATTTGTGGTGCTAAAACCCTGTGTATTCTCCAGCGCAAACCCACAGTTTGAGTCACCCTTTGAGTTGCCCTGTTGTGGTGATGCTGTGTGGTTTGCGTTACAACAGCATTCCAAAGATACCAAACAAAACGGAGACTTTTCCTACTGAAGGCCTGTGTCAGGCAGTGTGCAAACATGATTGGGGTTATTTATTCTCAGTACCAGATAAGAAGGTGTGAGCACAAAGAGAATACAAAATGAAAAGAATCCCAGTTCCAGATTCTTTAGATTCTTGCCTCCACACCCAGATCTTTTCAGAACGCTGCAGTGTGCTCCTGAGGCGTGCGATGGTTTTCTTCTTTGCAGCCCTACCCAACACCTAGCCTGACAAATATCGATCACTTACAGTTCTCAGTGCACTGTGTCTTTGCCAGCAACTGTGTGGTGGTTTCCTCTATTTACAGACATCTTTCCCATGTTAAAATATCTCCAGTTTTCCTCAGGAGATTCCTTGAATTAGTAACTAGAAATGGAAGCTGCAGAAGCTGCTGCTTGATAAAAGCAGTGACAAAACGTTTTGATCACTGCAGCACGAAGCAGCTCTGTAACTGGCCAGAGGGACTGGACTTCTCTCAAAACTCATATTCTCGGGGAAAGGACTGCTGAAAATAGCATTGGGAAAGGCAATTTTCCTTGTTTGTGCTGATTTCTTCTTTCAGATTTAGGTTGTGTTGCTGCAAATACAATTCAGGTACAGAACAACTGCAGACTGTAGACTGTGGTTCATCACAAGCAGGAGGGATGTGTTAGCAGCGGGTTTGCTTCCCAAACATTTCAGACTTCTTGAGCACTCTCTCTGCCATCCCTTTTTGTAATAGCTTTGGAGTTTGTGCATTGGCACTCACATCAGTGCTTTGGGCATAGTGCTGTTTGGTTTTTCAACATCCCTATAAAGCTTACTCAGGAAGACACACAAACCTGCGGATTTAAAGGCAGCATGCTGTGAGGAATGAAGGTGTATTACTGTAGTAATGCCTATCAGAACATTTTTGGGTTTATTTTATCACGTCAGTGTTGTGGCTTCAGTGTATTTAAGTTTAGGGCTTAAACTGAGTGAATTTAAATGCATTAAATTACAAATAGAATACAATTTATTAAATATAGTTTATAATGCACCTATAATGTAATATAAATATATTAAATTAGAATAATTATATTACTGTGCCTTTTTAATGGAAAAACACACTTCTTCTGCAGCTAATGAAAGATAGCACCAAGCTCATTGAAGGAAAATTCATGCTGTCTTACTGTATGGCTGTTACTGATTTGCAAGACTTGAGCTGATAATAATCCATTAAGCTTGATTTTAGTGATGGATATAAAAATTGAATATCTGCGTGGTGGTGACATACTTGAGTGTTGCATCAGTCAGTATTTGGTTAATTATCCAAGTATCCCTGCAAAAAGAGCAGGCTCCAGCTGGCTGTAATTAGGGCTGAATTGTTCCATGCCTTCAAGACAATTTTTACATTCATGGGATCTGCAGCTTTCTGTTGTCCTCATTTCCTGTAACATAAAAGTAAGAATTAAAGGGGGGCACATGGGGAGAGAGGCTCTGCGGATAAATCTTGCTAACATCCTTAGAGGTCTGAGTGTGAAATAGGCATTGCAAGTTTAAAAAACAATACAAAGGAAAAAGGCAAAGAAAAAAGGGAAAAATCTACCAGGGGTCCTAGCCAAAAAGTGCTGTTTCACTTGATGAGAAGAGAAGGTGGATCTTTAGAACGCACAGTGGGTTCTATAAAGACTGAAATCTGTGCTCTGTAAATCTTGGTCTTAATGAGAGACCACCAGGCTGCTGCGTAGGAAGAAACTTGGATAGCAAATCAGGAAGGCATGTGACATAAAACAGTCAATGGAGATTCAGTAATTCAGTAGCCATGGGATACAGCACTAACAGTGAGATATATCGCATCCAATTTGTTGAAGTAAGTCTCCCCTTTTTGTCCTTGTGCTGTGGAATTACTGGCGCTGCGGTACTGGTACTCGTTCTTACGGATGTCCTAGCTGCAGGAGATGCCCCTCAGTGTGCTTCCTCTCTTCAGTATTAGGGTCATCATGAGCTGTAATCCGTGCAGCCTCTGTTGTTATCAGCCTTTATTTTAACCCATGATCAAGACTAGCAAGTTCTCAAATTATTACTCTTTTTGGAGAAGAAATAACTTTTTATTTAGTTTGCATGTAAAATTGCACATTGGTATTTCAGTGGTATCCAATGGGGAAGGTACATGCCAGGAACTGTGCAAAAAAGAAAGTGGTGGTGGGGTGCAATTAACATGATCATTTTAAGAGCATCTGTAAATAGGTAGTTCCATTCCATAGCTGAGTATCTTGGGATCAGGTAAAACAAGGTTGTCATGTCTTTGTGATTTACCTAAGGCTACTCACAGTTCCCAAGGAAAGAATTTGGTACTAGGAATCTGTTGGACAGAAGGGTGGTGCTCCCCCCTTGCAGGGAGGTTGTGCCATGCTGCTCCAACAATCTGAAATGAGTGAAGGGTCCCTCTGACAGCTTGAGCAGAATGGAAGCTTTTGTGCAGCATGGTAAGTCAGTCAACATGAGCCCAAGAGCTTTAGAAAAGTACTGGTCTGTAGGCCGTGCTGCTTCTCTTCTGCTGAAATCTCTGCTGACCACTTCTTGGGGTGCAGAGGGCAACATCGCTCCAGCAGCAACCTCACTGCTGCTCTGAGCTATGCAGCGGTGTCCCCTCTTCATGAGTATGCGTATCTTCATGAGCCCTTTCAACTTGCTGACCTGACTGAAAACGCCTCTTCCTCCCTATCCACAGGTTGATTTGCTGCAGTTTGAAAGCCAAGTCTGTTCAGACGTGTCAGAACAGCAGAGCCGGCTCAAGAGAAGTGGGGAGGGTACATGAAGGTGAGTATCTTTAAGGTCACTAATGTCTTATCAGCATAATGGTCTAAAGGAAGTTAATGAAGCGAGCAGTTGATAGGAAAAGGTGTAAAAGTTAAATTCCTTCTTCTTTATTAAATGCAAATGAAATCTTTCATAGGCAGTAATAGTTGTATGACTCTCTTACTGATTGCCTTTCATATCTATCTGTATTTTCTGATTTAGATCTATTTAGACAGGCAGCTCCAGCAGTGGCTGTGCATTTAGAAACTGGCTTTGCAGTGGAGTTATATAATTGTTATTACTCCATTTTCTGCACATGAGCAGTCATTCTCCACTGCCATGGCATTGTTCATTCCACAAACGTAGGTAATGAGTGCATAAGAGCACTTGCAGTGTTGCAGGTCTGAAGTGTACAAAATACACGCAGGAAAATCAGTTTTATTGTGTATGCTGAATTAAACTTTTTTTGATTTGCTTCTGTGTGTTTGATCACATTGTTAATAGAGAATTAATATATTTTGTGCTATTTAGACAAGAATGATTTATTTTTACTGAGCTGCTGCTGGGAAAGCTTATATTCTCTAAGCATAGAATTTAGAGTCATAGATTCTGTTTATTAACTGAAAATAAGTTTCTTAATCCTCAGTATCTAGATAGCTTCCTTGAAACTTTACTGTGACAACTGTGGCAAAAGAGCTGAACTGATAGCCGTATCTGTGCATACTTGACAGTTTCAGCTCTCGCCATATCCTACTGAATCCCTCATACGTGGTTTGATGTTAGTTAAATCAGTCTGGTAACTAGCTGCAAGCAGAGGCAATTGATGAACTTTCATTTCCCCCATTAGAGAATCATAGAATAGCTTAGGTTGGACAAGACCTTTAAGATCATAGAGTCCAAGCATTACCCCAGCACTGCCAAGTCCACCCCTAAAACCACATGCCTAAGAACCACATCCACCTGAGCACAGGCTGGCTCATGTTCAGCTGTCTGTCAACCAACACCCCCAGGTCTCTTTACACTGAGCAGCTTTCCAGCCACTCTTCCCAAGCCTGGAGCATTGCATGGGGTTGTTGTGGCCCAGATGCAGGACCTGGCCCTTTGTCTTGTTGAACTTAATATAATTGGCCTTGGCCTATAGATCCAGCCTGCCCAGATCCCTCCGCAGAGCCTTTGACCCTTCAGCAGATCAGCACTCCCACCCAGCTGGGTGTCTGCAGACTTAGTGCAGGTGCACTCAACCTCCTTGTCCTGATCATTCCCACAGGACAGCCCATCTCCTTCCCGGGTGTCTGCAGACTTAGTGCAGGTGCACTCAACCTCCTTGTCCTGATCATTCCCACAGGACAGCCCATCTCCTTCCCGGGTGTCTGCAGACTTAGTGCAGGTGCACTCAACCTCCTTGTCCTGATCATTCCCACAGGACAGCCCATCTCCTTCCCGGGTGTCTGCAGACTTAGTGCAGGTGCACTCAACCTCCTTGTCCTGATCATTCCCACAGGACAACCCATCTCCTTCCCTTTCTTCAGTTTCAGTTTCCAGCAGGGGAATTTGCTGCAGGGTCCCATAAGCACCAATACTGGAGGCATGGCTGCGTGGTCACTTAGAACATCAAACACAAACTGTGGGATGAGGGCAGGTTTCACTGTGTTTCTAGATGACATCGCCACAGTTGCCATTTCAGGTGTTTCTGTTTCAGTGGTTTCCAGCAGTCTAACAACCAGGTGTTTCCCAGGCACATTAAAACAGAATTCAGTTATCTTGGCAAATGTTAAAGGTAAAAATCCAGGAGCTCTTCAAAACCTCCTCAGCTCTACACTGTGGTCCCTGAGGTCATTAATCCTGCCATGACCCTGCACTCTCAACTGCCTCACCTCATGCAGAAGTTCAAGCATGCATCTCACAGTTCATGTTACAAAGATCTATCGAACTTCCAGCATGAGGGATAATGCTTTATAATCGTTCGGAGTTGAGTATTGACTGCAATAACCACTAACCTCCTTCTGCAGTGGTGTGCCCCAAAAGGAATGGCTTCCACATTGAAACATGAGTGGAGTACACTGTAATGTTTAATGCATTTTAACAGTACTCTCAAAAAGCCAACTATCTTGGTGTGTTATTATCTCACACTCTGCAGTAGTTGTTTCTTACTTAATGTCTCATCTCACTTGAGATTTAATGTAATTAGAACCAGTCTGTGGAAAAATCTTTTTCTATTATGCCTTAGTTATTGTTCCAGTCAAGATGGTAAAGGAAATCTAACAGGATATAATGAAAATGGTACAACCATTTGCAAGAGGCACTTTTCCTGAGTGAAGTAAAAGGCAGCACCACTTTTCATTTAGCTGTGTATTTCTAAACATGGTATATGTCTGGAATGATTCCACTGAGACTTGCCAATACACCTGAGAGCAGAATCAGGTACATCTGACAGTAGTCTGACCTGATGATACAAGAGGGAACCAAAAGTTAGCACAGCAATAAGCCTCTTGCACTATGAATGTTGCTTTACAGCCAGTGTTGAGCCAAAACTAGGTCTACTTGCCCACTGAGGTATGTGTGAAGGAATTGGGTCTACCTTAACAAGCATCTCTTTGTTTCCTCTAGCTGTAACATCTTCAATGGGGAGGTACGTCCAGAATGTAGTATCTAAAGAGATGCTACAAAGCAAGTCATACCCAAAGCTATAGGGTAATGTGTTTCCCAGACAAGAAGTGATGTTCCTGGTACAAAAGGGTAGGTAAGAGGATGTCAAAGGCAGAGAGTCCATTATCTTGATCTGGTTTGGAGTCAGGATCCCAGCAAGGCACAAGGTGTGAGCTAGTCCCTCACTGCTGTCTATGCCTGTGTGATTTCTGAGGGTTCAGATGCCACTACTCTGCATCTTTTAGCTTTTATATTGGGGTTAGAATTTTATGTCAAATCTGGTTGGCAATCTTTTCTCTTTTGTGCAGAAGCCACTTGTGAACAGGGGTTTGTATTGTCAGCATGTGTTATAGTCATCTACATTAATTCACACTAGTATTGATAAACTTGAAGTCAGAGAGGCTTAATCAAGAGGCTGCGTGCCCTGGAGCACCATTAGAAACAGAGTCCTTTCAAGAGGCCATGGTAGGATTTTCAGCCCTGCTATTTCAGCTCACTGTGGCTGTGTTTGACTGGAATGAACTCACAAAGCAGCCGTGTTTATCTGGTGCTGTTGATGTTCATCTCTGACAGCGGGGACTTGAAAATGCAGAGGAGTACAGGCAGCTAAGTCTGTCTTCAAACAAATGTCAGAAGCAACAGATTGGTCTTAGCTTTCAAATCTAACGGCATAGAAATTCCAATGATCAAAAAGTCAGGAGTTTGGGACCTGCAAACTATTGTTTTCAATATATATAAAATATATTATATCGAATATATAAAAAATACATAATTATATAATTATATAATATACATATATGGTTTGAGACTAGTGTTTCAGCTCCAATTTAAAAAATCAGATCTCTACCTGAAAAGATTCATTGATTTGTACGTTTCTGGGGTTGCTGCTATCTGATCTGTCAAGCACTTGTGCACAAGTTTGTCTTCTCTGTTGCCTTGGACTCTTTGGAACCAAGGAAGCAGTCCTTTTTTTATGAGGAAATGATTAAATGCTTTGAGTACAAATGCACATGAATATTTATAAGAACTTTTATGACATTTAGCAAGGCAATGCTTCATGGTTGTCTCTTTCTGAATGCACATAATAAAGTATCCATAATTTCTTTGAAGTTGCGCTTGCTCTGTACTAATTTGATCACAGATTGGTAGGAACTGGAGGCTCCTCGGAGCTGCAGGGCGGCAGTTGCTCCTTGCTGTGTTCCCTCCTTTTCTCTTAAATGCCTGTGGTTTAACATTAAATAAGAATATGTTTTTCATGCATCATTTACAGTTAAGTTGCAGAAAATTGCCAGGTAGCAATCTTGTAACCTGCATTGAATGAATACCTGACTCTCCCTGCACTTATGCTTCAGCCCTGGAAGAAACAGCTCTAAGTGTTTTCTGCTTGAAACACTAACACTGCAGAACAATTGAAGGGCCCTGGAGCACACTCTGCAAACCACTTGGAGGATCCTTCTGTTAATGCAAAAGCTGGTTTAGTCTCCACTTGTTCCTCTGCGTATTGTCTCTTGGTAACAGTGCATCCTGTGAATACTGCCGTGTGCGTGTAATGCCTCAGTCTAAGGCACCCATTTCTAAAAAGCAAATGGAAACTCGGACCTGTTAATCGCAGTATTTATCCCCTCGACATCCTTAAAGCATTTAGATGAGGTTAAGATGAGCAGTCTGATGAGAGGAGAAAGGAGAAAGACTTTAGGCAAAAGGGAGTGGAGGATAAAGCTGGATTTATCAAAGCTGAAGATTGCTTTAGAATTGGGTTTGGAAGTTCCTTGCTCATAGTATTATGTATTATAACTCCTCCCCTCTTCCTCCTCTATAAAGTAAAGAAATTGCCATAAACTTCATGTGCTCGTATCCCCAAAGTTACTCATTAATTGCAGGTTTACAGTGGCTATTTAAAAGCTGGGTGGTATTTTCTGTATTGGATGTTATTTCTTGGAACTTTACCTGATGCATAGGCCTGTATGAACGCAAGTAAATACTAACCAACAGGAACCTCCTTCAGCTGCTCCCACCAGCCAAAGCACTGCAGCAACCCGCCCTCGCTGCTTACCGTCACCATGGGCTAAAGCGTTGCTTTGAACATGGTGTGGTGGTACAGTGCTCCCAGTGTAAGTGCTGGTGCAGCAGACCCACTGTGAAGGCAGCAGTGGGAATTGCTTCTGAAACCCCTGCTGTGGGCAAAGCCATCTCATCTCCTATGAAGTCAGCTACAGGAGGTACCCAGGAGCATCTGGCTGGGTTTTAGTGTGCCGTTGTGAGCTGTGTGCTGATAGACTGGATTCTATGGAGGTGTTTTAAACGTTCCATAGGTTTATAGCTTTCTCTGGGATAATTCCTCTGCATGAATTTTCCCTGAGATTCATTACTAGTATTGTTTTTTTCTGTCATCTTTTATCTGGTCATGATGTGTACACCTCGTGTAGATCTCAGCCTGAAGGTCTCAGAAATACACTGACACCGAAATGTCTTCCTTTTTTTGTGTATTTATGAGTATGTGTAATATACACTTCTCTGCCACTAAGATGTGCAAGCTCTACTGGTGTATTCTTAAAGGTGGCACTATTTATGTGGCTCTAACCTCTACAAAACTACTCTATTTGACATTCAGATAGTGATGTCTGTCTTTTCAAAATCACTTTCTTGACTGGAAAAGGAGAACTGAAAGAGACAGCATCAACAAGCAGGTTTCATTTCCATTGCAACTGCATTCTTGCAGCATTACCTTTATCCCTCTCTATTAAAATAGTTTTGAAAGAAAATAATACTCTCAGTTGTGCTTGAGTTACGCAAAACTTTGATGAGCATGTAACATTACCTTGGAACATGCAAGATTTGCAGCTTGGTTACTACTGTGAGAAAAGTTTGTACTCCTCTGTGTTCTGAGTATGTTTAGCAGCAGCAGTAATGCTGAATCTTGGTGCAACAATCCAGTGTTTGCAGCTACCAGAAAGCAAAGGTTTTATTTGCTTGGTAACTTACCAAATCCACACAAACAGCCTAAAAAGAATACAAACCTTGGAGAGTAATAACTGCAAGAGATTTTGGGTCATGTTTTTCATGGGGAAGATTAAAATTGGACTTAGAAAAAAAGAGTTTGACAGCTCTTCCTCATTTCTGTACACTTTCAGAGTATAAGAGCAAAGGAAATGAAGAGGCAAACCAAGCAGTAAGGGTGGAGGGACCATTTGAGACTCTTGTTTGTCTGTGGATCTTGCTCTATTAAGGGTCCACAGAGATTTGAGGCAGAATTAATTGTATTCCTTTTACAGAGCCTCAAACTGGGCCTTCCGTCACACCCTGTGAAATAAAACCCCTCCTTCAAGCAGTGAACTGGTTAATGCAGAAGGGCCCATTGCTGAAAGGGAAGGCACTGGGCAGTATGAGGAATTTGCTTTTTCCTTTCCTTAGCCCAGCACCGCGGACATTGAAGATGATGTTGCCTGCTTTCAGCAAGCAGCCATCTCATTATCTCTGTGAAGTCTGTCTTCTGCTCTTTCCCTTTCCAGTTCTTCTTTCTTCAACTTTTTGCATGTCATTGAGTACAGTGGCTGAAGAGTGAAAACTGAATCTTCCCAAATGCTGTTCCTTGTAAAATGTAATCCATTGCCCACACATCCCAAGGCGGTGATTGAAGATCTTGTCTAATTTGTCTTACTTGAGATTAAGCAAAATCATCTGCTGAGTGTTTCAGCCTATCTCTGTGCATTACAATTCAGCCAGCCTTCTCTGAAAAGAGGAATGTGGAAATAAGCCATGGTTAATGTACCAGTCTTTAATGTCTGGCGAACAAATTTAACATAGGACGTGAGAGATACAGGCCTGCAGTCTATCTTCTGACTACACAATGCTAATTAGCATTACAAACCCATCCCTTCGTTAATCATGTTGAATAACTGCAGGCTTGGAAGCGTTCTGTGCTGGAGCAGCAGTGCAGGAGGTTGGTGCTGAGCTGCACTTGGCAAAGTGCCTTGGGGTTGGCAGCAGAGGGGCAGTTGGGAGCAGAAGCACCGCTGTGATGGGCTGCAATGCTGCATCCTGGCACGTGCAGGTTGAAGAGAGCTAAGGTCTACCACAGCGGGGGGCCATAGGGCAGCATCTTGCTTTGGCAGAGCCAGAGGTGGAGGTAAATAAGAGGTTATATGAAGCTGCTCTTTATAACCAGCCTGTTCTGAGAAATACCCTTAGTTTTTGTGTGCCCTTCCACATTTCTCTTCAGTCTTCCTGTTCCTTCAATGCCATATGACAGTAAGGAAATTATTTTGCTCTCTGCAGGAAAAGGGAGAAAACCTACTTTTATGTAGCAAAACCTTTGGTATTAATATGAATTTTGAAAACCTGCACAGTGCAGAGCAAATCTGCTTCAGTTTCCCAGTGAATTTGTATGAAGCAGCAGAGGGGCCAAGCCCTACAAGTGCATTCAGACTTGATAAGCAGCTGATAAATCTCCTACCATTGACTTTCATGATTTCTTTTTTTACATACTGCATTGTAGCATCCAAGCACAGTTCTGCTGCCTTTATCGAGTTTGACATACAGCAATTTCTATGAAAATTAAAGCTTCGGGATCACTGTTAACATCTTTGCCTTCAACAAAAGGCTTTTTAGAGCAGCTGACTTAAAAAAGCTGACAAGTGATTGTTACATGAGAAATGATTTGAGTAGGAGTAGCCTAAAACAGCCCTGGGAGGTGGCGGGAGGAGGATTCGTTTTCTGGTGATGCCAAAAATCATTTCTGCAAATCTCTGTGGAAATCTGAAAAATTAAACCTTGGATTTTTAACACAAATGGCTCGGACTGGGTTTTTCTATGGAATTTCTGCCCAGTGCTATTGCAAACCAAGGGCTTTGCTTTTGAAAATAGCTTTAAAATAAGGCCCTTTTGATGCATTTGCAAAACCATGTGTCCTTCCTCAGGCCTGTGTATATCTTCTTCCAGATGCTGAGTTTTCGTGAGCTGTGAACAGGTATCTCTTCATTAACAAATATAGAAAAGGCTCACTGAACTTTTAAACACTGTATGTTTTGATTTCATTCTTGGTATGTTATCAAGAAACTGCAATGATGACAATGCAGTGTATGTTATGTGGATTAGGCCTGGCTATAGGTGGTAGGTCTGAAACTGATTGTAAGCAGGAGGCTGTTACTGAGGTAGCATGGAATGCTATGGGTTAATCTTTGCCTAAAATTAGTCAGGGCTTTTTCAGGAGTCCTCTGAAGGGAAATGCAAATAGAGCGAGCAGGAAGTCTGCAAGCAGAGGTGCTCACTGATTGCACTGAACAAAGGCTTGAGCAAATAACTTGTATTTATTATGGGCAATTGTAAAATGGGAATACAGAGTTTAGGCCAGGCTTGCCTGACTCCACTGAGAGAAATGAAGAGCCTCAGAAGCTTGTGCAAGTCATGACCACCCCATCAGCATGAGTTCAGGACTGAAAAGGAGAGTGCCTGCACTCTGCATGCAGAGGAATCTATTTCAAGAGTAGGAAGGGGTTGTTTCCATTGTGTTTGTCGCTGGTATGAAGCTCCAGGAATGCTGTGTTGTCTTTTGGAGAGCAACAGTCCAAGGGTGCTAGTAACAGTTCTCAAGAGCCACCAGTCATTAAAGGTGTGAGCAGCTTGTATTGCAGGCAAGACTAAAACCTCAATTTGCCCTTTTTATTAGGAAAGGCAAAGTAGAACCAATAGTACTAGTGAAGTATGGGGTCAGGAGTAACACTGTGTTGCATAAACGAGTAATGAGTAACACTGTGTTGCGTAGCTGCTGTAATTACCATCGCAGTTCATGATTTCACTAACAGTTGGGATCCCATGTACTGTTTAAATACCCATAACATATGCCATTATGTGTTACTAAGCTGAGTTTGAGCCCATAGCTTTAAAGTCTGCTGTACAGATTTTCTTTTCCTGTGTAAATTACAAGATTAAGTACTACAGTGAGCATTTAGTCTCTTCTGTGGACCATACTTGGGAGTCCTGGTACATACATCACCTTCTTATGCATAGTGTTGATGAAGCAGTATTGGGGAAGTACATTTTGGATTCCTGAGCAGTTTTCCTCATTTGATGGACTATTGATATAATCTCTGGTCTGTCTATAAGGACTGAGCCCAGGACCTCAGCAGGCAGCCATGGGAAGGGTATTGCAGCTGCCTTGCAACCTGCTATTTACGTGGATGGCAGAGTAGGTCTTGGTCTCTCCGTTTCTCTTAGCCTAGTTCTTATCACTGTTTAGTTCATTTCAAATGGCAATGGGTTGCATACAGCAGGAAAAAACCATGCTTCAGACCCTCCACCAGGGCAGGCAATAGCAGCCTTTTGTATTTTATTCAGGTTGGTAGCAACGGAATGCAATTGCCCAGTTGTGAAGTCCATTCCTGTACAGTGATGGACTCGTAGCAGACCTGTGTGCTAATAAAGTACGTTGTCATAAAAGCCTTGTTGGAAAAGTAAAGAATTCCAATGGGTGTGATTGTGCTTTTACCTTCAGGTCCCTGTAGAGTGAGTCGTTTTGGCAGTCCAAGACTAGAAAATTCACACTGTTTTTTTCTGGAGAGAAAAAGCTTTGCACGTCAGGATTCTGTCGAGCACAAGCAGCAAAACGCGTGTTTGTCAGTCAGCTCCTGTGAGGAAAGCGTGTCTGTGAAAAAGAGCTGAAGGGAAAGAATTCAGGAGTGCTGCTTCTGCAAACAAACATGTCTGTTGCTTTCCTCTCCTTTCCTTTCCTAGAGCTTGCCCACAGTCCAACAGCAGTGTTGGTTCATCCTGTGTCCTGACATGTGTAAGGTTGCAAGCTTGTGATTTTCAAGTGTAATCAGCGCTCTGTTAATGAGTATGTGAGTGCTCTGACAGCACGGCTCTTGTCTCTATAGGTGGAGGGAACAGCTTCAGGAGCACCATGGGCTCACAGGGGTGCTGGGAGCAGAAGGGACTGTGGGAGTGGGGGGACGTGTGCCAGGCCCTACTTTGGGTTGTTCTAAAAGCCACCTCTGGCTTTTAAGGGGCTGGATGCTCTTGCTGCCCACAAAGCACATTGATCCTTAGGGGATGTGTTGCCTGAAAGAAGCCAGCTTTCTCAGCAGCAGTAGGCAATTCCTTCTTTCCTTTTCCTTGTCTCACAGCACTGGGTAAGACTTACAGTGGTTTACATAGTTGATGAGTTTCAACATCTCTCTTTGAAAATGAAGGTGGTTTCTTCTGTCGTGAAGTAAAGTGAGCAAATTCCTTCGCTGCAAAAACCAGGCACTGACTGTAAAGATAAAATCCAGTTCAGATTTTCTGTTAAGTTTCCTTTTGGATTCCAACAGAGAGTTGTGTGGTGGAAAGCTGTGCAGGGTAACGCATAGAGAAAGCGCAGAGAACACAATCCTGGTGTCCTGGGGTGTGTTATCCTAAAAGATGGCCAGGCACAACAATCCTGGTCAGAATAAGTAACAAACCAGTTCTTGTTTATCATGAATGCTACGAGCACCCGATTTCAGTATCTGCCACCTCCTTTAATGACTTTCACTTATGATAGTGCTTTTCACCTAACGCTTTCTCATCAGTGGTGGCTTCCCATGTTATGGGGATGGATTCTAGACAGTGCCTAAGGACTTTCTGTCTAAGAATATGTGTTGTAAGGTATTGTTGTTGTTTGCTTTTTATCTTCAACACTAGTAAACAGTAATAGCATGAACCTTCTGCCTTCCAGCTCATCGCTCATCTCACTGCTGTGGTCTGTGACTGCATTCATCATGCCTGATAAAGCAGCTTATTGGGATGAATTAATGACACACTAATTAGAAAAGTGGCCTGAATGAGAATAAGCTGCATGAACCAGCTTTGATGGCCAAAAAATTACCTGTAGCCAGTTTCTCAAGATTATCAGATCTTCCAATTAGAATGTCTGCCTTTGATCATAGATGCAAGGAACAAGGCAAAATGACTGCACCGGGTGAAAGGCAGTGGGAGGAGATGGTTGCTGTGGAGCAGGAAACTGAAGGAGTTTTTAAAGAGATTCAAGCCCTTTCCAGGCACTTGCTCCACCCAGAAGCAAATGAGATACCAGCATGTGGCTCATTTTCCTTTGTATTTCCCACCATAAGCTAGGAACATACGCATCTTCAACAGTTAAATTGGTTAGGTTAGTTGTAGAGAAACCTCTTTGTCATCTTCTCCTGGCTTTTCTATGTTGTAGCATGACAACATCCAAACAGCATCTCATCTTTCCATCTGGCTTCCTCACCTCTGCAGCCTTATGCATCGCTGTGGATTTGCATGGATCATTGCAAGACATGCTAGCATAGGAGACAGTCAGTTGGCCCAAGCAGTTCATAGCCCAAGATCCCAGTTGCCCAATATCAAATGTCATCGTAGAGTCATAAAAAGTCAAAATGAATGCAAGGATGGCTCCAGGGCTGAGGTATAAGCCTGCACAAGTGTGATAAAACAAAGTGTGGGAGAAGAGAAGGGCTTTAGGAGATAATGAGATATTTGTCATATTTCACCATTTAGCTATTTTGCTTTATTAAACTAAACCCACTGACAGTAAAGAGGAGGCTCAGATAAAAAGGTAAAAAACAGAATCCTGTTGTTATCAAAAGGATTGATTTTCAGAAGGGCCTCGCCAAAGTAAGGCTTACATAGGTAAAATCCTGAACAAGAGAGACATGCCATACAGAGTGGGAAGGGATAAGGGATAGTTCTTCTGGAGAAGAGAAGGCTGCGTGGAAACCTCAGAGCAGCCTTCCAGTATCTGAAAGGATGCTGGGGAGGGACTCTTCATTAGGGACTGTAGTGACAGGACAAGGGGTAACGGGTTGAAACTGAAACAGGGGAGGTTTAGATTGGATATAAGGAAGAAATTCTTTGCTGTTAGGGTGGTGAGGTGCTGGAATGGGTTGCCCAGGGAGGTTGTGATTGCTCCATCCCTGGCAGTGTTCAAGGCCAGGTTGAACAGAGCCTTGGGTGGCATGGTTTAGTGTGAGGTGTCCCTGCTTACAGCAGGGGGATTGGAACTGGGTGATCTTAAAGTCCTTTCCAACCCTAACTATTCTATGATTCTGTAAGGGAACATCTTGTATTCTGTGGTTCTTCGGTGCATCTCTGGTGAAGCAGGAGATGGGATGTGGGAGCATGAGGAGGCTGACGGCTGGTTGGTCCCTTGCAGGCAGCGTGGCACCAGGCAGTGGTGGCTCTGCACTGGCACTGGGGCCTTCGCACTGCCCAAACACCCGGCATGGACAATAAAAGAACAGTGTGAATGAGCAAGTTTTCTTCTCAGTTCTAACAGGTGATGGTTTGGGTAAGCACTGTGAGTGGAAGCTTTGTGTTCACCCCACCTAATACAACCCTCAGTGTCTCATCCTATATATATATTTGTTAATGCAGTTGATCTCTCGATCTCAGTGCCAGCTTGGATCACAAAGCACTTTATATGGAGTAATTGTCTTTTTACTAATTTAAATATGCTACATTGGGTTTGTTGCTCTTTTTTTTCGAGATAGACACTAAATGGAAACACACGGTCTATCTTCTTTATGTGATGCATCATTTAATATTGTTTTACTTGTCTCAATAGTGAACTAAACTATCTAATCTTTTTGTTTCACTTAATACAGAAAGCCTTTCATCCCTTAAGATATTTTTGTGGAGAATGCATTTCTTCCTGACGTGTTGTAAATAGAACTGAACACAATAGTCAATAAATCACGTCATTGATTCTCTTACAATGAAAGCAGGTGATCTGCTGGTTGCCTTCTGTATTCTGTTGCACCATTTGCATGTCCTGTAGTGAGCAATTGTGAGAACTTCTTAAGAACTACAAATAAAACTGTGCTATTTCTCTTTTGCCCATTATTTTACTGTTTGGTAAGAGCACGTTTCCTTCACAGAGGTTTTGATAGAGAAACATTTCATTGGTACTGTCTTTAGCTCCTTGCTGTGCTGATGCCTGGTTCCAGTAAGGCACCCCACAATTCCATGCGTAGCTCAGGCATGTGGCTCTTGGGTTTCTCCACAGTGCTTGGCTTTACGCAGTCCAACCCTACTGCTGTTGGTCTTCATTTATTCTTAATATCTCCATTTTTTATAATGGCTGATGAGGTTTTAGCTTTGAACTGATTTCTCTCAAGTCCTTATTCAACAATTCATAAGGCTCCTGTAGAGGGGATTGAGTCCAATGGGGAGAACTGGCTTCTCTGCAGTGGGTTTTATCTTTTACAGTGTAGCTGACCTCTTACACCACTGCAATCTATAGTTCTCTCCTAAGTTGTCTGCTCCTGATACTACAGAGCTTGTTTGCCTTTGGCAACTTTGCAATAAGATCCTTCATATCCTTTCTGATGTTATTTGGCATTTTGCTATCCACAAGTTACTTTGCTAAACTGAAACTGGTATATTTATGGCAGTTGGGGTTTTGCTGCATCAGGGGCTCAGCATAAGGATATCTGGAGCCAGAGGTTGCAGTAGTCCCAGGGAGAGTTCTAGGTAAACTGAAGTTGCAGAATTGGTGGATTCAATAATACAATGATGGTACACACTTACTTCATGTTCAAGCTGTGTTCAGCAGAAGGCTCCCCACAGCCATCACTGGGTTTTGTAACTACAGAAGCAGGATAATACTTTCCAGGTATTCGTATTTTGTTTGTTGTAAATGCAAGCTGGAGAGGTTCAGTAAAGGTTTGGTAAAGTTTATTCTTCTGCATGTTTTCATGTCCTTAAACAACAAGCAGAAAAGATCAAAGGGCAGGATTTCAAGTGAGCCTGGGAGAGGTAAATCCAAGATAATTCAATTGGTCAAGGCACAGGCATAGCAGTGCAATTTGAATATGTTGTGAAGGGCTTTATTCTCATCATTTTGCTTAAATAGTGTTGGGGGAAGCTTTAAATGTGCTCAAATTGGGGATTTTTCTTCATTATCATTATGATCATGCTTGCTCCTTTCAGCTGACATGCTTACCCTTAATGCGCTGCTAGAGCCTGCAATGTTGTACACAGCCTTTTTTAGGAATTAAGGTAAACCCAAACGGTTCTGAAGTCTGGTTTATCTTACCGGGGGCTGTTAAAATGTACAAAATGAAAACTAACTTTCTGTGCAAGTAAAAAGCATCCCTGAAGAATGTAGTGTGCAGCCTTGTCTGAAGGGTCACTGTAATACGGGCAGATGTGGTCATTACAAATCTATTCATGCCAAATGATGACTATTTTTGCAAAAAGAAAAAGAAATATACATATATATTGAATAGTTTTCTCCAGCTAAGAGCCCCTTCTAATTATTTGAACTCAGAAAAGTTCATATTCAGATACATGCCTTGGCTGGTCTGTTGGGCCTCGACACCAGCCATGAGAGCTTGTTCTTATTATTGCTTCTTGTGTTCTCAATATAGTGATGCAGAATCTAATCAGATTAGCTGGGCAGATCCTGAGGATATTTCTTGCCTTTCCCCTGCTCTGTGGCATTACCTCTTTGGGTTAGGTAAATTGGAAAGAAATGCCTGTTTTCTTGTGAAGCGGTACAGATTGTGTAGCCCTAGGCAGGTTTTGCTCCAGTTCATTGGTTATCTCTATCATGTTTTATTCTGACAAGTTTTAGGTAAAAAAACCCAAACATATTCAAGGGTTTCTTTCGCTCACTCAGTTTTATGAAATGTGTATGTAATTGAAACTCTTTTTAAGGAGAGAAAATAGAGTGTGTGAGCTTAAAACCAGAAATAGTTGGAAGTTGTTTCCCTGATTTTGTTTCATGCTGTCTTGTAGCAGGTTTGCAACTAGGTTTTCTCTAAGTCCTTGGGGTGGAAGTGATTCTGTTGTCCTCTCCATCCACCATACCCCTTCAATCTCAGCAGCACAGCAACACGGTGCTGAAGAGAGGTTCTAAAGTAAGTTGGCAGCTTTTCCCTCTGGGTCACTGCTCAATATCACTGCAGATTCATTGCATTTTTTGCAGAGCGTCATCTTACGGCGTTGGACAGTTACCAGGGCACTCGGTTCTGACCGGGTGTTAAAAACCCCCAACCTGTCTTCAACAAAATAGAACTCTGCTTTTTTAACAGCAGTGATAATGCCTAGCATTTATGGAAATTTCCATCTGTGCAGTCTGCCACAGGCACATTTCTGGCCTGTTATAACAATGCGCTGGTGTTCAGTGAGTATTAGTCCACTTTGAGAAGAAAGCTGCAGCAGTCTGTGACGCTGTTTGCCGTGATTTCCTTTCACATTTGTCTCCTGGCATAACTCGTGTGAAGCAAGTGCTGGGGCTGAACTGGGCATCACACTTACGAGTCTGTGTCTTGATCTTCCACCAGACTGTGATTCACTGCTCCCCCCTACAACAGCCACTACTGGAAAATGCTCATTCAACTTTGTGAAGTGCTCAGGGATCTCCAAGGGCACCGCTCACGATACGATCAATTTGATTTCCAAACTCTGGTGCTGTATAGCATCTTCCTCTTTTTTCTGCTTGCTCAATTCACATTCTATTAGTGCTTGCTCCAGGATTGTTGGAAGCACAGCGCTCCCGGGCACTGAATGCATACGAGCGTGCTTCTCCACATGCTTTCAAGTTGGGACCGTGACTTCTCTGGCTGTGCAGCATTGGATTTCATGATCTTAGGGTCTTTTCCAGCCTTACCCTTTCTATGATTCTACGCATCTGACAGATGCTGCAGTTAGCTGCGCTTGGGGGCTGCTTTCCTTCAAAGTGGGACAAATGATGTCAAATTTCAAAAGAGACAAAATATCCCCTAATGAGCATGTTCCATTCCTTTGTGGTTCCAGTTACCTGGGGTAGATGGCTCAGTGGCCCTCAGCAGCATCAGTAAGTTGACACACAGGGAGAGGGAGCATTTCTTTGCCCATTGCCACCCAGGCAGGAGGTTGTAAGTGAAGTCAGAGCAGTCCAGGTTTTCCAAAAGGTCTCTTAAAATGTTTACAATTGTATTAAAGTTTAAAAGAAACAGAAATCAGATCCTGGGAAAGAATAACCATCACTTTGTTCCTGTTACCTTAGTCTTGCACTGCTGTTTATGATGATAAGTGAGTGTCCGGATCTCTGTAAGTGCTTCAGACATACCCACGAAGCCATAGTGGTTTTGTGGTGTTTGAGCACTCCTACCTAGCAAACCTAAGTTGGATTCCCATTGCTGCTGTTTTCAGCCTGTCAATGGGGAGAGGTTTCTGGGTTCTTCAGTAGCAATTTAATGGACAGGTGTCTGATAAGGAGGCTGATCAATGCAATTTATTCTGCAGCATAAAACCTACAGGCCTGCTTTCATGGATAGCAATGCTAAAGGTAAATGCCTTTTCTCTGGAGGATGACAAACAAAAGGAACTATGTCCCAAATATCAGGATATCTAAGAAGAGATCAAAGTGATAATGTTACAGTACAAATGATGAAATGCACACTTGTGCATGTTGTTCTGTAATATAGCAGGCATTCATTTAAGGGGAGCTCTTTTGCAGGATACAGCACTGAAAACACATGTCTAATAGGTGCATTCATTTTAATATGCTCATTCATTGAGCAGGCCTGATTAATTAGTGCATGTCACCATCTGGTACTTACTGAGACTATTCATTTTTAAAATGTTGAAATTGTAGGGAATGTTGCACACCAATTAAGTTCCTTTTAATTGGATTACGTTAGTATAAAGTATTACTGGAGAAGGCCTTCATTGTGATGCAGCCAGCATGCCTCTAAAGGAGACCTGGCAGCCTGAAATTACTTAGAAAGGGAAAATGCCTCAAATGTGTGTTCATCACTATCTTTGTGCACTCAACAAAGATGATGTCAACAAAAATCCTTCTGCATTTCTGTGCAGTGAGGATATCTCAGCTGATGACTTCTTCATCTCTGCACTGCAACTCTTGAGCCTGTCGTCACCTCCCTCTGACCTGGAAAGTGAAACATGCCTTTGTGTTTCTGTGTGATACCAGCTAACAGGGCCAGACTGAGCCCCCCCGTGTGCAGTTGTGCATCTGCTGAAATGAGGAGCATTATTCTCATTTACACAAAGAGTGATTTGGCCTTTAAAGCTGATAAACTGTCTGTGCTGACTCAACCATTTAGTGAATGAAGTATCACGATCTGCTGGCTGCAGCACCGCATTAGGAGCAGAACTTGTCTGTCTGTGGTTGTTCCTGTCACTGACTCACTTGGTGAATGTTAGCACTGCGGTGTTTCCCATGTATAAATCCTGAATGTTTAGCAACTTACATGAAAGGCTTTGAGATAGAGATGAAATGCACAATGTTGGTAGTATGTATTTACCATTAATGCTTTCTTTAGAAGCTTAATGCGGGTTTGTATTTAACACCTGAGGTTGCTATTGTCTTGAAGTGAGTTCTGTCATCTGAACTCCTCGTTCCAGCAGAGCACACAGCCCTGTTCCTCAGCCGTTGTGGGAGCTGTCAGGGAAGCAGGGAGGTAGGAAAGAGCCCTAATCCTAAGAGATCTGATGTGTGAGTGCCCGGATCTCTTGCTGACCACCTTTGTGCTGGAGAGCAGGGTTAGGGTCTAGAAAGGAGCATTGTGAGGGTGGTTTCTCTTGCTGTGCTTGGGTGCATTTGCCTCACCTGCAGCGGGCTCTGCTGCCCCCTACCAAGCCGCAGCCGCTGTTCACAGCAACGGGAGCCGCGGCCGAGCCCGTGAAGGATGCTTTACTGTTTGTTAGTACCTAAAGATGTCATTTCTGTTATCGCTCCTGATCACTCGTGCTGTAGCGACTCTGCAGCTGGAACAGTGTTCTCGTTAAAGGCAGAGGAGAACCTCAGAAAGATCCCGTTTAGTTTCACAGCAATGAAGAAGGTGCCTGAATTTCAGAATACAGATTACACATTTAGACATATAATGGTCACAGTGACTTCAATCTGTTCCAGCATAGGAGCGCTTCTGATTTCAAAGTATGGAAGAGGCACAAAGTGGGAATTGTTTTTGGTTGTTTTCTTAAGATCCATTTCCTCCTGTTGGAAGGTGTGTGTTTCCTGCGGTACAGCTGCAGGAACTGCTCATCCTGCAGGTGCCAAAGCCAATTCACTGTGTCAAACATGGTGTTAGAGAGCATGGTTGTGTTTAAATCCTTTCCATTAGGTGTTGAAGAGTGAAAGACCTAAAATATCCATACGTATCTTAATGTCTTTGTACAGGATATGTGTCTGCCTTTACATAGACATGTTAACATGGGTTTTAGCTTTAACCTGAATGGCTGCATGTGGAACTCCTGGAACATGGGATGCGTTTTTGCACAGAGCCATGCTGGTGCCATAGTCTGAACTCCAAGCGGAGCATTGTGTGGTGGTTCTGCTGAGTGTTCTGTGGTTCCTATTCATCCGTTGAGCTCAGTGCTCATTTGGTGTAGAGGCAAATCAGTGTCTCTGAGCAAAGCACAGTGAGCACAAAGGTGTGCAATCGAGTGCTTCCTCATCACTACCCAACAGTATTAGAAAGGGCTTAGCCTGGAAGGCCATGGAACTGTCTGGGTTGTGAGAAGTTTCTAGAGCAAGTGCAGTTTATGCCACTTCAGGAAATAATATCACCCAGTTAAATCCTAAAACTCACACCCATGCACTAACCCCTCTGCTCCCACTGTTTGTTCAGAGGTTGTATGTAATGGAGAAACAGCTTTTCAAAGCAAATGTTTAGTTGAGGCTCTCATTGGTGTAACTTTACTCCTTTTATGTGTTAAATAGATGAAGAAGAGCTGACCAGAGTACAGAATTCCAGCATGTGTCCACTCACTCTGATTTTAGGAGAATTAGATCTTGGTGTCATTTTTCTGCTTACAATACAAGGGCTTGCAAAGTGTTGAAGCAACAGATGTTGGCAGAGCTCTAAAAGAATACAAAGACATTTCACTCTGCATATATAAAACAAAAGCTAAAGTTTGGGCAGATCTCTATTTGGCAGACTTTCTATCTCTTAGGTCATAGAGAGAAAGCTTTTGGCACTGGCTTTTTGGCAAAAAGCTTTGTCTGGGAACATATTTAGTCAGCATGTGAAATATGATAGCCCTGGTACCACAAATGTGTCTGAAGATACTCTAATAGCGTTAGGCTTCAGCCCCATCTGGTGTTGGAACAGGATTGCTATATTAGTTTTCCAGCATAGGAGAGCCCTTTGCCAAAACACAGAGCAGTACGTGAGGAGACTGACAAATCCATACAAGTGCCTGGTTTACTAATGGCTTCTATTGTTTGCTGCACTGATGAAAACCAGTTGTGCCCACGGTGAATTCCAGCACAGGCGTCCTGCTGCTGAGTTACTAACCACGAGCTCTAGAGAGAGCTGCCTCTTTAACTGAACAAGTTTGTTAATGCCCTTTCTGTGTACCTATGTGAGCAGCAAGTAGCTTTTCACCTGAAGCCTATAAGAACAAAACCTGATTGATTTTCAGTGCCTGTGTTTACAGAAGCAGCTGTGGACATACCGAGCCTTTCACCTCACTCAGATGCCTCCAATAATTTGAGTTATGCAACGGTGACGAAGAGACCAGACTTGTGGATTTGGCTTAGAAGGCTTAAAATCCTCAGGCATTAATTCATGAAACTTTCAAATCCTGGCTACTCCAATGCCTGTAAAGCGCAGCAGATTGGTGTTTGCTTTTTACTTCAGGCTGATCACTTCAGGAAATAAAAAGGTTTGCTTTGAAAGAGATGTTCAGTTCTCTTTCAGTTGTTATTTCTGGAGGGCTTAGGTAGAAAAGCTGCACATGAAAAAGATCAGGGACTAAAAATCCATAGCTTTGTTTTGAGGCTAGGAAACTGGTTTCTGCCACTGTTGAAAGCTAAAGGAGAAGAAACAGGGACTTTCTGGGAAGGTTCCCCAGCCTTTTGATGTGACTTTTCCAGGGAGGCAGTGCAGCCCGAGTCTCCAACCCAGTACCTGTCCCGTTATTATGTGGCTCTGATGGCAAAAGTGCTGAAATGGCAGAGTTTGGAATTGTTTGAACATATTTTGTCACTTAAGCTGAGCTTGTTCACATTTGAAGCTAAAACAAATGATCTTGATTGCATTTGGGAGAGTAAACATACTCTTAATTTCCTGTCTGGTGTTCAAGTGGTTATGTTGAAAGCGATGTGCGCTAATCCTTGCTTTTATATCCTCTTCCTAGCATTTGTTTTATTGGGCAAAATTAAAGGTCAATGGTCCTGAACTAGTCAAGAGAATTATTCTCAGTTCTCAGTCGTTGCCATTTCTCTTTCTCTTGCTCTGCTTTCAGTAATACAGGGCTCAGCTGCCAAAGCTTTAATTCTTATGGACGACACAAATGATATTTACAACTCTTTCTGCATTTCAGCTGCATAGTTTTGTGAACGTAGGTAAAAGGAACTCGCATGATGGCAAAAGGCTGCTTGCTTGCGCCGGGCAGTTCATAGCATAGAAAATAGAAGTGTAATGATCAGCCTGTGTTTTCCCTGTTCTTATCCTCATTCTCTTCCATGTTTCAGAATGATCACTGCTCAAGCCAGGAGTCACACTAAGTGAACAGAGTGGAAACATATGGGTGGAATTCTTACCATGCACTGAAGCGCACAGCAGCCAGCGCAGAGCTCGGGGAAAATGTCTGCTTGCAGCACGTTCACTGAACACGTCTGGAAACCTGGTGAATGTAAGAACTGCTTCAAGCCCAAAAGCTTGCATCAGTTACCCCCCGTGTCCGAAAAGAAAACCCTCTCGCATGCAAACCTGAAAGCCAATGCAAACCAAAGCAACAGCCAGCGTGGGAGAAACACAGGAAGCTTCCGACCGCCCGTGGCAAAGAAGCCCACGATAGCTGTGAAACCCACCATGATGGTAGTAGATGGGCAGGGTGTATGTGGCGAGATCAGCACACCGGATCTTTGTGAGAACAAAGCCGTGCCTGCAGGTTGGAACCGAAACAAAGCTGTCTTGAACAAAAAACCACTGAACAATAATAATGAAGATGAAATTGAGGGTTATAGCCATGTTCATAGGCCTTATGGCAACAACGATGGTGTAGGTAAGATACCAAATAACAATAATAATGGACTGACTGAAGTTTTGAAGGAGATTGCGGGTTTGGATAGCACACCTCAGCTAACGGGAAGTGAAACCAACGCGAGAGAAACCTTCTTGGGGAGAATAAATAATTGTTATAAGAAGTCATTGGAAAGAAAGATCCCTCCAAGCTGCATGATGGGTGGAATGAAGGATTCACACGGTAAGCACGTTATTCTGAGTGGAAGCACTGAAGTCATAAGCAATGAAGGTGGACGTTTCTGTTACCCAGAGTTCTCCAGCGGAGATGAGAGTGAGGATGACACGTTTTTTGGCAGCATGCAAGAAGAGCATGAGAGCTGGGATGAAAGTGATGAGGAGCTGCTAGCAATGGAAATTCGGATGAGGGGCCAGCCTCGCTTCGCCAACTTTAGAGCTAACACCCTGTCTCCCGTTCAGTTCAGTGTTGACAAGAAATGGAATACCGTGCCCCTCAGAAACAAGTCTCTCCAGCGGATCTGTGCTGTAGATTATGACGACAGTTACGACGAGATTTTAAATGGTTACGGGGAAGAGGCTGTGATTCTTTATGGGCAGGAGAGCATGCAGAGCATGGTATCTTCTGATTCTACATCCCCTGATTCTTCTTTGACAGAAGAGTCTCGTTCTGGAACAACCAGCAGCTCTTCACAGAAGCTCTGTAACGGAGGGCTGTCTCCAAGTACTCCTCAGGACCTCAAACTGATTGAACCCGAGTATGAAAGTCTTTGTGACAGTCAGCAAGTGAAAGATATGTCAAAAGCTCCCCAAAATGTGCCAAAAGGTCTGGAAACTCACAAGGCAGTCCTTGCGCTTCGACTGGAAGAGAAGGATGGGAAAATCGCTGTGCAGACTGATAAGCAAGAGAATAAAGGTCCTTCGGATGTTGCTGGTCAAGCTGTAACTATAAATTTGGTGCCTGTGGAAGAGCAAGCTAAACCTTACAGGGTGGTCAATATGGAACAACCAGTTTGCAAGCCATATACCATAGTAGATGTATCAGCTGCCATGACCAATGAATGTAAGGAGAATCAGCCTGAAACCTCAGAAACCAAAAATACATCCTCTAACGCAAGCTCACCAATAAGTCCAGGCACACCTATTACATCCTCTGCTGCACTGCCTGTACGAGTGAATGCTAACCTGAAAAAATCCAGTGCAATCAGGTATCAGGAAGTGTGGACTTCTAGCACTAGTCCAAGACAGAAGATACCTAAGGTGGAGTTAATTTCCAACAGCTCAGGACCTTCTGTTCCCCCCAGGAAGACAAGCCACAAGTCAGCTCCTACTTCGCCTACAGCTACAAACATTTCTTCCAAAACTATCCCGGTTAAGTCTCCCAATTTATCTGAGATAAAATTCAACAGCTACAACAATGCTGGCATGCCACCTTTTCCTATTATCATTCATGATGAGCCCACCTATGCTAAGAGTTCCAAAAATGCCATTAAAGTTCCTATCGTAATCAATCCAAATGCATATGATAACCTGGCTATCTATAAAAGCTTCCTGGGGACCAGTGGGGAGCTGTCCATCAAAGATAAAACTACCAGTGTAATAAGCCACACATATGAAGAAATAGAAACAGAAAGCAAAATGACTGAAGCCATAGGAAGTAAACCCAGTGACCTATCCCAAGCGAAGGGGGTGGCTAATAGCTCTGAATGCAGGCTGGGTTCTGTGGCTCAAAAGGTCCAAGAGTTTAATAGCTGTCTCGGTAAAAGTCAGATATCGCCACAGAGAAGCCATAGTTCTGACCACAGCTCCCCACCAAGGGTTCAGAAGACAATGCAAGAGCCTGCAGCAAAACCAGACCTAAAGGCAGAAGCTTCTGTTGGCAGCAGCAGCGGCAGAGAGAACGCAAGCACGGTGCTTTCACAGATCGTGGCTTCTATCCAACCCCCCCAGTCTCCTCCTGAAACACCTCAGTCTGGACCCAAGTCCTGTAGTGTGGAAGAGCTGTATTCCTTACCTCCTGATGGAGAGGCTACTAAAAACACCCTGGTACGACCCAAATCTCTGTTTACATCACAGTCTGAAATAGAGTCGTCCAAGACGGTGGAAAACACTGCCATTAAGATGCAGAAAGATTCACTTTCACAGCCAGTTGTCACTCACTCTCCAAAGCCAGTGAGAGCCTCCCCGAACACCACAAGTCCCAAAACAGAGCAAGCACCGCCATTTCCCCCTCCTCGGTCCACTTCTTCACCCTACCATGCGAGTAACCTGCTGCAAAAGCATTTCAGCAACTGGAGCAAACCAAACAGCCCCACCAGGTCGACAGAGGCCGAGTCAATCCTTCATTCAGAAGGGCGGCGAGCTGCTGATGCGAAACCCAAACGCTGGATATCGTTTAAGAGCTTCTTCCGCCGCAGGAAAGCTGATGATGAGGAAGACAAAGAGAAGGAACGAGAGAAAGGAAAACTGGTGGGTCTCGATGGAACTGTTATACATATGCTCCCCCCTCCTCCAGTTCAGCGTCATCACTGGTTCACCGAGGCCAAGTCAGACTCCAGTGAGAAGCCGTCGATCGTTTTCATGTATAGGTGTGAACCAGCACAAGCTGAACCAAAGGCTGAGCATCAGAACAAGAGTGGGGTAGAATCCGCTATTGCAGATGTGCTAGCAAGAGACAAAGGAGAAACACAAGAGAAGTCTGCAGAGAGCTTGGATCAGAAACCAGTGAGCCATTCATCACCACCTCAGATTCCCAAGAAAATCCCCAGGTACTGCTCATCTTTTTTAGTCATACTCCTTGTGAACTGCCCTGTATATACTGCTGAAAAGGGGAGAGGATAAGGAGGTTTATTACATGAAGTTTAAGTATATTTGTGTCAGGTAACTTAAAGCATACTTCTAAAATCTTTGAGTTACATTGGATATCAGAAGGAGTTAAGAAAAATGGGCTAGAAAGAGTAGCTGGTGTTTGGAGTTTGCACTGCAGGTTCACTCATAGCCATGTTACATTGAATCAGGTACATTTCCCTGAATTTCCAGTTTAGGAAAGGGCTCCTGCATTATAGGGAACTAAAGACTTTCTCTGCAGAAATAGAAGGCAGCTATTGAAAAATATAACAGAAATGAAAAGGTCTGTGACTCACAAAAGGTGGTGTGCTAACTTTATCCTGCATACCCAAGAACACAATAGATGCAAATTAACTCGATGCTACACTGCAACATCACTGCAGCACTCCCAAAATAAGCCATGTAAAAAAAAAAGTAATAACAGAAATAGATTATCTAGAAAATATCTCCATTTCGCAAGGCCTTTAGTGATGAATATACGTTGTCCCTAATTGCACTGCATTCAACAGGGCTGGTTGCTCGAGTTAAGCCTGACAGTTTTGTCCGGTGGTTTCATTGACACACTTGAGAGGTGGCCAGTGCCAGCCTCAGGAAGTTCAGCAAGGCCAAGTGCAAGGTCCTACACCTGGATCAGAGCAATCCCAGGCGCAGCTACAGGTTGGGCAGAGAGGAGATTCAGAGCAGCCCTGCAGAGAAGGACTTGGGGGTGGTGGTCAATGAGAACATGAACATGAGCCGGCTGCAGTGTGCGCTTGCAGCCCAGAAAGCAACCGTATCCTGGGCTGCATCCAAAGGAGCGTGACCAGCAGGTCAAAGGAGGTGATCCTGCCCCTCTACTCTGCTCTCGTGAGACCTCACCTGGAGCATTGTGTGCAGTTCTGGTGTCCTCAACATAAAAAGGACATGGAGCTGTTGGAACAAGTCCAGAGAAGGCCACGAAGATGATTGGGGGACTGGAGCATCTCCCATCTGAAGACAGGCTGAGAGAGTTGGGGCTGTTCAGCCTGGGGAAGCAGCAGTGGGTTTAAACTGAAACAGAGAAAGTTCAGGTTAGATATAAGGAAATTCTTTACTATAAGGGTGGTGAGGCACTGGAATGGCTTGCCCAAAGAAGTAGTGAATGCTCCATCCCTGGCAGTGTTCAAGGCCAGGCAGGACAAAGCCTTGGGTGACATGGTTTAGTGTGAGGCATCCCTACCCATGGCAGGGGGTTGGAACTGGATGACCTTAAGGTCCTTTCTAACCCAAACCATTCTATGATTCACTATTTCAATTTCTGTCAAAGTATTTGGCCAGGAGATGCTTATTTTAGTCCTACAAGTCTGTGGCAGTTGAATGTTTCAGGTCTGCCTGTTGGTTTAAAGGTCTGTTTGTTCCCTTATCAAGGTACACATTCTTTCTTGGCTGTCTCTGAACACGAAGCACTGTGTTTACTTCCAGATATGCATTGTTTTCAACATACCACTGAGTTCCTGCAGCTCATGGCTGGAGACACTTGTTGAAGTTAGTCCCATGGGCAGAATAGGCATTTCACTGAGTAGAGACCACAGCTGTGGATGTATCTGAATGTCTTCCAATGTTGCTATGCACACCAATTCCAAAATAGCTTCAAACATGCATTATTTAATGCATTATAACAATTAACTAGTGGTAGGAAATGAAAAATGTTGTGAAGTTTTTGCTGTGAGTAAGCCTCAGAAAATGTATCGTGGCCAAAGAGTTCCTTGGTTTTCTTTCTCCATTGTCTATACAGGAAAGTTGCAGTGAATTTTAGTTAAAATGGTTTTAAAATTGACTTAACTAATAGAATCCTCTTTGTGAGCACAGTTTGGAGTTTACCAGCCACTGATTGCTGCTTGTCTTAAAGAAAAATAACTGTTCAGACTAACCAAGAGTAACCATTTGCACCAAGTAATTAAATCATTTTTATATCACCTCTTGGGAACACTGATACAGCATTCTGATGAGGATCAGGACTACTTTTCAGACTGTTTGCCTTTTGGCAGAGGTGGACAGCACTGGGGTTTGTAATGTAAGGTGGTAATAGTGTTTATCACAGTATGATGTAAAGCTGGTGTCTGTAGATTTACATTTGAAGTAATTGCCCCAAACACAAAATAGGATGCTCTCCAAAATCTCAGAGGACTGCCTGTTACTACAGGCTTGGTTGAACTGCGGTCTCAGGGGCAAGGGGGTTATTTTAAAAAGGGAAAAAAGGTACCTGAAAATTAACAAATGGGGTTTAAAAAGTCCCAGTACAAACTGTGGGGCTGAGTTTCAGAAACACGAAGCAGTTATGGAGCTGTAAGTGTTCAGCATCTCTGCAAGGCATACGGCACCACAATAATACAGGGGTGTGGGCAATGACAAAAGGGGATGACCCAGTATTTACAGGTTAAGGCTGAAACCTGGGGAATTTGCCCAGGGCTGGAATAACGCTTGATAGAGTCTAATCAATCTAGACTTACCCTAAATTAAATGGGGAGAAGTAGGTAACTTTAGAGCGCAAGTTAAAGAACTCAAGATGTTTGTGCCCTCAACCCTCCTTTAAAAGAACCAGTGTTTTTTCTGTTACCTCCAGGAGAACCTAGAGAAAATGAGCTTGTACCGACATTTTTGTTTCTAGCAGCATTAGTATCAGGAGATGCACTTGCTCCCACCTCCTTAGTGCCCCACTCTTGTGCTGGCAAGACGGAGAGATTAATTGTTGCTAAAAATCAGTACTCACATCAGCTTTATCACTAATTGGAATTAGAATGAGATGGGTTTGGAGCACCACAGTTAATGATGCAGCAGTTGTTCTCAGCAAAACCTAAAATTCATCTCTAAAAATATAACGTGCTATTTTTGCCTACCTCGGTGTAGTTGATGAGGTTGGTACTGCACAGCATGGCATCCACACAGCACACGTTTAAACAAAAGAGATTCATCAAAGGCTTTGTCATCTAGTGGATCAGGCTGTTGCTACTGGAATTTCACAAGATAAAGCCTTCTCTTCACCTCTTATAGAGAGATCACTGTAGCACCTTTTCAGATTGAGATGCTTTCTAAAAGAAAACTGCAGAACAGCCTTCCGATTCTTTTCCTATCTTCATAAACCACAGCAGAGCTGAACTGAAACATCATTCAGCACTGGTTTAGATGGCAGTGCCTTTGTAAATCAAGGTACAACTGATTTGTGCACAGCTATTTCCATTTCAGTTATGTATTAAACTGAATAGCTTCCTTTCATAGCTACAAGTCAGCCATAACTTTCCTTTATAGGATCTTTGGCCCAGACTAGGATGAACTCAAGACAACACTGTATGTTTACTGAAGTACTTCTTTCACATAGTGAGGCCTGCCTATTGATTCCATTCTGCTTTAGATAAGAGAGCATTAATTCATAGCTAAAGTTGGGATTACCAATCTAATCCCTAAAAAGATGTGAACTGCGTCAAAGGCATTGGAGCTCGTAATCTATACATCTGAGTTCTGTTGTTCTGCAGAAAGTCACTACCCTATTGTTGTATCTTGCTTCCAAAAGGGGTGAGATGCTTAAACACACTTTAAAGATTAGTTTTGAACATTTCTCTTAAAAAGCATCACAGCTACACCCTACCTCAGCCACTCGCATTCTTTTAAGGCTATTCTTGTTAAAATAGCTCCTGGGTGTTTCACTGGACACTTTTCGTGGGCTCTATATTTGTCAGAGGACATAGATATCAAAGCTTTAGGAAATGCCTTGTTATCCTTCAAATCATACCCTGGTGCCATGCTTGTAGGACGAAGTTCACCTTGAGTAACTTCCAGCCAGATTGCTGCTTCTGGAATGAACATAAATGTCAGTGATGGGAGAATCTTACAGAGAATTGGCCAAAAACTTGCATAGTTCCTGCCTGCCATGGGAGCATTTCAGGAGTAAAAGTGAATCTCAAGTGCTTTTTGTTGTGCTGCCTGCCTTGAGGTTGCTGACAACTGCTAGCACTGTTTGCTTTACATTACAAATGTGATTTCTAGAATCCAGGCCAGGCATTGAATTTCCATATACAGGCAATGGAGACAGACAGTTCCAGTGAGGTGATTTAGAGCACCAAGACTTAAAAGGTCCCAAATGCGTTATTTCTTCAGTGGGTTTTTTTTTAGCAGTTTCTTTTATGCCATTAAGTGTTATTTAAGGGAGGAAAAAGAAAGATGAAATAGGTGACTGGGGCTTGGGGAGCGCCACAGCGCACATCATCTGTGGCCCTCTGAACCTGAGCAGTGTAAGGAATGGAGCTCTCCTGAGTCAGTGGGATAGGAGCCATGACATTACTGTGAGTTCTCTGGGTGTCTAGAGGAATATGGATGTTGTAACAGATTACTCAGTAAAAACAACTGCAAGCATTGTTCTTCAGAAATGCAGTCATATCTTAAGACCAAGATTGCATCCAGAGACAGGCAGGAATAACCACCACTGCCACATTCCACTTTCTCACCGTCATTGATCCAATCCTGCAGATTCCACAGCTGCTTGAGAACAAAATCTTGTCACTCACAGTAGGGTTCCATTCAAAACAAAGCCCTTCCCACTTTGGAGGACCTCTTGTGTAGGGCTTAAGGTAAGGTTCTCGCCTGAATCCAAAACACTTGAAGTGTGGCTTGCATAAATTTGTGAGGAGGATTCAAGGATGTTGTAGAACCTTGCTCGAGCAAGTCTACTGAGAGGGGAGAAATTCCCAATGGAAACCTTCATGTGAAGCTGTCAGCTCCCCCGTCTCCTCAAATTCATCTTGATCTGCTTTCCTCTAGATACTAGCAAGGTTTATTCACCTTAGCAGCACTCAGCAGTGCTTTTAAAAGGATTAACCAGCTATCTTACATGATTTCATCAATGAAAAGCTTGGGTGGGATTTTTCTCTAGCTCATCTCTCTGCTAACAGAAGCAGGAATTGTACACATTCCTTAAGCAAGAGGTTTAGTAACATTTTATGTGAATACCTGTAAGCACCAAGCACTGCTAAAGAACCAAGCAGAAGGATTTTACCATTTATTGTTTTGTAAGTTTAGATTAAGGAATGGTAAATCGTGTATTATTGTGCTTAACTCCTCCGGTACAGTCTGGAAAATGGGAAGACTGAGAACTTAAAATGGATAAAGATAAATGTCTCTTTTAGAATGCACAGTTAATCTGTGGGACCCATTGCCCTCAAGTTTCACTGACACTAAAGAGCTTAGCAGGATGTCTTTACTGGATTATCAAATGTACTCTCTTTATCCATGCAAGCATCGCTTTATACCAGATTTAAAACAAAATACGTAAATCCCCGTGCTTCAGGACTAATCCAACTTCTAAATCAATAAGAAATGGGAATAAACTTGATGGCTTAGTTGATGCAGATTGTCATTTGAGAAGTTTCTTTCACTTTCTTCTTACATGACTATTTCTGGCTGATTGGGGTGATGAGGAACTGAACTGCATGAGCCACTGCATACGTACACCCATGTGTATGCTGACTGAAACCTGGGCAGTCATGGCCTTTGCCTAGTGCTTCGCAGGAATGAAGTGGTCTCTGTTCTGGGTAGAAGCTCCTGTGTAAGGAGGCCTTGACCACCTTCAAGCCATGAACCTCTTCATTTGTCTCAAGCATTACTCAGTCAGTTTAGGCTTTATATTAGCTTTATTAGTTTAAAAGTGCTGGGCCTGAGGGGATCTCAAAGGGATCTCTTTGAAACTAACTATATGTAGAAATTACACAGATGTTTTTGTGTAGAACTGAGTCATCTTCTTTGTCAGGCTCTCTCATCGCAAACTGTCTACTGCTTTGCTGATGTCCACTGAGGGAGGAGATGAGAGCCTCAGCTGGGTCAAAGGCCACATCATCTTTCCTCTGTTTCTCTCACCAGTTTCTGCCACTTGGATTTATGTGCTGTCTTGCACGGAGCTGTACTCCCTCAGCTTGACCTCTAGATCTGACCCTAATTCAGGAATGCACTCTCAGAATCACTTCTTACAAGTATTCTACTTTCTCTGCTCATATTCATTGCTGCTTATGAATCACGCAAATTGAGAAGGCGTGATCTGAATAGAGGAAAATACAGGTCACACAATAGCTGTGATTCCACTGTCCTCATGAAAATCAACACGCTGCGCAGGCTGCTTTCTGGGCTCTTACTATTCCCAAAAGACCGAAGCAAGTTAGAGCACATCATCTTTTGGCCACCCTCCAAAAGCTGTGGAGGAGGAGAGCCTGAGGGAAGGAGTCAGGGCCATTTGTCCCCACAGAAGAAAACCACTTTTAAAACCATTTTGAGCTTATGTGCATGTGAGTGACAAGCATGTGAATTCAGTGGGACGTGAATCGGAAGGACGGCCACTTTGATGGCGAGCAGAGTTCTCCGAGGTAATTAATTTCCTATGAAGTTTAGGTTTGAAATAAAAAAGGGAAAAGAACAAGGCTCGGACAGAGGAGGCTGCACCCACTATGGTAAAAGCTAAATACGTGCTCTTATGCAAGGCATCAAAGAATCCATCCTGGCAAAATAGCTATAAATATCCCAAATAAGGAGATAGCTTTAAGTATCACTTGTTATCAACAAGCAGATACAAAGTTAGACATATTCAGGCTTTAATAGCTGTAATCTCAGAGAACTGCTTGTTTATCAGCTGCTCTGCTTCTCTTGAAAACTGCTGCTTTTAACTGTTTAGGCTACTCCATGAAGCAAAAGCAATTGGGAATTTGGTTTCCGCAGCTTACAGGGTGAGGATATTTTTTCCCCTTTTGTTCCTGCTGGGTTCTGTCAGCGCTGGTCACGGGTTGGCGTTTTGCTCTTGGGTCGCTGCACCTCGTATGTATGCTGGACGTCTCCATCCTTTCTGTTCAGTTACAGGGAAGCTTTTCCCCACTGATTTCATGGCCTGACACCTAAGTGCTGCGGTTTAAAATGTATTAGGTTCACACACTAAGACTGGTTGGAATACAGAGCTGAGATACTCACTTGCTTTTACCAGCAGCTTAGTCAAAGTTCTTAAAACCCCTCTTGAAATTTGAACCTGCTTTTCCTTAACTAATTACCATGACTAAGACCATAGCTGTCATACCAGAACAGTGATGTAGCAGACTGTGAACTGCTTTCAACTCAGGAGGCAGTGGAAGAGTTAAGAAGGCAGGGCTGTAACTAACTGGTTTCCTGGGGCGCTTTGGCAAGTCCCTGGGACCAACCCCCTAAGGTAAACATTAAGGTGCAGTAGGTGTATCACTCTGTGCAGAGTTCAGCCCTGTTGCTTACAGCTTGCACAACTTGTAGCACATCAGAACACTGTGGGATCAATGGCTCGCCAGAGTTTCAAGACATGATTAAAAGACTCAAGAAGGCCCTGAAAGAATTTCCTTTAATGGGGAATTGTGTGAGTGAGTACAGTGGGTGAGTTGGTATTTTTTTTCTTTCTTCCTTTCTAGCTGTTGGTTTACTTTGGCAGAACGCTTCTGAGCTTAGGTTTAGTGAATGTGCTTGCATGTGTCTGGTTTGGAGAATGAGTATGTTCTGTACCTCACCAATCGGTACTAAAATCTTACTTTGAGATATGGTAATTCCTGGTTTGTGGCACTGACAGCACTGTAAAGCTATTAGAAGCTAGCTTTTCCTAAAGAAAATATTCCTGTTGAGGAATGCAGGTATGTATCTGACTTAGAGCAACTACAAGCCTTTAGATGATTTTTTCATCATCTTGAGAGCCTTGTTACTGCTTTACTTCCACGTATGCTTTGCTCTGGAATTATGCGAGGTTAACTCTTTCTCTTGGATATATTTATGGCACATGGAATGTTCTTCACGCCATTCCTATGCATGGTACTAAAAACATACAAAAAAAGTTATTCTAATTAAAGATTACATCTTTTTGAACCTCTGCCATTTTTTCCTCTTTTACTAACAAGTTCTAATGAGCTTGGTTTGTATCAGCCTGCAGTTAGAATTCATGAGTCTGAGTAGAAACGGCATGTGCACACTGCACCGTACATGGAGCCTTGTGTTATGCAAAGCACTGGCATGTTTTAATCTTTGTAGTCTGGGATTGCTAGAAGATTATGTACCTTGATTTTCAGGAGTTTGGCTTTGCCATAGAGAGACATAAGCCTGTAATTTATGTAAAGTCTTTGAGGAAGTTTTAAATCTTTACCACACAAATTAATTGTCTGCCCAGATGTATGATGTGGTGCTCATCCTGCGCAGGAAGCGTTACTCCTGTCCCCTGTGGAAGTCACGAGTACTTAACGTTCTTGCTTCTATTTGATTAGTGAACAGGACATTGAGGTTTGCCCTATAGTGAGTATATGGTCCTGTGAGAAAGAGCATAAGGGCACAGTTTGCTCCAACATGTTCTTGTGGCACAGTATTGATAATTGCTGCTGGTTTCAGTAGGATTGGGGTTCTTTAATAAACCCGAATAGTTTTTAAAATTCTATAATGCATAATTTAAAAATGATACTGCCACAAATACATCCATGGCAACTGATTGAATCCCTGATTTTCACACTTTTTAAGTCATCACAATTTGATTAAAACCTCATAGCCAAGAGCGAGCACAGAGGAATGTCTTCATGGCCTTTTGCAATTGGTCTAGTGCAGATAGATTTCAATCCTGGAGAATTTTACATGGGAAATACACTACTGGCTTAGATAAGCTACTGGTCTGTTTCCCAGATTGTCAGTTCCCCAATTCCTACCAGTACATGAAAATGTATCATTACAGTTGTATGCATTTATTAAGCTATAAGGGGGTATAGCCCCCTTGCTATACCTTGGTATCTTCAATTAAAGCAAAGTCAGTGATTGATGAGAAGCACCTTAAATTCAGCTGTTGTCCTATGAGTCCTACGTGGTTTATGCAGAATCATGCCTGCAGATACAGGCGCACGTATCTTGATTGTAGTCAAATGTAAAATGTTTTATTACCCCTTTTGTATGAAAAGCATTGTTTTTTAAAAGGAAGGGTGAACACAGCTTTCCTGCTTTACCAGTTCATTCCCTTTCCTGAAGACATTTAATGCCTCATCTGGTATTCTGCCAGTAGGATCTAGCACCAAGCTTTGGTCTCCAGGTGATTCTGTCTTGTTTCGTTTCAGTCAAGTGCCCGATGATACGACACTGGAGGATTTGTCCCCTCGTGTTCCCAGAGCTGTGTTTGTGAAGCAGGACAATGGTGGCAGTGCCTCGGTCATACCGGTATCATCTCTCCGTGGCCCACAGGCGGAGGAAGAAAAGGAAGAAACTTCAAATTCTCCTGACTTAAATGCTTGCAGTGCTACGTACAGCAATTTAGGTAAGTGTGTTCTCAGAGAGGAAGATTTAAGTTGTCTCAGGTCTTACACACCTTTCTAGGGCATGAAGAACCTTTGGAACAGCTCGATACACTTCCATAAGGTTAGTTTTTAAAGGCAACCTTTTAAATATGAATTTAAATAACATAAATAACATAAATTCATAATAAATTTAAATATTAATAGAAAACAGTTTTGTTGTCTCATTCTGGAATACACAACCAAGAATATGAAGATTCGGCACACTCAAAGGTTTTCTTTCCTGTGATTTTAAAGCTATCTTTTAATTGCTCTCAATGATAAGCATCTCGCATACTTTTAAAAGACACATTGTTTGATCTGTTTGGAAGAGCTTTTATCAAAGGAGTTTAGCACACAGAACAGGGAGACCTTCAGGACGCTTTATTTTAGAGCATCAATGACTTCTGAAATATTTGTAGCCATCTTTTATTTACTAAAACATTTCTCATCCCAGTCTGAGAGTTTACTGCTGCTCCTTCAGAAAGGTTGAAGGTATAAATGTCCCAAAGGTACTGCATGGTCTATGCAACTACCACTGAATTCCTGACATGTGTTAAGAAGATACATGTATGCAGGGTTTCTCTGGGAAATAAGTGAGCAAGACAAATAAGCATCTTCTGAGATACACTATCAATATTATCAGCCTCATTTTGTGAAGCATTTTGATTTGAAGTACTGTGAATTCAGGAATCCTTACAGCCATATTTTCTAAAAGAACAAAAATCTCTCATTTATTATACCCAAGAACATTTGAATACAGGTGTTTCTGTAATACTCCAACCCTGTATTATGTATTAAGCATCTGGACAACTTATTAAGCATTTGGATAACAGTAACCTGACTGTACTGAGCTGGCTCACACAAACAGCAGGTTTGGCACGTCCACACAGGTTTGAGGGATCAAGGCCTACATTTCAAAGCCTCAGGTGCATACATTCCTTAGACATTTAGTGATATTGCTGCATTTTTTTTCCCTGAAATGTGAATTAGTGGCCAACTTATTAATGTGTTCTGCTACTAAAACATTCATTAGGTGTTGTTTATAAAGCCCAAGAGTGCTGTTAACCTCTACCAAGAGATTGTAACTTCAGGAAAGCAAACTAATATTTGTATGGTGAATTATTGAAAGCTCCAATGAATTGATTTCATATATATATATGTGTATCTGTATATTTCCTGAATTTAGGACATAGCTATGTTACAACAGAATCCAGTCAGTAAATCTAGCCACATCAAAACCATTCACAGCATGGTTAGCCCATGTGCTTAACCAGACTGACACGTAAAAGGGTCAAGCTGAGATATCATTTAATGTATGAAATACCACTTTTCGTGGTGAGATTGCTGGTGTTTAGCCAGAGTGCTCATACAGCCCAGGAATTACTTGCATTTCATAGCCAAAGTAATGCTAGTGTGAATCTTCTGTTCAAATCTGTACTGAATTTAGCTCAGTTTTAACAAGAGGTTACACCTGATGGCAGCCTCTTCACCGTACAGAATTAGATGTGCTTCTGTAGGTAGACCTCTGTCCTCCCCATGGCATCTCACAAACTGGGAGTAGCCAACTCATGGGAAAGGCAATAAAACACCATTAAACTCTGGAACAGGTTGCCCAGGGAAGTTGTGGAGTCTCCTTCTGTGGAGAGACACAAAACCCAACTGGACATGGGCCTGGACACCCTGTTCCAGCTGTGACTCCAACTGAGCAGAGAAGGTTGGACCTGACCAGCTCAAGAAGTCCCTTCCAACCTAAATGCTTCACCTAAATCGCTTCCATCAGTTCTCATTTGGGGCAGTGTTTTTTCTGTTGTAAAACTGTATAAAACTTGACACTCAGCATTCTATTCAAAATCTTCTCCTCATCCTCGATCAACTTTTCAGATTTGGTGTCAGTGAAGTAAGATTTAAGTTTGAAAGAGTTAAAGTAACTTCAAGGCTTGGCTTGCTCTGGCTTGGCAAGCTTGCTGCTCGTTGTTAAAAGCATTGCTACCCTAAATGGCACTGAGTTCTCTGGCTGCTGTTCAAACCTTTCTCTGGTTTATTCAAGCAGCCTCACTAATGCAGATAGCTATCAAGAGATTACTAGGTAGGAATAGAGAATAATTCCTACTTGTTTGCACGTCTTACATCACCAAGCAGCAAAATCATAGATTTTGTAGAATTGACAAATACAGGTCTACGTAAGTGAAAGAAAGGGTAATACAAGAATTTACATCACAATTGACTCTTGTTTCGACTGCAATTGTTTCTACGGTTACCTTTTTTATAGCTACAGACTACAGCCTGTAGTTTGGAAAATATATTGTGACCATTAGAATTTGCAGCATATAATGCACAATATTCACTTTCTAAATACTGATATAATACGTATTCTATGGGGTTTTATTGAAAAGCAGATAATACTGTGTCGTCACCTTGATCAATGTCTAACCTGCGGTTGTGACAAATCACATAAAATTTTAGGAACAGAAATTATGGCGAGCTTTGGTAAACTTTCATCTGCAGTCAGGTAGTAGTTAATATTGGGTATTGCCCTCACCTATAGCTGGTTTTGGCCTTCTCCTGCTCCCACAGGAGTTGCCCCAGCATTGGTTTGCAGTCCTGCCTGCAAAACCTGCAAGTGTGCCTGCAGCTATTTGTCAGGAAACAAACTGCAGATGCAGAATCACACATAGCTCATGTGTGAAATCTNAGGAGTTGCCCCAGCATTGGTTTACAATCCTGCCTGCAAAACCTGCAAGTGTGCCTGCAGCTATTTGTCAGGAAACAAACTGCAGATGCAGAATCTGCAGAATCACACATAGCTCATGTGTGAAATCTGGGCTGTATTTGTTATTTCATCAAACATGTAACATCAGACATCTAGGAATTAAAAAAGAGAACATAAAATGCAAGCAGGCATTACAAAGGTAGAGGATTCTTCTCTGGGAATAAGATACGGGGTAAAAGAGTTGGGGCTTCGGGAAACCTGAGGTCCCACTATGAGGATAGGATAAAAGAGCCCATTGTGTTCTGGGTGTATAAATGAGAGGAGTTTGAGAATGGTCAAAAAAACACTGTACAGGCTCTAAAGAACAGTTTTGCAAATGCCTAGTATTGTGGCAGGCCCTTTACGGGGACTAATTGAAGAAGCTGAATCTGTTTACCTTATCAAAGAAACAGAGTCTGGCTTGATCATGGATGCTTATGTGGTGAGCAGAACTGTGATGAGGGATACCTTTGGTATCAACAGCCAATGCATTTAAAACTCCAGTGGAATCTAGATGCAGAAACAAACATTCAGATGTGCAAGGTCAGGCATGGCTGTTTCTTTTGTACTGTGTGCCCTTATTCTAACAGAAGTTAATTCAGATAAGCCCTGTAGCTTATGGTAAGGAAGACAAGAGAAGGAAAATCCTTTCTTTTATGAATCTTTAATTTTTTCTGTCTTTGTTTGAATTTATTAAGGAAATAACTTGATTGAACTTGGATCGCTGTAAGTACATTCAGATATTCTCAGTATGCTCGGGATAGTATTTCTATCATTTAAAAAAAGAATAGTTTATTTTATTATCAGCTATTTTTCTCCTTACACCTAAAGAAAAGGTGAGAGAAAGAGGATAAGTTTCTAGGTTTTATGACTGTTGACATTGGAAAAATTCCCAAACGACAGCATCTGCCATGGAGTGTTGCCTCAGTCAGTAAGTCAGACAAGAACAGTGTGCTTTAGTCAGGCTATAAATAAGGTAGTGAAATCATTGCTGACTAAAACTGACAGTTCAGTGACAGTGATTACAGTATCAGTCTGAGGCATTTTGTATACTATATAATTAGTACAGGTAATATCTTTAACATGGTATAATGGAGGGCAGGCAGCAAGACCTGACAAGTCACCAAGGCAGACAGGCTGTCGCATCCAAAGTTTTTATTTATCTTGTGCTTGCAGTCTCAGATTATTGGTAGGAAACTGGAGGTGCATCATGAATGTTACTTAACAAGTGATATCTCTCCTTTCTGCTACATATATTATCATCCTTAGAAGTGATAAACATGCATTTCTTGGAATTGGGGCTGTGAAGTATGTTGGGAGCTTTTGCAATGGTTGGAAGGTACTTCACGCATTTGTGGGTTTTGTCATGGTTTGGTTATTTCTATCAGTCAGGGTATTAAGGATCAGGATAACTGATCTGCTGCTTATACAGAGAAATCTTTTCCAGGTTCTGCATTACAATAAAAATGCAGGTTGCAAAGGATGATGAATATCCAAGTACAAGGGGAAGTACTAGGACAAGGGTAGAGAGGGGGCATTTGTAAAGTGGAGGTGGCCAACCTGTGGATTTTACTTAATGAATACTTTAATCAGCTTTTCACAACTGGACTTTGTAAGGTGAAATGGGGATGTACTGACATGAGAACTACGGGGACATCCGACTCCATTCCTGGCTGTGGGGAGGAATGGATCAGCAGAGGCTACCAAAGCAAATGCTGCTGGAGCGTTCCAAGATCCAGCTGTGTGGTCAGCACAGCCCTGTCTTGCAGTGGGTTTCCTGCAGAGACCTAAGAGCCACCTGAAATTCCTCTTTCTCACTTGTCGCTACTGTAGAGTCCGCAGTTTTGATTTTAGTTCAGTTGGGGTTTCCATGTATGTGGCCTTGGAATATTGGTTTTCCATGTTGTATATGCATTACTATTACATTTTTGTTGTCCTTGGCAATGTAAAATGAGGAGGTTTTGTCAAAATGATGTGTTAAGTTTGAGAATGGCAGAGGTGAGCGTTATTTTGGCCATTTTAGCACTCTGGGTCTTGTTCATTCTTCTAAATCCTTGCACAGGGGGATTTGGGATTAAGTAGTACTATAATGATCACTAACATTGAGAACAGAGTTAGTAATCATGGCAGTCATTTAGTGACTACTGTGAATGCTAGAGTATTGTTTTCAGCTCTGTTTTCTAAGTCACATCTTCCCACAAGGGATGTTATCCTTGGATGAGAGATGGTAATGGCATATAATCAGAAAACCACTTTCAGGAATCAAGGGGAATGTAGGATATATTACCATGTCAAGAGTAAAATGAGTTTGGAGAAAGTACAGCAGCAGCCTGCTGTCATTGGTGTATTGGCTTATCATGTTTTGTAGAGCAATATATGTCTCAGGAATAGTTCTGATCAAGGCAGGTTGGAAGCATGCAGTGTGTCACCCACTTGGCTTGCCTGATTCACCATTAGTTGTCTTCCCAATTAAAGAAGCATTTTACTTCACAGTTCTGAGTCTTCCTGACAATGTATACAGCTGATCTGGTCTAAGCAAAAGCCATGGATAGACTGTCAAGAAATCTAAGCAATAATTATGCCATTACTCTAAGAAAAACCTGCTCATGGAATGTAAGTGTGAATTAAACCTGAGCCCAGTGTGTCAGATTGAATAGGTTCATGAACTAGCACAGACAGGTCGCAATGCAAAGTCTGATGATAAACCAGCCACCCCCCAAAATAAAATTTAAATGTTTTAGGACTGATTTGGAGTTTCAGAGCTCTGCGTGATACCTGGAGACTGCAGTATCTAAACAGTATAGAGAGAGGCTGTACTGGAAGATGTTGCTGAACTGTAGAATTACTTCAGGCTCTCTAGAAAGATGCTGGCTATAAAGAGTTCATTTTTTTTCTGTCTTTGAGCTCTGAGTGGTAGCCTAATACTGTGCCTGTTCCACCTTTTCATTTACCCTCCAAGTGTACCTCGGGCTGAACCGTGTAATGTTGGAGCATCTGTGCAGTAGGTATGGAAATGATAGGGTTTAAGCATTCCAATGGGAGAAGGAGATGACAAGCAAGTAAGAGAAGCAAATGGTCTGTCAGGAACTGTGTGCAAAAGAACATTCTTGTGCCTTTGGCAGGACAAAATTTAAGACAACCATTTCTTTTTGCTAGACAATGAATTTCAAATGCGGAACATGCAGTATCCTACCATGCTTAGGGAAAGCTGAGCTGGAAAGAATAGGCCATTGGGCATGAAAGAAATGTACAGCATTAAGAACTCAGCATAAAAACAGTTCACATATGAAGCTTTTCAAACACATAGTACAGATGGATAGATTACAATATGGAAAATTAGTTCTTGTGGGGAGAAACAGTGCTGTAACATGACATGTTTTACAGACTCGTTTTCCTCAGCTGAAAATACTTGGAAAAGTAACTACATAATGACTTGCACATGCAGGTCTCTGGATTCTGCCACCCCCACCAGACATCTGCAAAGACAACTTCTGGTTATGAAAATCACCTTCAATTTTGATGTCAGAGTTCCAACAGCCATGCAAAAGTCACTGGGTGCAGTTGCAACACCCTTTTCTCTATGAAAGGCTTTTGGAGGACAGAGCCATTAAAGCAGATTGAAAGTAAGGGAATCAAGAAGAAATACTGCTGTAAATCTTACCTTTCTTGGAGAGAGCTTGTGCTGCTGTTGCTTGAGATGTGCATCTTGCTGTTTGCCTCTAGCATCTGTGCAGTCCTTGGATGAGCAAGTCACAGAAGCAACATGTATTGGGAAACTGCCTCCTGAAGTAAGAGCAGTTAGGCTATTTTAGCATAGTGGGGAAGAGGGTAAGAGTGAGAAAATGGGCAAGGGATCATTAACACAGAATATTGCCAGGGGTACAAGTACATAGGTCACAGATTTTGTAAGAGTGAGCAATTGTGGAAGACAACACATTTGGATGAGCAAGGAAGTTGAATATGAAGTGTGAGTGAACTTGCCTCAGGATTAAGCAAAAGCCTGTGGCATCTGGCGGTGTGTGTTTGGCATGCAGACATCCCTTCTGCTTTTGACTCTGAATCCTGCCACTCTGTAGAAAGTAACCTTGTAATAAGAGTTCCTGCACTGCTCAGCTGGCCCCAGTGGTAGATGCTGCAGCATCTCAAATGGTGAAAGGAGGAGCTGCTCTTAGAGCATGCTCACTGCAATAGCAAGATCAGAAAGGAGCAGTAGAGGGTCCCTGACTGCTAGATTTTTTTAAGCCACTTTGGAATGTCTTGGAAGGGACCTTAAAGAAAAATCTTGTTCCGACCCCCTATCATGTGCAGGTTTATCACAATATCCATGCATATCACAAAATCCACAAGGCTCTTCTGAGGGTTTATTGAGCTTAAACAAAACACAGAGATACAGCTTCCATTTGTGATGCCATCTCTTCTAGAATGATTGAAAAGAGATTGAATGTTAAGAGTTCAAGAGCCAATGCTATTCTGTTTGTGGATACATTAACAGCATGGTCTTCCCTGATCTTCTGAATCTAGGAAGTCTTTTTCAGTTCTAACCCAGTGTTCCAGGGTTTTGTGCATCCTGGCCAAGAGGATCTTAAATTCAATAGTATTCATAAAAGCTGTTAACAACCTATCTTCTAGTGGAAACAAACTATCTTCTAGTGGAAAGGAAGCTATTGGGTTTTCTTGTCATGGACAGCAAAGTCATTTGTTATTTATTATGGACCAAAGTGATGTAATTCCAATCTGAATCTGAGATCCCCCCGTGAGGTTCAACATTCCAGTTCAGTCCTTGCTTTACGAACACTTGGTGGACTTGGCATTGCTGGGTTAATGGTTGGACTCCATGATCTTAAAGGTCATTTCCAGCCTAAATAGTTCTGTGATTCAGCAGATACTATGATGAGTCCCATAGCCACAGCATCTTTCTACTTGCTGTTCCCTTATTAGAAAGATGCTCAGCTGTAGTTACACAGAGCACCCATGTCATGGCTGCTGTGTTGCAACTGTAAGAATTGGCTTCCTACTTTACCACAATAGTCCATGAACCTCACAGGAGCAGTAGAAAACTTAGAGAATAATTTCTCTGAAAGCAGTGGTTGATTATTAAGAGTGGGAAAGTCTCAATTTTATATGAATAACAAGTGCTTAATTGTCCCAGAGCAGCCAGTTGGTCATTCATATTGTCTGTTTAGTGGGTTTTATTCTCCATTATATTATAGTAATTTATTTATTCGCCATTTCCAAGGACTCCGGCAGTTATAAAACATAATTGTTCTCTCTAAAAGCCATCCAAAACACATGACTGGAAGTTTATCTTCCCTAGAAGCACACAACTGTTTGAAACCAGTCTGTTAGTGCAAATCCCGTGCTTTTGTGTCTGGACCTGCCATTTGGAATCTCAAAGAAAGAGTACACAGAGACACTCAGTAGCATCCATCCATAGTTTTAGCACATTTGAATAGGAAGTAAGGAGGAATATTACACTTGATTGACTGGAGAATGGATTACGGGGGGCTGGCTGCAATTATTGACACTGGAATTTTGCCCAAGTGCCAAAATGGATGTTTGGGCTTTGCTTACACTGTTTGTCATTAACCCTATGGGATGTAAAATGCCAGCATTGCTGGCACTGAAGCCGATTTGAATATATAGGCCATGGTCAAATTAAGGACTGACTGTATGTGACAATTTATATATGTGAGTTGGTCATTTTGATCTCTCATGAGGTCATCTTCTCAGGTATAAGTTTAGGTTTTCTTCAAATATTGGGAGTGTCCTGGTCACATTCTAATTTTTTTTTCCCTGAAATTCTTTGTAGAGCACAAATACGAGCAGCAGATGCACAGTGCTTTAATCTTCTGTTACTATTATCTTATTACACAGGACAGTCCAGAGCAGCCATGATACCTCCGAAACAGCCGAGGCAGCCAAAGGGAGCTTTGGATGATGCCATTGCCTTTGGAGGACTAATAGACCAGGAGACAATGAACATCTTACAGCCAACGCCACCTCCACTGCCAAAAAAAACCATTTTGAGAGCAAACACAGAGCCAACTCCCAGAGATCTCCAGAAGCAGGCTCTGGAGAACAACCTGTGCATTGTGGCCAATCCCACCTACGATATTGACACCAACTGGGAAGCAAGCAGCGCCTGCTCTTCTGTCAGCCTGGAGCTCAAGATACTGGACAACGAGTCAGGAGATTCCTTGGACAGGCCTACAGAAAAGCTAAGAGCAACCACCTCAGCAACTAACAGTGTTTCCAGCCTAACCACTATCAGTATTAAGGACCGGTGCTCCAATAGCATGGAGTCTCTAACAGGGAGGCGCATCTCGCACACGAAGCAGGGCAAAGGAGTCCAGAAGCCGCAGAGACAAGCACTTTATCGAGGAATTGAAAACCGGGAGGAGGTGGTTGGCAAGATCCGAAGCCTTCACACTGAGTCACTGAAGAAGCTGGCACTTAAATGTGAAGACTTGTTCATGGCCGGACAGAAGGACCAGCTGCGGTTCGGGGTGGACAGCTGGTCGGATTTCAGGCTGACCAGCGACAAGCCGTGCTGCGAGGCAGGGGATGCAGTTTACTACCCAGCTTCTTATGCAAAAGATCCTCTCAACAATTATGCAGTCAAGGTAAGAGGGGTTGAAAAAAGTAACCCTCCACATCAGTGACAGAATAATCTGCAGCACATCCAGTAGCGATAAGCCCTGGAAGTGCATGGTTCTTGTGGCAACACTGTAGGAAAAGTGAGATTCCCAGGACACAGGCCCTTCCTTCTCACAAGGAGCCTGGGTTGCATTGGTGTCTGCTGTTTAAGTTTCATCTGTTTTTATTGCAGCTCCAAAATCACTCAAACAAACTCAACACAACTCAGTCTTTATCATGATCAGTGTTTAATTAAATACTGAAGAAAAAGCTGTGTTATTTGAATGTGTGTCAGCAGCTGTTTGGAGACTTGCAATGCATAATCCTTTGGTTCATCTGCATGCAGACCATACTAAAACATCTCTCCTAGGAAAGATTTCAAAGTTCTCAGTTTCCAGAGCCTTGTAAATTTCAGTGTACAGCCTAGGCTAATATATCTTTATGCTCCCATAGAAGGTCTTATATTTTTATCAGTGTTAATCATCAGCCTTGCAGAAGCTCTCTCAAGCCATCAGTGTTTTCTTATAAGCTATACTAAAAAAAGTGGAACATGTCAGTGTTTTGTGGCCTTTTACTATTCCATTGATTTGGGTCTAGTTCAGTCTTCAGCTAACAGGCAACAGAAATAAGATTTACTAGACTTACTTCTTATCTCTTAATGAATAGTTGGCAGTTGTCTCACTAGATGTTGTTACTTTATGGTCTTTTATATAGATTGTTCATTCTGAGAGCTGTATCTCTACAGTTCTCAATGCTTATCTGGTAGGACGATAGTAAGAAAGACAGCTGAGACTTGACCCTGTCAGGCTTCCTGTGTGACCTTGAGTAAATCATTGAATGTTTGACTCCATGTTGAAACTTGAGATAAAACATTTATTACCCAGCATAGATAGGTGTGTGCGGCCCAATTATTATTGCTTATAGAGAATGCTGACATTCTCAGAAGGGTGGTGCTTTACAGGAACAAAATGTTACTGCTCCCGCATCATCATTTACAAGAAAGATAAAAAGGAAAAGGTAAGATTGGTACAATTGATACGTTCTTCTGAGACTTGAGAAGGCATCTTCCTAAGGCAGATCTGTTGGCATAACCATTTGTATTTCTTTAATCATCAAGGAGCTCTTTTTCATAACATGTACATGAAATACGGGTATCTTGTGGATGCCACGTCCAGTGGTACAAGACAGCTCAGAACCAGACCATGAATATATCTGGCAATCTACTGTGGTTGCAGAATCAACAGTCTGGCGTTACTCAGTCTGGAGGTTTTTGGTTTCAGTAGACTAATGCAAAAGTGGGTGCTGCTAGGACCCAGGGTGGTATTTTTCTGCATAGTCAGGTCTGGGTATCACTAATGTGATTCCTCTTTGTACAGTATGGATGTGCCCTTAAAGTATTCCCCAATAGGCAAGTCCTGTGTAGTTGTTTTCTTATCTACTGTTCAAGAAAGAACAGCAACCTAGCATGGTCAAATATGTGCTTTTTTTATAGCTCCTCATTCAGATGTCTTAAAAGCGGTTCTCAGACTAACACAATTCACTGCAGTGTAATATAGGTGCGATGGCCTTGAGAGTGAGAGAGGGATCCACAAAATGTCCTTGAGCTGGAGGTCACTATGAACTGTTGTGCCGTTACAATGAGAGGAAGCTACTCTTGAAAATCCCCTCCCTATTGCTCAGTGTGAGGTATGAAGATACGGCCTCATCTTAACATTTGCCCCAAGCTGATCTTTGACTCTGAAGTCATCAGTCCAGGAGCAGATTTGTACAGAACCTCATGGCAACAGATTGCTATTACATTACACAGAGATTTGGGAATTTAGCTTTAAGAGATACACCAGTCTGATCATCATGGGTATTTTCTGAGTGAGTCAAATTATGTAATAGAATATCTCCAGCAAATAAGCTATGTGTTCCTGCCTTTTTAAATCCCTCATCCCCCCGAAAATATGGCGAAAACAGTGAGATTAAAATTACCAGCCTACAGAATCCAAAATGTAGTCTTCCTGTTGGTTTCTATCAAGTCTTAGAAATGCACTTTGAAAGTGTATGTGGAGCCACACAGTGTAAATTTCTGTAGCTCTTTTGAGTTCTGTAAAACTACCCAAGCAACAAGTCAGACACTTGTTAAGTTCTGTGACATTAATATTAGATTTGAGGGAAAAATGTGACCAAAAAATGTGACAGTGGAATTTCTGAATTCTTATTCCCTTTGTAGAAAACAAGAGATTCACCCCAAAGAGTGTTAAGTCTTAATACATAAGAAAAAAACAAATCACATTTTCAGATTGTATCTCCAAAAGTAGAATTACAAAAGCGCTGTTAAAAATTAAGCTTTCACTCTTAGACTACTGCTGAACTAAATAAAGCAGAATGAACCTTTTGTGCAGATGCATGTACTAGTGCACCTCTGTATTTTGGTGGTATCACCAAAGATGCTCTGATAAACTTGGTGAAGGGCACAACTTGTTCTGTCAAACATTGTTTGAAGGGGTGTGTTGTTTCAAAGCATTGCTGTGCTTTTTGCTTCACTGTCACCTAATCATCATCATCATCATCATGCCAGTAAACGTCCTGTGCCAAAAATGTTGCAGGAAGTCATGTGGAAAATATTTTGACTGAAACATAAGTAAAACCAGTAAATAAGCCATAGAACTCCTTTTCCAAATGGAAAAACCAGAAGTTCCCGTACAGGAAAGGTTTCCATAAAATTCTACTTCCTGAAGTATTTTACTTCACTAAGTGCAGTACCACTAAGGTAGATCTGGGGCAATATGGGTAAGCATTCATCTGAAACCACAGTCTTATCAGTCATTCCAAATATGTAGCATAAAGGTTACATTAAAGTGGAAGCAACAAGCTTTTGTACAGACTGGACTGGATTAGTTTAATTCTTGGTATCTGTATAGAGATTGAATAAGGCAGTGATATGACACATCTTTTTTTATTGGGGAAAAAAGGATTACTCAGAATGAGTAACAGACAAGGTAATTACTGTGTCACTGGTGTAAACTACTGTCACTTTCAGCATTAAACTCGCAAGGAAGTTACTGTACCATATCATTGACAGACATATAGAAATCATGATTCAGAGTCCACATGGAACAATACAGCTGTCAAATCCAGCGTGGTTATGCCCTGCAGCTTGTGTGTTCTGGCCACAGGCACATGTTGCAATGCAGTTCAGGCAGGATAACAGGAACTGCAAAGGTGCAAACAGCTCAAAAGGAGCAGTTAAATTTATTGCTTTGACTGATATAGAGCAGCAGCATCAGTTCTTCTAGCAGTAAAACCTTAGGCTTTCTGCTTAGGTTCCTGTCGCAAGCATAAACCAGAGCAATGCAGAAGTACAGAGTTACTGGGCTGAATACGGCTGACAGTTTCCTGGTTGCAGCTGACAGTTCTTTTCCAGTTCTGTTTGGTTTGTCACAGTGTGCTAAGGTGGGGTTTGGGTAACGCAGTTTCCTGGTGGAGCTTCTTGGCAGAAGTGTTACTAAAGGTCATCCCAGAACGTCATGCTTCGGATGAAAATAAAGCTCTTGACGTTCATCTTTCAAGCCATCCCGAGTTCAGTCCCAGCAGCGTAGAGCCCTGTATTTTGGCACATCATTAAAAAGTCAAAGCTCTGTTCCAAGGCCAGATCAAGAAAATGAGGTCAATCAGAGATCAAACTGGCCTCCTTGGAAAACAAGGTTGTGCCAAGAACAAGCTATCAATTTGGGATTAGCAAGCTTTCATTCTGCACAGAATTTCATTTGCAGTTGTCCCTCTGTGCAATACAACGCAGCAGCACAGATGGTGCAGGCTTTGTGATCTTCTGTGTTTCTCATTTTCAGCATTTGTAAATTCATTTCCCACAATATTCACTGTGCTCTAAGTTCACTGACGCCCTGGAAAATGCATAGGACAGAGTGGAAATGAGATTCCCTGCTGGTAAAGTGGAAGCCAGCTGATGGCACAGTAGGCTACTGGCCTCATAAAGGAAAAAGAAAACCTAATGCAGAACAGTTTTTAGAAGCTCTGAACCATTAAAATCTTGCTTCTTAGGGATGGGGGCAGAGGGGAGAAAATGGGAATTGTGGGATATACCGAAACTTGTTCCCACCCCTAGAAACGTGACTGAAGTTTAGTTCGTATGGATGCACTAAAGTAGAGCTACATGATGACAGTGCATTCCAGTGAAAAGGAAGATGGAAAGTTTCCATTCCTTCCTGCTCGGATCTCTGCTTTTTTCTCATTGTTTTCTTGCATCATGTGGAAGGCCTTTTTACCAACATTGCTTCATCTTTTGAACAACCAGCTCTTTATCAGCTTGCAAAATGAGGTTTGCCAAGCCCTCGTCAACACCTTCTTTTCAGCTACTACCACATACCTTGCCTTCATAGCTCAGCTGATTGTATTTCATTAAAGCAAATGGTAAATGAGGGATTGATCCTACTTTCTGTTGGTGTTTCAGTCCAAGTATTTTAAGCTTTTTTTCTTTTCCCATGCCCCAAAAAAAACCGGAATTCAACATACGAGGTATGTAGAAGGCAACAGGTTTCCCATGGCTTTGTAGAGGAGTTAACTGGAACAGACAAAAGCTTTAAAAATCATGCAAAGAAAACTGGGCCATGTATTTACTCAGTTTCAACACAGCAGTAGCTGTCACAAACAGAAAAGCTCTGTATCCACCCCTTTAGCAATGCATCACAAGCAGTCTAAAACACTGCTCCCTAAATCTTTTCAAATGTAAATCCAGACTTTGGTTGCGTTACTGATTCTAACCATTTTGAAAATGTTATTCCAATACAAGCTGGAATACAGTTATTCCAATACAAAGTGCTAGGAGCATTATTACCCAGTAGCAGTATTAAACACTAACATTGAGCACACTATTGCAAAATGGGAATATAAAATAGAGTTCTGAGTAGAATCTGCAACTCAGAAAATGAGTAAATTGTATTTACATTCTATAAGCTTTCTTTGAACAGATCAGTAAGAAAACTTGGTCTGTCTCCACTGCTTTCAGTGATTTTCCTCATTCTAATGAGATACTGGTAGATAAGAATGTGAGCTGTCCAATCTGAAGCCCCAGGAGCTACCTGGACTCAAGCAGCTGCATTTCACAGCAGAAGTCTGAAGAGAAGCCAGATGCTTACAGGAATGTTAGTTTATTGCATGTTTGTCTTGTCGAAAGTGATTTCTGAATTCAGACAGGTGACCGTTTGTTGTCATACTCCAGTTTTGGGGTGCAGCTTGTAAACAGCCCAGCTTTCCATTCCCCTTGTCAAGTACAAAGCAATTAGTATACAGATTTCAGTGTTTGTTTCTATAGTTAGCAATTTAATCAGCCTCAAATAACCCAGGTGTCCCTTCCATTTCTCACTTCATGGTGTTCATAAACTAGAAGCACAAAGCAGAAAATACCTGTCTCTAATCAGATCTTAGCTCTCTTGACTTTGTAGATAGTGCATGCATGTCCATGTACCCATATACTTCCTGGCCTTTCATTTCTGTTTTGTTGGTATAAGGAGAGGAGTCTGAAACTCCTAAAAGTGACTTTGGGGGAAGTTTGTGCTGTGGATTCAGACTTGAGAGTGGGCACTGCTCTGAAGATTTTCATGGACCACAGTAACAATGGAGTTAATATTGTGGTTTGTTCACTCTGGGAAGTGTTACAAGGATCATTATAGACAAAGTTTTGTTCTGCTTGATGCTGGAGAGGTCTTCACTGCAATACTGTATTCATTATAGGGTACCACTCTGGAGAAAGATGTACTAAATGGGGAGAACCCAGTAAAGAGCAACAAGAATCTGAGAGTTAGAAATAAATATAGGAGAAATGAGACCTGGAATGAGGGAAAAGAAGTCAATGAAGAAGGGGAAAATTACATTTCCCAAGTGTGAAGGTGTAACATTAAAAGATAGGAATTGATATTTTTTAGTGTACCAGCTAGGAGAAGGGCCATCAGTTCAATTTGTAAAATAGGCTTAGGATTGAATAGAAGGAAGGAAGAGCAAGGAGAAGATAGAGAAGGACAACTCACTTTGGGGATGTTTTTAGTAGGCTGGAAAGGCATCCCTTAGGAATGATCCAGCTGGCAGCATACAGATCAGGCCAGTTTTGCTGGCTCAGAGGAAAAGGGAATGAGTGCAAAGGCAGTGTACTCTGCCCTAATAGCAGAATGCCTTTCGGTGCAGAGGTGCATGGCCAGTCATTTGTAGATGAGAAGGAAGCATCACCACCACAGAGGCCTGTGAGAGCTGCTTTTGTACCATTTGAGAGCCCTTTTCTGAGGTAAGTAGGAAAACCAGGCTGCCTAGGACTGAAATTACAAACTAGGAATAACTGTTGACTCCTTTTCTTTATCAGCAAGGAGAAATCCTTTTCATATGTTTTAAAAAAGGCCTTGTATCCACCAAATTGAGAAGTATTAGTTCTTTTAAGAACAAATACTCTGTGGATTATATATTCCTAATAGAATACAATGTAGTACAAAAGCTAAGGGTAAATGCTTGTTTGCACTTTTCTATACCAGCAAGTAAGCTTGACCTTAAAATTAGAACTCTTTCAGAATGGGTTTCTCTTTTGGATTAGGTCACTTAACTACTTTTAAAACTAAAGGCTGGATTACAACACCCTGAACTTTTTCTGCAGTTGGGATTTATTATTCCCATGGTCGGCTGTACAGGAAAAAGGCCATGGACTTGCAGGGCATGGAAGACTAAATTATTCCATTTTCCTTAATAGCTGTTCTCCCACTCCGGTTTGATACACGCTGGTAGGGTCTATATAACACTTTTCTACTCCTGCCTTCTGTGCAGTATTAAGTATGTGATAAATCTGTGTCTCCCAGACACAATCAGCTGGCATTTTCTTTTTATGTATAATTCAAAGGTTAATGCTGTCTTTTTACTATATTTGTTTAAACTTTTGTAACCCTTGAGAGAAGGGGGGAGTGAGGGGGGAACTTTCCATCAGGAACTGACTTCACCTCTAACAGGATAAAATGTACTTGCAGATATGAATTGGCAAGAGCCACTGGCCAAACAGGGCAATTCTCAGCATCTTCACAGAATTATGGCTTTCCTCACGCAAATAAAATGGACTAGAAAATGAATTTTTCACATTTGTTTCTGCGTGGCAGTTATAAACAGTCAGGTTCAGCCACTGTGTACATAATACACAGGGAAGTCTAAATGCATGGTATCAAAGACAGGAACACAGTCAAAATACTGTTACTACTTGTGTCTACTTTCATGTGATTATTTGCCAATGCACTTTTCTCATCAATAAGCAGAAGACTCAATCTCCCATTAAACTATATTCTTAACCCCATAAGCATATAAAAGATGAAAGTTTTGGTTTTCAGTGAGGTATATTCCTCTTTTCCTTTGAGCTTTGCAGTTGGAGCATTATGCCAACTGAATGCTTGGGCTCTAGTCTGGTTAAGCTTACAACATACACTCAGCTTTACACACTTGACATGATCTTCCTGAAGTCAGTAGAACTAAGGTTGGCATGCAAAATTCAACACACCTGAGTCTTTGTAAGGCTGTAATGTTAATCAATAAGTGCCTTATAACAGAGGCCCTAACAGAGGTTGTCCAGTGACTGTTGTCAGGGGGGTGGAGCAGCCAGTTGTTATGGCAGTGCCAACAATTACTAAGGGTAATTATTATGGTGATAATGTACATATCAACAAGATGTTGCTGGACAGAATTAAATACAGCTCTAGATGGCAAAATGAAAACGTATACTTAGGATCAGTGCAGTTAAGGTACAATGTTCTACTGAGTTTCCGTTCCTCATCTCAGGGAGAGCAAGTCTGCTTGCCAACAGCCTCTGCCATGCATACATGCAGCCTTCACTGCAGACATGTTAGCTTGACACAGCTGCAGCTGATAGATTGCAGTTTCCAGTTAGAGTGGGCAAGGAGCATGCATCCAGTCGCTTAGCTCAGGTCCCAGGTGGTAACTTGTTATGCTGTGCTCAGTCCTGCAATTGTTTGATCATACCCTCAGATATTCTATGCATGTTTGTTAGTATCTCCTATTGCCATTGATTATTTTCACCTTGTTCAAGCTTCACACCAAGCTGAGAGAAGAACACAAAATAGAATTATATGGATATACATTAACTGTAGAGTAAGCTTCACTGTGCATTTGCCATGTGTCAGCTGCTATTCTGCCTAGGAGTGCAACCTGCCTGAACTGTATTTTCCAGCAAATAACATATGCACAGGGAGATCTGTCAGCACGTGTTGATCTGCACTTGCTCACTATCCAATGGAAAATGTTTATGTGCCTTAAGATAGGCTGCCAAGGTCAGTTCAGGAATGAACTTTTTCAGTGTTTGTGTTTAGGGTTACCCTGTGAATACCCATCAACAAAGTACCTATTAAATACATAGATAGATATGTCATTTACAAATGTGTTATGTCTGTTCTGTTTATTTTCTTCCCCAGATTTGTAAGAGCAAAGCCAAGGAATCCCAGCAGTATTATCACAGCCTGTCTATCCGGCAGAGCCTGGCTATCAACTTTAACATCCAGCAGGACTGTGGCCATTTCCTTGCTGAGGTGCCAGTTCGTCTCCTTCCGTGGGAGGATGCTGATGCACCAGAGGTGGAAGAAGAAGAGCAGGAGGAAGAGGAGAAAGAGCCAGAGCAGAACAGAGACACTCCTACCAGTCCAGAGGCTTCACAGAAAGACAGCTCGAGCAACCAGGGGACCATCAGCAAGCCACGCAGCCGCGTTGTGGTCATCACACGGGAGGTCCCATACTTAACAGTGGCTGACTTTGTGCGAGAATCTGTGCCCCGCCACGCAAAGAGCCCAGATTTATATGAGAGGCAGGTCTGCCTGCTCCTCCTACAGCTGTGTTTGGGCCTGGAGCACCTGAAACCCTACCATATCACACACTGTGATCTGCGCTTAGAGAATCTGCTGCTTGTTCATTCCAGACCAGGTGGCAGCCCTCTGAGCTCCGAGGCCATGGAACCCAGTCCCAACACTGCTTGCCCAGCCAGATTAATAGTGAGTAATTTCTCCCAGGCCAAGCAGAAGAGTCATATGGTGGATCCTGAAGTCCTGCGGGATCAGTCCCGCCTTGCTCCAGAAATCATCACTGCAACACAGTACAAAAAGTGTGATGAGTTCCAGACTGGCATCCTCATCTATGAAATGCTGCACTTACCCAACCCCTTTGATGAGAATCCAGAGCTGAAGGAGAAGGAATATACTCGTGCTGATCTCCCCAAGATTCCTTGCCGTTCCCTCTACTCTCAAGGGCTTCAACAACTTGCCAGCTGCCTGCTGAATCCCAACCCTTCGGAGAGGATCCTGATATCAGAAGCAAAGGGAATCCTTCAGTGTTTGCTTTGGGGTCCACGTGAGGACTTATTTCATGCTCTAAGTACATCTTCCAACCCCTCACGGAGAGATGCTGTGCTTCAGAACTGGCTGGATATAAAAAGGACGCTGCTGATGATCAAGTTTGCAGAAAAGTCCTTGGACAGGGACTGTGGAGTTATTCTGGAAGACTGGCTCTGTTGTCAGTACTTGGCTTTTGCCACTACAGACTCACTTCACCGCATTGTGAGAATCATGCAGCAGCACTAGTTTGTAGAGCCTGTTGCTTTTCATGAAGCACCTCCCACCTCCACCCCAGCCCTCCCTCCAGCTTGCCCTAGGGCTCACACTTCATACGAGTGTTAAGAAATAGCCTAGATATCAAAGCCAGCAACTCTGAGCAAGTAGGTTCTAACTGGAGAAGTTTCCTCCTGTACCCAGTATGACAGAAACTTTACGGTTTTTGCCAGGCCTATTAGGGATTGATTATATGTACATGACTGCATTTGGACCAGACAATATGTAACTTGAGTAATACCTGGCTGAAAAGGAGAGCAAACTTTGATACCACTATTTCTACCACTGCAGTAAGCAAACTGCCCTCCTCTGCTGGTTAGCTTCTGTCATTTCTGTATGTAGCATTGGTTAGTGAATAGCAGTAACCGCAAGCACAGATGTTGTGAGATGAGTGATCCACCACGCCACAGAACACTCATTTGCTTCCACGCCACATACCACGCAAAATTTGCCCTCAGCTTGGTCAGTTCCCCCCATGTGGGTGAATTCTCTTTCCTTTGGTCTCAACCAAACAGATTCTGATCTTTTCTCTTATAGTTTATTCCTTCTTTTTTCCCTCCCCAGCTGTGGCTCCCCTGCTGACTGCAGCAAGTCTCAGTGGGCAGTAAGCATCTGTGCTCAGTCCTCCTCCCTCCTGCTCTGACTCACTGCCTACCCATCTCCTTTCTAATCACGAAGCCCTGATTTCAACAACACTGCCTTGATCAGACCATTACCCTTAGCTTAACACCTCTGCATTAAAAAGCAGACTATGCACGCTTTGTCTATCCCATTTCCTACATGACATTCACAAGCCTGGACTGTTGATGTACTGTAGCTATAACCATGTTTATACAAGAACAATACAACACACGGTGGGCAATTGAAATTCCCCTTCCATCGCAAAAGGCACTAAAGCCTGACTTGAAATGGATAGGACGTACATAACCTTCTCTGACAATCACTGCTATGAATCTGGGATAAAAATAACAGCCACCTCTTCTGGTTTATTTTGGTCTGCTCTTGTCATTTGTGCCATATTGCAAAGTGGGACTGAAATTGGCTCTGCTGGTATGTTGGCAGGAGATAGGAATGTTTAGAGCTTGTCTGTGTGTAGCTAACAGGCCACATGGAGACACTCTTACTGCAGACACAGTTCTCTGAAGGGTAAAAACAAGGGGGCAAAACCACTTGTTTAATTATTGAGGGAGCTGTTAAGTTTGGCAGCCACAACTAACAGTATCGTGATCCATTTTCCCCACAGCAGTGTTTGGCTGCTTTTCTCTTGTCTGTTGTAACTAGTGTTTTCTAAGATTGCTATAGACAACACCCTACAAATGGAATGTTGTTAGGATAGCACAAAGAGCATTGCAGAGCTTTGGACTAGAGCAGGAATTGGGATCAAAGACAGCGTTTTTAAACACTCGACCTGACGGAGCTTTTCACTTTGAGAAGCCAGTGCTGACTTCCTTCCTTCTTCCTCCCTTCCTTCCTTTCCTGACCTCAGGGCCGTTTCCTCTGGAGCCTCCGCAGCTGTACAGACAGTAGCTTTGCTCAGTATTGCTAGGCTCTGAATTGTTTCCTGAAGCGCTCGGAAGAACTGATCTGGATGCAGGGGAAAAAGTGATACCCAATATTGTGACCTGGGTGATGGAGAGCAGACAGCCCTAGTTATGAGCCTGTGCTTCGCTCCTATGGATCTATGTGCAATTCTTGTATGTATTTTTTAAAGCTGTACATTACAGTGTTCACTTTACACACCAGCCTTTACCTACTGCTAGATCTGCAGCCCCTTCCTTTACTTTTCCTGGCACATAAATGCACAGATATCCATGTGTTCTTTTTATGGATTGATGTTTCATTTTAATTGTTAAAACTGTGAGGAACCAATTCACTTCAGCCTTGAAACAAATAGCCACTTTATACAGCATATGCATGCTTGGACCAGATACATGGAAACTGAACAAGCAGTCCTGCAGGCTTAAAGTCAGCAAAACTAGCTCTGGATCCACAACGTACATCTGGAGGGGTTGAAATGTCTCTGTTATTCCTCTCTGGCATCTCTCAGAGCTAAGCTGAATAGTGTGTGGAAGCCTACATCGATTGTGCTGTAGTATAGACTGCCTTTGTGACCTTTCTAAAGATTTTTTCTGTTTAAACTTCTGATTATTCTGTTGTTTGATTCACCTGTATCAGTGAAGGATCAGGCAAGGATAAGGATAATATATTTTAATGTGATATATATATATATATTTTCTTTCTCTTTTTTTGGCAAAAAGGTCAGGATGGTGGCATTGATGCAGAAAAAGAAGACAGTGCGTTAAAAGCCCAAGTGCAATGTATGTAGTTGAGGTACTTCCACTACACTGGGAAAGAAAGTTTCTACGCTACTGCTGAGCAGCTTGTAGGAGAACCTTTACAAAGAATCACACACATGTTCAATGCAGCCCTGCTTTATCTGGACACAGGAGGGCAATGCTCTCATAGTTTAAATACACTGAGCATGACAAGTCACTTGTGTACTATCTACTAGCTATTAGTCACAATGTGTTGAGCTGCAAGTAGGGCTTCTTGTTCTCTGTGGTCTGGTTTTGTGTTTGTTTTGTAGTGTGTGTGCACATAACTTCTCACCTAACTCATACAGGCCATACGAGCAATTCCTGGACCACTTGTCATTGCAGTGGGCTGATTCCTTGAAGCCGGTAGGTGTTTCTGTGTTCCTGGACACGTGTTCTCAGTGTCACTTTCGTGTCAACGTGCACATGCAAAGCTGAGGTTTGAATGTTTTACAACCATCCGTATTTAACGCAGCTGGTCCGAAGCCTTTGTATCTCTAGCTATCTAATTTCAGTTTGTATCTTTTTGTGATGAACCAATACTCATTTTAGCTCTGCAGTATAATCAAGCATGGATAGATGTTCACTACCAATCTCTTTCTTGTGCAGCACTGGGTAAACTTTAGCAATTTGTAATGTTGTGTGGTTTTTTTTTCTTTCAAAAAGAAGGAATGATCAAAGTAGTCAAACGCAATCTGGCCTGAGCTGTTCCTTGGCAAGCTTGAGTCTGACTTTGCAGATACACCCATAACTGATGATTGTAACTGTGTTTGTGGTGGTTCTCCATCCTGGCAACACATAGTGCCACATAAATATAGAAGAATGTATGCATTAAACTGATTGTAAACACATCCTAAGAATGCTACAGCATAATTGCTAAGCAAAAGGAAAAAAACCCGCTCTGTTTGTAACTGGGATCCTGTATATGGCAGGAACAACCGCCCGGCTGTGCACGTTACAACTTACTTGAATATGTGCACAGATCTTGAATTATTTGTTTTTAGCAATGTCGCACTTTCAGTTGAGCTCAAGAAATAGGAAGAGCTGCAAATCTAAGATAACAGTATTGACTGTAAATATATATTTTTCTATTAATAAAAGCTGTCATTCAAATATTTTTAACATGAACTCTAAAGATTTTTCCAGTGGAAACTAATTTCTGGGAAAATCAAATGCTTGTTTGAAGAATTACGATGAGTGGTTTCCAATCCTATTAGAGCCATTAAAACCCTCTCTAATGTTACAGAGAGAGAGCACAGTGATTGGATTCACAATGTTTAGTGCCTTGTCAAGAAACTCAAATGTAGCTGGTCAGTTGGTGGAAACCTTATTCTTTTCATAATAGCCCTAGAAATAATACTGCCCACATTAAGATGCAAAAGACTTCCACACAATTAAATGCTGTACTTTGTATGACATGGAGTTGATCTATTCAGTGAGATTTGCTTTGCAGTTTCTGTGAATGAGTTCCTTTAGGTTGCTTGTAGTACAGCATAAACCTGAACTAACAAAATCCTGGGCTTTCAAATTTGGGATCTGCACAGGGAGAATAGTAGTGGATAACAAGTCGATGGGTCCAGACTGACCACAGCATCAAAAAAAGCCTATTGCTTTGACAATCTACTGCAGAGAGCTCAGCTTCTAAGGGATGAGGAATCTGATTAGTCTGGAAGAAGCTGTGAAGGTAAGACGTGCTACTCTTGCTGTAGGTAGTGGATGTGCTGCATTCCATACTCTGTGGTATGAAATGCAAACCTCTGTTAAAACAGGAATTCTACAAAACTGCTCCTAAGATGTTATGGAAAATGGTTTTGGTTTGTATTTCTTAAATAGGAATTACTTATTCACTAATTACCTTTCAAATGGCAGACCTGATCCAGTCAGCATGCACCCCCAGGTGAATATAAAGAGGATCTACTAGTGAAAACTTCTCCACAAATTTTCAGGAGTGAGGAAATCCAGAATATCCAAATACAGAAGCCAAATTTTCCTTCAATACCGAGACATGATGAAATCAATAACTCAAGCTAGGATATGTTGCTGGCCCACAGACAAGAATGCATGTAGCAATTACAGGAACGTTCCACCTTAAATCCTTATTGCTCCACGCACCCCAGCAGCACCTACAAGGTATGAATGGATCATTTTGACATGTTAACACAGGGGAATTCCCACATATTAGAGAGAAAACACGTACTATTTAAATAACTCGCATGTGTGGTAGGGTTCAGCTACTGGGAGAATTTATTCAGCAGCTTCACACTGTAGGTCCTTAACTTTAGCATCTAAACATAGTATTTGCTGCTGAAACAAAATGTGTTTCTCAATCCTCACTCTGACATGCCCCACCTAAATTAATTCTTTTCTTTGCAATAGCAATTGAATTGATATGTAAATATATAGACCAGGATTTATTTAAATCAGTTCACTTTTCTGAGGGATACAATGGAAACTGAATCAGACCTTTTAATGCACTTTCCCCCTTTTCCCAGATAGGAATTAAGCTGTTTCTCTGGCAGAGTAGTACGTGACCGTTACTCCCTGCATGACTGGGCCATCTATTTTACTCTGATTTTGCAGAGGTAGTGCTGGTTCTGCTAAAACTCCTGTAGAGCCTAGAGCACAATCAGCCTCCTTTAGTCCATGCAGAGAGAGATGTGGTGATGCTGTAGTTACACAATAAGATAACATCAAAGAAGTGCAGAACAGAATTTCAAATACCTCTATAAAAATACACCTGTGGAAATACTCTGTAAACAATCATCTGGATTCCAAACACTTCAAGGGAGGAATACACCAAAAATACTCTTCAGAAGAAATACTGGGGAGAACTTTCTTTGGGGCACCCTCAGCTCCAACAGGAGGAGCGAGGCTTTCCCACTGCTCTGTGGCAGAGGAGTTCTAGTAGACATTTGTATGGCTTTTATTATTCACCTGGATGCAGTATTAGAAGGATGGAGATTTTGAATAGGTGTAGAATGTAACTGAACTGTTTTCCTGTAAGTCTCCTTGCACTGGTGCTCCACTCAGCATGTAGTTGGAAACCACAGAATGCTTTCAGATCAAGCAGAGTTGCCAGTGAGAAATGAAATACTCCACTGCTCTGTACATAAGCATTTTACCACTCGACAGAATCTGAAATTTGGTTTGTACTTCAGACTATAAAGATTATTTTTTTTCCATTAATCCAAGGGGAAGATTTCAGGGATTTAGAAGAGGTTGGAACTTTTTTTATATGGAGGAAATATTTGTTCATATAGATACATATATATATACATATTTGTGCTTGTGGGCATGTTTTAATATATATATGTATGTATATGAATTTTTGTATCCCAGAAGTAGTCTTTGCCCCTTTTGCTTGAAAATATATATATTATATATTGTATATATAATATATAGTTGAGTGTGCAAATTTGAGTATGGTCATTTCATCAATAACACCTCTTCCAAAATGACTCGAAACTTCTGTTTCTTTGTCCTTTGGCTTGTTGGTATTAGAAGGTTTTGCAGTTGAAATTCTTGGGTTTTTTTCTTTGAACACTTGATTATGCTGAGCATTGAAGAATATGTGCTTGTTTTTAATCAAAGGGGAAAACTTATTTTTCAATTTGGGATTCAAAAAGTGATGGAGTTTTCTAAATGGGATTTCTTGAATCCCTTCAGTAAGGGATTTGTTTGGGTTTGGTTTTTTGTTTTCATTTCAGCTCCATTCTTGTGGGTAATTTGTATTTGAAATTCCTGGTTGCATTGCTTTTATCTGGTGCTTCATATCGATATTTACACATTTTTATATAAGTATATAAACTTCAAGCCTTCCTTTGTGATCAGGGGCAGTTACATTCTGGTTTGCTGTGGTACTTTGCTGTGTACTCTGTGGCATTCATGTTACTGTGTAAATAAACTAGTTTTATTACACTCAAACCTGCAATTATCTCATTTTTCTCTCTTCCTAAGGAATTAGACAAAAATACGTGTTTCTGAGGAAAATGCATGTGGCAAGTTCAGCAAAAGACAAATACAGCACAAGAATAGGTGGCTGGTTTGCAGTAGGGCAGATCCAGCCTTTGGTTGACAAGAGTGACGCTCAGCATCTCCTGCCTTGCCACCATAGTGACCAGGCATCCCAGCTGCAGGAATTGCCAGTGGTTGAGACATTGCAGCGCCTCCCGTATCTGGTGTTTTCTCCAGAAGCCCCACCATGGCTGGCACTATTTTGGCTCCATCTGGACAAGCGGCAGCAGCAGCCCAAAAATAAGGTGGCCACCAGCAGCTGCTACTGATTGAACCAGAGTCTTGTAAGGGCTTCTTGGAGAGAAGTGACACATTAACGAAAACAGAGACAGTCAGATGTCCACACTGGGGCAACCATTATCACTAAAGGAGCTGAGCCAAAGTTAGCAGTTTCCCTAGTGTGGACAGGGCTTAAATGACCTGCTGTGAAGGAATAAAATGACTCTTAAATCAAATTTTTATATGCTGTGACAAAGCAGGATGCCTCTAAGGCAGTTGTCTGCAGAGTAATTCATTGTGTCTGATCCGTTTACCTTGAAGCATACAACCTGATGGAGGAGTTGTGAAAAACAGATGGGATAATATGCATCTTCCATGATCATGCCGACACACTTCAGTGGCAGTGAGATCAAACAGCTCAATTTTGGACTCAGATTTAATAGGCAGCAGTGGTGGCTTCAGATGCTGATTTATTAGCATAGAACAGATGACACCATTTCCATCAGAGCAGTGCTGTGCTTCTGCACGACAAATCACACTGCTCACAAATACACTTAAAAAACCCCAAGACAAAACCCAGCATCCTGAGGGCACTATTCTCCCCACAGCTACAGTGGATTTGCACAGGTATGACATCAATTAAAATGATGAGAATTAGTCTAGAGTGTTAAGTAACAGAGGCTTTTCACATTTATCCCATAGACATTGTTCCAAAGCCTTTCAGAACCAGTTTAAGCTATTGTCCTCATCTTTTTTAAGAACACAAAGCTATCTGGCTCCAGAGGTATCACTAAATGTGCAATACGTTTGACAGCCTGACAGATATTTTGGCTTTGCCAGAGTAATCCCTGTTCACTTCAACAAAGTGCCGTGGACTTAGCTCAACAGTCAGATTCTGCCATTTGTCAGTGGCAATCACCGCTCTGGAGGGAAAGGATATGCAAACATAGACTGAAACCTTGTCGAGACATGATAATTATACTAGTTTAAATAAAATCTGTTTGAAATTAATTTAGTTATGTCAGTGCAAAGCCTCTTGTGGGTGTCCTTAAGCGGTCACAGACTGGCATTCTCATTTCAGTTTGTGCCAGAAGCGGATGCCAGTGAAGCCAACAGATGCCTGGTTTCAGTTGATACAACAAGGCCTGTATCAGGTTTTTCACCATCTCAGAAATTCACCTTATGGTAGACAGGCCCTCAGGATCTCTGTTCTTCTGCATGAGAAAGCTTTATTTTCTACAAAATCTCCACGCCTCACTTGAGCTCTGCAGGCTGTTCCTTTCACCCAAGTTAATGAGCTTCCATGCTGCCATATATGAATCACTCCTTACCCAGCAGCGGTTTTAACCAGAATCAGATAGAAGCAGCCAGCTCACAAGTCAAACATCTGCCACGATCTATCCTGCAGAGAAAGGCAGTAGTTTCCTTTCAATTCTGAGTGAAAACTCATAGGTCCATGAAGAAAGATGTGCATTAAAACATCATGTTGGATCTTCAGATCTACTGCACTTCACTTGGTGCCACTGCTGCTACTGCAGGAGGCAATGCTAGAGCCTGGTGCTGAGCCCATCCATCCACTTGGAAGCTGGAGGCAGGCTTCTTGCTATCATTTCAGTGCTTTCAAATGAGTACAGAAGTCATTGTCTGGCAAACAGACACTGGGGGAGGCACTGGGAGATCAGCTTGGAGACCATGAAGCAGATCTGCATGTACGAAATCAGAGAACTTAAAATTACAGCTATCGCACGTGCATTTTCTGCTAGCATCTCCTGCTCTCATCCCCTTGTTTTGCTGTCATTAAGGTGTTATTTTTGTCACATTGCAGCTGGCAGAGTCAGGACATGTACAGAAGCAGACGCTGGAAGTAACTGAAAGTCATTTAAGGTAAAGCCACAAAACTATCACAGCTTATACTCCAAAAAGGGAAGGAATGGGAAGGCTTTTTGTTCTTCCGGGTATCGGCCAATAGCCCATGTTCAACAAACACATAGAAAGCTGCTTTCTCAAGCTGTTGCATGATGGTTTAGAGGTCCTGGGATGTGTTGTGTCATTGATATCGGGCAAAGTACCTGGCTTGCCACTCTGGGGTGGAGGAGAGTCCATACCACCTGCGCAGCACCCTGCTGCCATTCAGAGACAGAGCAACCCCAGGGACAGCATCTGGGTGCAGAAGGGCAGGGGCCAGTTACAGATCTAACGCCAGACCCTAGGGTTTGCCTGATTTCACTGGAGTCTTAATGGCCTAGACTAACTGCAGTGAAAGCAAAGATTAGCCTTAAAAACTATGAAATCCCTGCAGTTTAGCTGTAAGAAGCAAGCTATTAACTTTGCACCTCTATAAAGTGCAAAGAACAAAGATATTCTTCTAAAAAAAAAACTGAGAATTAAATCAAGATAATAAAATTCTCCTGGTTCTTATGGGGGCATTAAATTCAAATTAAGTTACTGTTGGAAATGGGCTGGTAATCTGCCCATGTACAGCCACTACCTCAACCAGCAAAGGAAAAGGAACATCCCATAACCTGCTAGCTACTCATGCAACTTCTGTTGTGCAAGGAAAAAAAGTCTCCATCTGAACTTTTACCATTTGTATTAATGGAAGAAAGGTTTATGCTTTGTCAAGTAAATCCCCCAGCTTACATACCTGTGTGTGTATGGGAGTTCGTGCGAACGCTGTGACCATACCAGGGTGTGCTTCAGCTCCAAACAAGAAGGAGCAGCAGAATGTCAGGTGGTGCTGTGGGATACCACGTGACAAAGTCTTTAATGGCATTAGTTAGAAATGTTTGAACAGCATCTATTGCTTCATGAAACCCAGACCCCAAGTGCCACTGACCCTTTTGCAGCAGTGAACCACTCACATCATTGCCCTGTGGCATGAAGCATGTCTACCCATGTGTATCAGCTCCCTGAAGGCTTCAACTTCTCCTTCCACGTAAACTGCAGAACACAGTCCCGCTCTTCACTGCCATGAGACTTTTCTTTTTGTATGTTTCTGAGGTGATACAGCTTAAACTGAGGGCATCGGTACCCCATTGACATGCCAGAACAGATGAAATACCTCCAGCCCATCAGAACCCTGGGCAGGCATCTCCATGCCTAGAGCTTTGACTTTGGAAAATTATGGATGTTCAGATTAGACTCTTTATTTTTGTATTAGGAAGCAGTGCGTGTTCATCCAACTCCACAGTTCCCTTGCTGGTTTTGCTTGCTTTTTCAAATAATTCAAATCCATCTGGAGTCTTTTCCAACCTCCTGCAATTTATGCTAATCTAGAACAGATTTCACTTGGTGATTAATCACTTCTTCCTGTAAATCAGCAATCAGAAACACTGAACTAACACTAGTTCTTGGGCACAATTTTCAGTCTTCTCAAAAGAATTTCTACTTTCTACAGAATTTTTAGGGTTAAAAGGGTTTCCTATTTCTCCACTCACCTAAAGTAAAATACAATGTGAGGTTTGTGCTGATCCTAAGCACTTTACAAGGAGGACACAATTCCCATGTCACAGATTCAGGAACGTATGGACAGCATTAGCAGAGGAACGTGTTCAAGGACATTTCCCATTTGAGGGGAAAAGTATGCAAGAATCAAGGGCTTATTCAACAGTATTTCTACTTACATGCTATTCACCACTGTCTCACAACTGTCCAGTAAGACCCGGGAGGCTTCATCAATTAAATCCATGACAGAATGATTTTTATAGAAGTCTACATTCATTTTGTCAATGTTAATAAGAGTTGCTCATATAAGAAAGTAACAAAATTTTGCAGCCTCTAAGAAGAAAGGAGTTCAAAGCTACACCACTGGACTAGTAGATCAAGCTGCTCAGAAATCCATTTCAGCTCCAATATACATCTAGGTTGAGACTACAGTCCTCTGCCAATCCACCATCCTCTTCTGTCTCCAGGCACGCTGTCAATGCTCTGTTTTGCAGGGACAACTTTGCCTTGGAGCACCTCTCCCACTCAGCCCAGCCCTATTCCTGGTCATTGCTGAGCAGCCTTTCTTATGAGAAGGTCATGAGGAAAGAGCCTTATGAATAGGAACAGGAATCCAGAGGTCAGCTGCCTTGGCACGCCATCAGAAATGTGCTATCAGCCTGTGGGGTTCTTAAGTCCCAAATCTACTACATTATTATGCTGATGACTTCAAGCAGTCTCTACTGAAAGCTTCAAAGGCCCTTGTGTGATTAGCACATACCGTTCATATTACTCCCAGAGGAGCTGGTCCCTTCTTAGATGCTGTATGATACCTTTCATCACCATTATCAGTGTAAAACATACTGAATGGAGCTTCAGTGAGTGCTGGGAACTTAGGCAGAGAGTAATGGCATATTAGAACATGTCAGGACACTGTAAACCTTCTTTTTGTTATTGGTAACTTGCAAAACAGCGAACTGTCAAGGCTCTTCTGCTTTAGTCAAAAGGCAGATTCTTTAACAGCTTGGGATCCCTCACACTGTGCTGGGTATCTCTCCAATACCGATGTACTGGAAAAATGCCATCTGCTGAGCAGCAGAGCACAGGCTCCATTTAGACTGATCTCTCGAGCATCAGGCACAGCCTCAGGGGAGGCAGGTGAAAACTAACCAGTCCAAGCCTCCTCTGCAGCTCCTGGCTGACCAGAAGGGCTGTTATTACAGCAGTATTGCAAATTTGACAAGAAGAGATAGCAGACAATAAACTACCTACTTCAGATGCATTCCCGAGATGGTATTTGTAAGAAAATGAGAGAGAGGCCGCACAGTCCCCTCGAAGTAAGTCCCTGTCAACCTCTGAAGCACTGCCAGATCTGGCAGCTCTCAGTCTCCTGAGAACTGGGTCCTTGTGACATAAAGTCAGCTGGGGATGCTCAGGGAACTGGCCAGTGAACCTGACTAGTGACTTCCCCACAGGCTGGTATGAAGCAGTTGCAGAGCTGCTCTACATTGCTTTATGTACAACCAGGATTTAGCTGCACATCAGAAGTTTTCTTGCCAGCCCTGACTTGTGCGCTGGCTTAGGACTCTTGACAGGCCTTCCCAGACAGCACACTGAACAGCAAGAGTGGCTTTCCCATAAAAAGACTGCTGGGCAGTCAAATGGTGTTTACCTATAATCAGAGAAGGCTGATGATGATGCAGCCAGAGTTCAGTGGAGCTATGCCAGCTTATACCACTAAGCATCTAACCTATAAATCCCATTAGTACATTTAAATAAGTCTAAGAGGAAATGATGGTAGATTTACCATAGACCTCATTCTTTTTGGAGTTCTGTCAATACTCCCTACTGGGCTGAGTCTGTCACCCACGGCTGACACCACTGGCTGTGCATCTTGGAGGCTTGTACCAATAACAGCCACTAGCAGAAAAGACTTTTCCATGATAATGTCTTTAACATTATGTGTCTTTGTAAGGCTCTCTTCTCTTCTCCCTCTTTCTCGTTGTATTTTTATTTTCTCCTTTGATTCTTTTCCAAATTTTCCCTGATAGTTATTAACTAAATGCCAACACACTGTGTAGTTTGTAATCAGATTATCTGCTAATACCTGCCTAAAGCAGTCAACATTGATTAAAAGAAAGGATGGCTATTATGTTATTTTTAATACAAATGATTTCGGTCCTGAGGCTGAGATTGAATTAAAGGAGAGAACAAATTAATGCGGGATTGAATTAAATTAGAAACATTTCATTGCAGTATTTCCTAGCTCTCCAAACTGCCAAAAGAAGACAGTGGAAAAGGTACGAAGAACAGCTTGTTTTAACTGCATATGGGAAGCGAGCCTGATCATGGGTAGAGCTAGATAAGTGCTCAAAATCTGCAGCAGTTGTGAAAGGAGCTATAATGCAATCCCAGCAGATTCTATCTGAGTATTAGCCAGAAGGTCACTGCTAATTTCTCATTTCACACAATATAGGTGAGATTTCTGATTTACCTGTTCCCCCCCACCCTCCCACACACACACGTGGACAGGACAGCTAGGACAGAGAATTAGAGACATGGGTGCACCCAGTCCCTGAACACAAAGCTGCATGCCACAGTCTGAATGCAGACAAATTTAACACAGTCATCCAGTTATTAAGATTGCTTTTTAATCATTTTATCTTTCTGTGCTTCCCAGAGCGACTTAATGAGGGGTCTGACATGAAAACACTTCACTGGTTTCTAATTTAGATGCATTTATTAGTTTTAAATAGCACAGGGAATGAAGATTTCAAGCTTGCTCTTTAGAGGGAGCAATCAGTGGGCTCACGACATTGTCTGGACTGCACTGAGCACCTCAGTTTTAAAAGTGGGCCTTTCAAAGCCTACTTCTTACCCTACTAATCATCAACAACCCCATTGCTGTTCCTGCCCCAAACCTGATTTCAGCACAGAAGTGTTTGTGCTGCGCTGTGTTTCAGTCATTTTAGTGGAATTCTAAACTGCTTTGGAGAGCTGCTTTAACTGACTTCGATTGATTGTTTATTATCCCCCGATCATAAATGCTAAGTACATAGCTGAGATGGGCTTGTCTTTATTGCCATACTGTCACATAGGAATGTAGAAAATTAATTTTTTTACGATTTCAATCTATTTCCTTTGTACTTTGATGCAGCGATTGCAGAGAAAAGATTATTCCTTCCAGTGTGGTTAAATGTGAGAGCCTGCCTTACACAAGCAAGCAAATCAAGAGAAAAATCTTGGCATCCTGAAGTTGTGACCTAATTCCATCCTTCACTGCATTTCCTCCTCTCTCCAAAACATCGTAAGTTCGAAACAGCTGCCCTTCTACTGAAGAGTTCTCTCTGCTCAAATAGGTCACTTAAAGAATAAGGGTCAGAACTGTACATAACCCTCTGAAACACAAACCAGCCACAGTCCTTACCCGAGCAGCACATGGCTGGGCTCTGGAATGCTTTACATGTCTGGCAAAGGCCTCCTTTATGGTAAATGCAGCTGTGTTTTACATCAAAGATTGACTTTTCCTGTTGATTTGAGAAATGAATTGCAATTAATCAGGACAAAGGCCCAAGTTCAGGGCGCAACTCACTGGACTGCAGCCTCCGAGAATCGCCTTGCACGTGGCAGACCTCCAGCATGGCAGTCTGCATGCACAAGGAGGCTCCATTCTGGATGGAGATGGGCATTTTACAAAGGTGCTCCTTTTGTGTGTGGAGGTCTGAATGTAAATTAAGATAACTCTGCCGAAGACCACAGAGCTATGCTGATTCAAGCCATCTCAGAACCCTGTTTATGGCACGCAGATGAAAGATATGAATGCAGCAGCTGTAACATGAGCTGAGTATGTCAGATGGTAAAACAGCATGGCCATGAGCATAGGAACCCCTGGGCAGTTTAGTGCTTTAACTATAAAACCTCAGAAATTAGAAGCTCTTAAGAAAAAGGCAGCAGATCCCAGTAAAGCAATCCAACAGTGGGACCCACAGCTCCAAGGTTCAGTGGCTGGCCATCCTGCAGCCAGTTGCCTCAGCAGCTATATCACGCAAAGTGAGGTGAGCAAAGGATCTGCAACAAGCAGGATGCTTGCTGTGAACAGAAGGCTTCACATGCCCCATGTCAGTATTGCATTGTCCCAGTCTTCTGAATTGGGATAGAAGGGGAAAGGGTAAGAACTGCAACCTAAGCACACAGGCTGGCACTGCCTTCCTTACAGGGTCAGTAAACTGCATCTCTTCTCAACACTGACCTGCCACTTTCCATAAGACGTGGATAAAAGCAGGTGCTTGTTACCCTCAAGAAAAGAGAAAGAGGATTCCTGTCCCTTTGTACCACTCAGGCTATTGGGAACATTAGTACTTCAACTGTCAACAAGAGAAAAAGAGAACAAAGATTTATTGGGCAAATGCAGCGTGCTCAGGACTGTCCTTGTAAGTATATTTCAAAGGGGCTCTTTTATTACAGTTGGGAATCTCTAAATTCAATCTTTTGCCTCTGTCCTCACTGGGGTTTATTATTTTTTTTAGCAAAATTAACCAATAACAGTAGTATGGCATGTTCTCCCTATTGCTTATATATAATGTATTTCAAAAGCCTACACTAATGTACTCTGTGTCTTTCACTACAGAGAAGTTCCCAAGGGACAAAACCAATAAAAAATGAAGGTGAAAACATGAGTTTGCAAATAATGAAATATAGATTTCATCAATGGTTAATACAGCTACTGACTTCAGTGTTTACAAAGTGGTTCACCCCTTTTTGTATTTAATCTTAACATAAAGCTGTATTTTAACATGCAGCAAGTTCTCTACCCTTCCAGAATATCCTCACAGCCTCCTTGCAGGCTTCACAGCCATGCAAGTTGACATGTGTCATGCCAGGGTACTTCACCAGAAAGCAAAGGGCTTTGGACACTGTGGGAAGAAGATTTTATACGATGCAGCATCAGTGGCAAATGAGTAAGCTCTGATCCTCATCCCTCCCTTACTGCTAAAACAGATATATACCTGTCTGCTTCAGCAAAACAGGTCATCAGATAACACGCTGACACTCAACTGTTTCTCCCCTACAATATTGACTGATTTTGTAACCAGCTCAGTGCACTGTGCCAAATTAAAAGACACTGTTCTCTAAAGAATTAAGAAAATTGCTACATGAAACAAATTAAATGAGCCTCAGTGACAGCATTTCATCCCTGCAGCATTTGTGTGACTACTGCTGGAGGAAGAACTTCATATGCTGTATGGAGACACAGACATACGATGTTTTTGCTAAGCCCATGGGCTGTTCTGCTGAAACAAAGGAGATCTGTTTTCTTCAGTGGTAAGGAAGCTCATGTAAGTGATTCACAGATCCACAGCTGCTGAGGTAATTGCCTGAGATGTGTGGGATATGGAGGATTTATGAGTTAAAAACATGATGTTCCAGTCAATTACCTTGGGTTTAAGATGAAATAGAACTCTACTGCAATCAATGATACTATGGTGTAACACTGGAGAATTAAGCTCTGAATCTTTTTACCTGCTCTTTGCTTACAGGAAAACTAAAACCTCTTGGAGTCTGTTTCTGTGACAAGATTGCTCAAAATCCATGTATCCACAAATAGTTAAGGACGATGCTTACAAATGGATAACCCAGTTCATTGGCTGTGTGGAAGCAAACCAACAACCACTGCCCTACACCATCCACACCCTACAGCAAAGTGGCCGTCCAGACAGACTTCTCCTGTGTTTGTCCTGTAGCACAGTGAATGTGACATGATGTGCAACAGCTGCAGCACAGGGGACAGAGCGGAGCAGTGGGCAGCAGCAGGGAAAGGCACAAGGCTGAACTGCTGTCTCAGCCAGGCGGGAAGACGGGCAGGCAAGAAAGGCAAGGTGCCAGATAATGATCTATGTGCTTGCTGACTGCTACCAAGACTAGGACTGCCTGTGGAGCCCTTCCCAGATTAAAGGAAAGCATGACTACATAGTAAAACTTGAGGAGGAGGCCATAAGCAGCAACAAATCCTTCTGTTCCTCTGCACAAATAATGATGACAACAGCCAAAGCCTGGAAAATGGGAATGAAGGCATATTTCTGTGTTTGTGAAGAAGTTGTAACATAAGGAGCAGGTCTGCTGGGGGATATCAACTGACTCACTGTGGCAAGGTACATAAATCCCTGCTTTGGGATCCTGCTGTGCATAAGTCACCAGATGGTGCTGTACATACAGACTTGAACGTTCTTTATCTTAATGTGGGAACACGTATGGCCTTTGAGGAAATCCACTGTTCTTGTTATTTTTGTGAAGCCTTTCCTTTAAAATTTAATTTGCATCTTTCTCTTTCCATCTCAAATCATGTTTTGGTTGAGCAAACAGTCTCACAAGAGTCTTGGGGTTGGGATTTTTGAAGAGGAATTTACAAGCATGATGTTTGCAGCCAGGCCTGCAGAAAGCATGAGACAATTGCATAAGCTGCACTAGGAAAACATTTTATCGTGTAATTTTTAAACCATGTATTTTTTCTGCAATGGGAGATGCATATGCAAAGCCTGCAAATCTTCTGCCTCACAGGGTATAAGTGACATCATCCATAAAACTGGTACCATGTAACAAACAGGTACCATGGTGAGGACTAAATACTAATAAGGTAGTAGGCTTTTCAGATTAAAATAACTACAGCATAGCAAAGCATCCTTATCTATTATTAATATAATGCCAATTGTATCCATCTCCTACTCATGCCAATTGCATCCACCTCCTACCCATCTTCCCTCTGAAATGCTATAACCACCCTGCTTCAACTAAGCAATACGTTTAAGACGCTCAGCAGAAATATTCAGGATATAGATTCCTCTTTTTTCCTTTAGAAAGGATTCATCTCATTAAAATGCGCATTAGAAGTCACGAGCACCACGGCTTTGAACATCAGGACAGGAAGCTGTCCCCTTGAAGCGTTGGGAATGTCCGGTAGATGGCAGCAAACAGCACTCCAGTGAGCAGGAGCACCTCGAGGTGAGAGCCTGCGAGCTGCTCCAGCAGCCCCAGTGCTGGCGATTACATGGGGTTTATCTTCTACCCTCTATGAAGCAAGCTCATTTATTTGGTTCTTTGCAGGGAGGCAGCGAGAACAAAGCCACAGGGGACCTTCACAATGCTGCACTCAACCGATGTGTGACATGGTAAAAATATAGTAGCACTTTAACTCGCCGTTTTCATCAAATTTGGAATGATCAGAATCATTTATTTCCCCAAATGAAGGCTATCACTATAGGTCCTTTCGCATAAATCAAGAAGGCCATTAAAAATAGTTTCAGGAGGAGAGCAATTTGTTATGAAATGAAGGTCAATCTCATTAGATCACCGTAGCAGCTATCCTAATAACATCCTGGCAGAAACGAGGTATCTCATTACAGAAGTTGTATTTTGTTTGAAATATTACATTGTCATTAAGTGAGCACTAAAACACACATAATATCGGGTGACATAAAATATTCCCCTGAAAAATTGGCCTACACGGAGGTGCTAAGTCAATAATGAGGACACTACATTAAGCTTAACTTTCTCTGTTTTTTTCTAGCTGGATTCACCTGCTCGATACTAGCTTGTTTTGTTCCTACTTCAAGATACTGAGCCACACTTGGCTTGCTAGAATTATACAGAGGGATGATTTCAGACCGCAACTCAGCTACTTGTAACGGGTAAGAAAGATGTTTAATTTTCCTTGGAACAGTTGAGGAGAGAGGACTAAGTCCTGTCAGCTGGGAAACTCCAAAATCTAGATGGGGAAAGGGACATTTACACAGTAGAGAAGTGAACATGGCTTTTATAAATACAAAAGAAGGACTTACTTTCCCTTTAATTATCCACACTCATGTGGAAAGTACCAAGTGTGGTTTTACAGATTACTCTACTGGAACCACAGCTGAATATAGGGATGTGTTTAAACACGGCTCTGGAGATATGTCATGGTACTTAACCACTGGCAGGATTATGCTGAGCATCTACTCCAAGCTAGTCGATGATAACCATAAAGGTATCACCCTGATCACTCCAAGCGGGGTACACAGAATATCCAGGGGAGGGTGCTCAACAAGTATAGGAGTCCTGCTTTCCAGAAACTCCAGAGCTCCTGAGAGAGGTGTCAGCTAAAGCCTCAAAACATACCTGTGAGGTACACCAACAGCCTTGAGAAATCATGCAGAAATCAGAAAATGAGGTTACATGAATTTCCCCGTACCAAGAAGTGAATCCAGGCAAGGTTCTCCATGTATGGAGTATGTGCTTTAACTGCAATACCCTCTTTTCTCTCAGTATAATAGGATTAACCATTAGTAAACTGCAAAGATTGTTGTTAAATGGTGTGTGTACAAACACAGATGCTAAATCTTAAAGTAGTCCACAATGGGTACAGATGGCACCAAGAGAACAGTTTGGTAATGCTGTTTTGCAGCAGTAAAGGCAGCCCCCTCTAACTAGTTTGTGCCTACAGCTTGGGGTTTTTAGGAGGTTTGGGTGTAGGGTTTAAGATTTATCAATTCTGCAAACAAGATAGAGAAATACCAGTTATGAGAATGACATATTTTCATGATATCTTCTTCAAAAGCCCTTCACTGCAGACTCTACAATGAACTCTGACAACAGTACCTACTGTCTGAGGCAGGGAGGCTGCACAGCACCTTACAGAGACACCCAAATTCCCTCTGTTCCCCTGGGTGTACATAACCAAAATGAAGTCATCATACCCATCGTGTAATGGGGACACACGGACATACATGTTGGATGATGTGCCCATGCAGTGCTTCTACCGGCCAAAGTGTAAGGAAGCCTATTTATTTGATGTCTTCCTGCCTGTCACTGACTTACTGTATTATCTTTACACCAGCTTTATAACCTTCTGTTTTCTTTGTGAAACACTTTCTTAGTAGGTAAAAAACTTAAATAGCCAGGGTCAGAGTCATGAGTTGGATTGAAGTGAAGGCTGTAAAAGAGAAAAGGCAATACAGAATATGTGCAAAGAAAAGATACAGCACAGTACAAAGAGCACAAAAGCATACAGAAGATGACCTTAACAGCACATGATGAGGTTTATACGGCATCTGTTTACAGCACATTAAATTCATACAAGTGGAAATACTGTATGTCTTTCATCATTCTTGAGTGATGTGGCTTTAGTTAATAGCAGTAACTGCACTGGAAATCTGTAAGAAATCATGCACACCTTTGGCTGAGAGTTGCAGGGAACAGTAACAGTTTAGATTCAGGAGAGCTCATCCGGCCAAACATCTAAGCTGCTCATTCAGGATCCTCTATGCTCAATGGATGGAAAGGTATCCCTTAAGGATGTGATCCATTTCATCTCAAATACATTCTTGAGGATGGGATGAACCATCCATTCATTTTCCACTGATTACAGAAGCAATGTGGGGAGGCAGTTTACACTGCCAGTCATGACTAGACAGAGGCTGAATAGCAGGTAATGTGAAACGCATTCCACATTCTTGGAAGGTGAAGTCTGAGAAGCATTTCTGCTTGCCCACTGCTCATTTCTGCCTATGCATGGCCCTCATGGGTGGGTTGTTGCACATTCTCTTGGGGAATGTTCAGTGAACAGACTGGGGGAAAATCCAGGATAAAAATACAACCTTTTTTTCTCCTGAGTAGTTTTTTTACCATAATCAGCTCTTGCCTCTTGGTCTCCATGGTTACTCAAATACTTAACACTGGTAACTTTGTTATTGCCACGGGAAGAAGGGTTAGGGAGAAGGGAGAAGCTAACAGAAGGCTGCTGAAGCTGACAGCACTGCAGAAAGGGAAATCCCATCAAACTCTGCTCTGAGATTTCACAAACCTTTCCTTTGCAGCAGTTCTGATTTCAGAAGTTCCCATCCCCCAGTCACTTCAGCAGTGCCCAGCTCTTTGTGAGTAAAAAAGCATCACCCTCCCTTCAAATAGCTGCACTGGCCCAACTGGAAAGGGAGTGGGGCAGCACGGGGACAGGAGCACACGCCCGCAGGTGTGGAGACAGAAGGGCTTTGTTAGCAGGCTCTGCTGCCAAAGGACAAGTCATGTCACACTGAAGCCATTTCCAGGATATAGATCCTGAAAAATGAGTCAGCTGGAGCTGGCAGAGAGCTCACGCAGAAGATGTAATGTTGGGGGAGTGTGGAGGGAGAAAGTGCTATTTGTAGTTTGGTGTTGAAGACTCCAAAGAACAGAATGGACAGTGCTGTGACTTCTCCCTTTTCCACACAGCATGAAATGGATGAACTGCATAGATTCAGTTGCTCTCCAGCATCAGAGAGGCCTTTGCAGACAACCTGCACCTACTTCTTAATATAACCTAAGTTAGTGTGCCTCTGGGGAAGCTGTCAATAGCACTGACATGGTTTTAAATGGATTTTTTTCATATCTTGCTTTTTGACTGTATTACTCCATTAGATCTGTATGCAGAATCATTTCAAATTCTCACATCAGGCTTTTAGCTTCAAACTGCAGTGCTTCTCAAATCTGAAAGGTCTCCCTCCAGCATGCCAACACTTACCATGACACCACAATGCCTGCTGTCAAATGCATGTTAGGATACATCATCTTAGAGCATACAAACGTTCTGCATGTCATCCAGTGTATTTGAGCAAGAATGTATTATTACACAATTAGTTCATTACAACTGTATTTAAATGATGCATATATATGTGTGCATGTTTTCATTATTGAAAATTATATTTTATGTAGGTCAAGTCAAATGTTAGCTGATATAAAGAAAATAAGCTAATCTCAACCTTCTTTTTCCACTCAAGTCTTGAATGGTGCTCTTGGCTCCTTCTATATCCCTTCTACAGCAATAAAATGGACCTTGCTTCCAACATTTGATCACTACCTGATCATCAGTAATAATCAGGCTTACAATACTCTGTCAGATGCAGGCTCTCATTTGCTAACTGGGCTTCCAAATGACAAATGAAAAGATTGACTGGAAAAATGTTTGTCAGGTCACTTTACTATACATCCTTCAATGTTCACGGACCTTTCCAATCTATTACACACTTCAAAGAAGCTTATGAGCTCAGGAGCTGCTGAAAAGCTGGAGGTTTCTCTTTACTACCCGATCCATTCAAATGCAGTTAACTCATTTCTGTTACATTTACTATTGTTTGTCTCAAGAGCAAGCATACAATTTTATTTTCTAATGCATGCCTGCAAATGGAAGTTATCACTGCTGTGCTATTGTCTACAGGCCTGCCTAGATAAGTCTTTTGTAACAGTCTAGACTCAAATGCATCAATACAAAGTGCACTGTGCCCACAGAATCTAATTCCCAGTGTTTATATAACAAGCGGAGAGTTGACTCAGGCATAATTAAACTGAAGGGCAAAGTCCATCATAACTGCATCTGCTGGCACACTTGCCTCCGCACTTCCAAGTCTGCAGAACTTCTCAAGCCATTTACCTTAACCAGCCACTCACCATAACCAGCCATTCAGTGCAGTCTGTGCCATGATGGTGTCTTAGATTAAATACTAAGGATGCCTCTGAGTCCACAAATAATGCAGTCAGTATCTTGCTAACACACTTGCATTCTGTGTTTGAGAACTCTGGGCCTCTCTTGCCCCACACCTGTCCTTAGTGTTCTGATCTTCTCGCTCTCTCGTAAGAAGTGGAAGTGCAGGATATCCTTGTCTACGTTTCTGGTACACATTTCTGAAGACACTGCTGTGATGATAGTCACAAGCTAAATGTTGTGAAATGCTGGATAAACACTCTTTGAAGAATTTCAAAGAGGCTTAAACTGTGTTAAAGACAAAAGCACATCTCAGCAGTCAAGCTAGCTGTCCACATCAAGCAAGGCAGGGAAGATCTAAGCTGCAAAGCTTTGCTGGAGACAGTTTAGTCCAATTCAACCAAGCCAGCTATTGAAACCGCAGCCAATTTTCAAACTACTTGTTACAACCTGCTTCTAGCATGCCTTGCTCACCGCTCTCCTGAGAACTGCACTGCCTATCCTCAGTTCAGCAAGCCGTCACTCCTCCTCTACTTGTGCAGGCAGAGAGCTAGAATTTCCTGCCTGTGTTCCTATAAGGGAGGAAGGACAGTTTCTGATGGCATATTACTACTTGCAAGTAAGATGGCATCTTACATCTTTTCCCTACATGTCACTTGACTGGCATGCCATTCATGGTATGAGATGACAGCACAGGCTAACATCTTATTCCAAAGAGAGCATAGATTTGAAGTTACAGGGACCGATAATACCCAAAACTTCTGCATGTGCTCTCCAAAGACCCAGAGTATCTCACTGCACAAAAACCTGACAAAAACCCCAACAAAGACCCCACACTGGCACTCAGTATCAGCCAGCTTTCTGTGTATGAGAGCAGCAAGACAGCACTGCAAAGAAGAATGCCAAGCACTGTTATATTTGCTTTTCTCCAGAAGCCATGCTGAGGTGAACACTTGGCATGTATCTTTTCCTTGGTTAAGGAAAATGATGATGTTACTATCATGGGAGTCCAGACCACACAATCCCTCTGTCCATTCAAAGGACTGGCTGCAGTCTCTCCATTCCTCCTCTCTCTCAGACACCCTTTGCCATCCTCCTCATGAGCCCCTGTTGGTCCTGCATGACAATGTATAAAGCTCCAACCCCATCCCAGGCCATGCATAACAGCACTTTTCCCCTCTCCAAGCGTAAAGTCCTAGCCCTTTATTGCATCCTTTTCATCATTCTCAGTTATCAAAGCCAGATACAAGAAAGGAACCAAAGACTGTTTAGTGAACACCCATTCCTATGACTCTGTAACAAAATATGTACTGTGTTGTGAAAGTAGAGAAAATGCATATAGAAAATCAGAACAGCCTGTTAGGTTTGCCAAGTTCAACACTGAAATTGCACAACAGCATTGTTGTACTAAAATCTGTCTGAGAGATTTTAAATATCATTATTAATCCTTTTTTTTCTATCAAACTCCTCTTGAAAGCCCTTTTCTCTATCAACTCATAGTGGTATTTTTGATAGCATAATCTATATCCACTTAAAAAGACCGTATGTCACGGAATTGTAATACATAAAGCACAAAGAGCACATTAGAAAGCAGAAATTACAAGACATAACCATGCTCTAAATGCCATATATTGAGTGCAAACCCACATTAATAGTGTAGACAACTTTGAGCATATCTTCTGGGTCTGTAAGTCCAATTTTGTGACAGGAAATGGCCTGATAACACTGGGAAGATTGGGAAGTTTCATCCATGAGCATAGAAGGCCTTGAAAGCTGAAAAAAAAGACTTAGTATCTCCATGGTATCCAGGAACTGGGTCTGGATATAACTTCCCAAAACTGTAGGAGGAGGAAAAAAACTTCGGTACCATGGAAACAGAGCAGGGGATAAAAGTGATTGTTACTTGTCTGCCTTCACAAGAGTGATCCCTGCAACATTAAGACCCTCAATAACATGGGTTTATTTCAACCCAAGATGTAAACCTGCTATAAAAGATGAAAGGGCACGGTGCTGAACGAGCTCATGAGGCAGGGGAGCGCAGCTCAGCAATGACAGATATTCTAGGAAACGTGGGGGATTAGAAAGGAGAAGGAGAATGAAAGGACGCTCAAGAAGGAAGGATGTGATGCCAGGAGAAGCAGGGAGAAGGGGTTTGGTTCGACCAGCAAGACAGCAAACCCGGCTTTCACAGTGAAGGGCTGGATGCTGGCTGCACGGAACCAGAACCTGATGAAGGCACGGGGCAGTGAATGCCGGATGGGTGTTACCTTGCCCTGGCTCCCGGAGCACACATGCAGCCTCAGCAAAGCACAGCTTGTGGAAGCCATGCACATCCTCTGGTGATTCCTTCAGTTACTTGTCCTTTGCTCTGCGCTGGCAAATCCCACCCTCTCTGGGTGCATCTAAAGCGTTCTAACAATTCACAGCGCTTGGACTTCCCTCACTGTTTGCTGCGTTGTGCAACCAGGGCCATGAGCTTTTACGTCAGTGGAAGCGTTCCTTGTTCCTGCTAACTGTCCTGGTTGCCAAGTGCACGCTGCTCCCCTCACCCCACGTTTGCTCTCCCTGCCTGCCATGCTTGGTGCACAAATAACACAGGTTCATTTTCTCTTTGAAGTCCATCAGCACACCCAGAGATCGCCTCACAGCCCAACACCTTCACACCCTCTGTGGACAGCAGATGAGCCGTGGATTCCAGGAGCTCTGAAGGCAGGAGGCGCGCTGATCACCCCGACCTAAGGTGGATGTGTACCGGGGCTATCATTAGCCCTGGCTCCCCTTCCTGAGGCGAACCCCAAAGGCGCGCTAGGCCTCACAACCTCATCACTCAGCGCCGCGGCGGCTCCTTTACGAGCAAGCTCTTCGCCATCTTAGGTTCCTCCGCCCCCTCGCACCACGTGACGCAAGCGGCCGCCATCTTAGGCTGGCGGCGCCACCGCCTCTGCTCGCCTGGGTCACGTGGGGCGGGGTCGGTGAGCGGAGCTGAGGGGAGCGGCGCGGAGCGGAGCGGCCGGCGGCTGAGGGGCGGCCGGCGCCATGGGGCAGTGCGGCATTACCTCCTCCAAAACCGTGCTGGTCTTCCTCAACCTTATCTTCTGGGTGAGTCCGTGGGCGCCTGGGCACGGCAGGGTCTTCGGCCGCGGGGATGTCTCTAGCCCTGAGGGGAGGGCCCGGGCCGGCCGCGGCGCCAGACCCGATCCTGAAGGCTCTGAGGGCCTGGGCCGCGCCGCCTCGTTGCTGTCCGGTTCTCGTTCATGTACGAAGGCAGCTGGGTGCTCTCTCTCCCATCCCCACCCCCCGCCTCCCCCGTTCTCCACCTCGCTATTTCCGTGCGTATTTAAAAGCTTTGTGTTTAACAAGCGTCCTGAGCCCCTTTGCGAGGCCCCTGCTTTAGCGGTGGGCGCAGTGCCTTCCCTCTCAGTCCACCCCCCCCGCCAAGATCGGAGGTGGATGGAGCTGAATCTCTTGTCTCGGTCGTCTGTCAGTAGAGGTTTAACGGGCGTTAAAGGTCTTAAGGTAAAGACGCTTGTGTAATTGGATACAGATTGAGTTAGATTATTGAGATTTTCAGGTCTCTGAAAGTTTAATTTTTGTAGTGCTGTTACGGCCATTTAGGGTTTGGCCACCTACTTTAAGGACATCCCAAATACATAGAGGTGAGTGGAGCACTGTTTTCCTCCTCGTGTTTTTAACACAAAGTAAGGACATGCAGTGTTCAAGGCCAAGTTGTGCAGACCCTTGAGCAATATGGTTTTGGGTGAGTCGTCCCTGCCCTTGGCAGGGGGCTGGAACTGAATGATCTTAAGGTCCTTTCTAACCCTACCTATTCTATGATATAGAATAGTTGCATATAGCTTAATAGCCCAAAATCAAGTCTTGCATTCCACTCTTCCAGTAACCACAGCTGCACTGTAGTATTTATGGGTCACTTAAACCTCCCACAACTAGAGTCATGCTGACAATAAGATAGAAGCTTACTTGGGTTGGTGGATCAGAAGGTTGCTGTAAATGACCTTTCTCAGGATCATCATACAGGCTGCAGCATGGCATTGTGTTCACTGTAATAACTGGGCTGTCAGAATGACATAACTCTAAATAAATAATATTCAGTAGACTTTGAGAATTCATGTTCTTCATTTAGCTATTGAATTTCTCATCCTCTAATCCCAGCTCCAGGAACAGAAGATCTGTTGTCCCAGCTGTTCAAAGATTTTAGCTTTGAAAAAGTAATAGTGGGTGACAAGATATTAGAGCATAAAAGGTAGCTATATATAGCTACTTCATTTAATACTGAAAGCCTCCCAGAATCTAACAAGTGTTGCAGGATGGAAGTTTTTGTCTTAACTATTTACAAAGAAGTATCTCTCATGGGTGCTTAAAAATTAATTGTGGTCAGGGAAAGCGCATATCTGTGTAGTCTCTCCAGCATTTGTCTATACAGCTCTTCAGAGATGAGCTGTAAATGTGAGGCATATTTGACTCTAAGTGGTGTGTTATTAGGAGGCTGTCATTTTGAGGTGTATAGGCTCCACTCTTTCTCTCTGAAGTATGAGGTAGTTGCATCAACCTTTTAGTACAGCTTCTTGTTTGGAATCTGCTTTGTTGGGTGTGGCTTTTTGTTGCATGGGTAGCTGCAAATGCCATTAAAAAAGCTATTTAATAGCTGCTACGTCATACTTAAAGTTTTGGACTAGACAGTTGTGAGTTGAATTATTAATGGCATCTTGAAGTAGGTTTTTCTTTAGTTGCTGATAGAAACTAGGCTCTGTTCCGAATAAATGAGCACAAATTCTGTATACAGTTTCTCCCCCCNTGGGTCTGTATTACTGACAAATAGGAATGTGAGGTGCAACCAAAGCATCTACAGTCCTTTACACCTGAGCAGTTTTTCCCTGAGTAGGACTGTCACAATAATTGCTTCCCTACACCTTTCCCTCCGTTTTCCCCCCCCCCCCCCAAAAAAAGCTTAGTGATAGTTTTCATAATTGATAGGTTTGAAAGGTGTTTCTTATTGTTTACTGCATTAATAATTTAGTAGCATGTTGAAGTTTACAGTTACTCAGCTTAAGCAGTGGTGGATACAAAGTTATTTTGTGTAATGCTGAATCTAGCACTTCACAGTTGTTAATGACTTTTTTTTGAGACAAACTTCAGTGAATTAAAAATGGACAGATTGTATTTAGATAGAATGTACTTTGTGTCAAATTAAAATGACACCGATTTTGTATTCTGTCAACCATCTCCAGCCTAAGAAGTCAACTTGTGCTGATAGATTTTTGGCAGGGAGGTAAGTGGGTTGCTTGTGCTGGAACAACCTTACGGCTCATCAGCTGCATGTAGAATGAGGCAGGCTTTCTAAAAGTGAGAACTGTAAAAATCAGCATTTTTCTTCTCTTTAGCAAGCTGTAGCATAAAATAGGAAATCTACATACTTTAATCAAAAAAGTAGTATATCTTCATTTTTAGATGGCAAGAGACAAGAATTTCAGCCCTTGATCTAGTACATTTCATTTAATGACTTAGTTGACTGTGTATTTAGTAATTTGGTGTCTTTCTAGTTAACAATGTGATTGCTTCTGTGGTGTTAATCTTCTGCTTGATTCATATGAACTTCCAGTTTTGAAACTTCCAGATTCCCACTGAAACTTTACAATAGATAACTGCCTATAATTGGTCAAGTAAATATGAAGTCTTCTATAAACGTTTTTATAAATTAAATGTCTCTATTGGGTGTCATATGTAAGTCTTAGGTATTATAGTCATGATCTTCATGTTCAACTGTAGTAACAGCAGAAGACTTCTGCATAGTTTGCTGTTGAAATCTCTGCAAGAGTGGCTGGTCAAAATGATTTATAACTTTCTTGACACCTCCACCTTTCCTCATGGATCTCATATTTGTAGGAGGATGTGGATGTTCAGAATGCTTTGGTAGGTATCTTATGTGAGATGTTCAGAAAATTGTGTCTACTGCTGAGGAAAAGGGAGAGATACTTTTGTTATGCTCTGCATTCTAGGATGTAACTTTGTTTCTTTCAAGCCTTCTGAAAAAGGCAGATCAGCTGAGGCTTGCTCACAAGTCATACATAGCCATACCCACTCATTTATCATGTATGACTGCTGACCTTAAAAACCCATACAGTGAGTCTACAAGGCCATCTCCTTTTGAGGAGTCCCATGCTACTTAATACATAGTCTATTTGACACCATAAAAAAGTCGTCTTGTTTCTGTGTAGTTTTGTGGAAACTTCTTTCACATCTGATTAAATTCTTATATTAATTGGACATTCCTAAATATTTACTACTACTACAGGAGGGTTTTTTTTTTATTTTATTAATTTTTTTTAATTAAGAAGATGTGCTGTGGAAACTGCCTTCCCCTTGCAGCAGGACAGGTGCTGGGTTATCAGATAGAAAGGCTTTACTCACCTTTCCAAGGGTTTGTTGTGGAACTTTGCTGGTTCAGCTGAGTTGCGTTTGCAGGGGTGTCAGGCATGGGGTACATCTATTGTAGACACACATGGCCTTAAAAACAAAGTTCTGCAGGAAAACAGCATTATGAGTAATAGTCATCAAGAGTAGCATAATACAGATCTTGCATGAAACATGCATTTGAATTTTGGATAATTTGGCAGAGTCCTTAAGCTCAAAGGTACTTCACACAGAAATGCATTGATAAGAAACGTGTTAAAACTTGCCCTTTTTGGAAAGATCAGAGGAATACAAATCAGTTTAATACATTCCTTAGTGTTTTGTTATGAATTAATTTTGCAGTAGATATGCTAAATGGCAGAGAAAAAGCAAACATTCAGTTGACCTTTACCTTGCCTTAAGTTTGCACAAGATCTATCTGGTCAACTAGTGACTTCATTTTCATTTAGGTGGTGCTAAGTCCCTTTCTTTAAGGAAGGGTGTTGCATAGGAGAAATTGTAGGGTGAAAGACAGTATGACTTTTTGGAAATTAGATTATGAAATTGAATTATGAAGCTTCTAGTACATGCATTCTCTGACATGTTTTTGATGGCGTGGAAATCCCAACATTAATCAATCTGTCAGAAGATCTAGGATGTCGTGTGGGTTTTCTTCAGTAGGGAAATAAATGGTATGACAGGAAATCATTAAACTGTAGGCTTTAAAAAAAAAGTCAAAATAGTTGATATTAGTTATCATAATAATAATAGTTGATAAGAAGAAGGACTTTTGAGAATGAAATGCTGAATATGACCAATTACAAATAATTTAGTTGAAAGCAGTTTTGAAGAAATGAGATGACAAAAATGCTAGGGAAATGTGCTCAGGCTTATGATTAGGATATAAGATAGAGGATAAAAATATCCAGAGATGCTTGCAGTCTTGCTTCCGAAAAGGGGAGTCTGTCTTACGTTCCTGAAGAATATGCTTTGACAGCTTGCTTGGCTAAAATAGTACCTAATACCTACCCTGTGTTTGCTTTGAGGTTTTCTTCACCTCTGTGTCCTCATCCTTGAGAAAAGGAATGGATTCTGCTTCTGTAACGCTTTAAACTCAGTAGCTGCAAACTAACTTCTTCAGTTGCTCTTGCAGTTGTTTAACTGACTTGAAATTAATTCATTTTATGATTCGTTTGACTAAGCTATTCTAAAACCTTTGGTATGGGTGTTGAGAGAAATCTTGAGGCTTTAGTTCTGTACAGCAAGAATGCTATCTGTGCTGTCTTTAAAATGGGCTGTTACTATCAATGTGTATGTAGTGTGTTTTGGGTTTCTGGTAGAAAAGGAGAAAGAAAATGCAACAGTGGGAAAATAGATTAAAATTTAGCAATAAAAGCAAAAGTAGAACTGACTTCCCTTTACAAAGGAATAAACCAGGCAATTTTTCTGCTTTACTGGGAGCTTGAAAATTGCTTCAGATCTGGACTTTAAAAAATGGGATAATGAAGAAACTTTTTTGAGAGGGTTTTAGTCATAAAAGACTCTAATTGACAAATGATCCCAAAGGCTGCTGGTCAGGGATTGCTTGACTGGAGCCTTTTATGTGTTGAAGGACAGTTCTCAATGTGAAAATTGAATGTTTTGTGCTTCCATAGTGAAGTGAGTGTATTGCAGGATTGTGTTACGGTTTGGAATCCTGTACATCGTATAAACTATGTTTTATAAAGAAATAAGGATTTAAAACTCAGCGTTGTGCCTCTTGAGTGTTTTGGGTTGATGGAGTTTTTTTTGACAATATTTGGACATGAATTTTCAGTTAGCAAATGTAGGCCAGGCCCAGATTTTTATGTAGTCTTTGATTTGCTCTTAAGTAGCATACTACTGTCATTTATGTTTCTTTACAGGGTAAGTTTCAAGTCTCTGCCTGAGCTTTTACAGGAGTTTCTGAATCTGATCATGTGATTAAAATCAGAGCTAACACCTAACAGACCCAAAACCAGCTTGCAAAGCTAAACGTGATATCTTTTGGTAGTGATGGAAATTGAAATGCAGCTTTACCTGGTGAAACTTCATAGTATGGATTAGTCACTGGTGTACTTGTGCAGGGTTTCGCTGTCTGGAAACAGTGGAGCTCCAGGCCAAGTTTACAACTGTGGTGATTAAGTAGGTGTAAAAGAATGACTACATTGTTCATCTGGCGCACTGCCTTTTGCAATTAGTGATATTTGTAATGTCAAGTGCAAAAGAAGCCTAGCTTAGCCTTTTGGTTTAGCTGCAGAAACATTTGAATTTGAGGGGTTTATGCATAGGGTTACCGAATTGAATTTGCCTAGTATAGACAAACCAGTCTGGCTTACTTGAATTGTACATGGCTTTGTTTTATAAGTCTTTGAACTATTTCTAAGTATGTTACAACATTGAATGGAGCAGCTAGTTTTTTCTTCCGAAGGATTTTTAAAGACAATTAATAGCTCAGTGTTGCAATTGAATTATTATTGATGAGAACAAAGTAGAAGAATGTCAGGAAACCATTGGTTTCTAAGGTGGATGGGGATTAATTTAAGCAAGTAGAGAAAACAATGTCATGTATGTTTGTGTATGTGTTTCAGGTGGAAGGGGAGAGTGAGAGACAGTAGCGAAGTGTTGAAAAGAATGTAAAAAAGAAATAAGCATCAGAGATAGCGCCTTTGAAGTTAAAACTGAGGAACTAGATTTTTGAAGGACAGAAAGCTCAAAGAGAAGCTTAAGATAGCAGATCTAGAAAATCTCTTCATCTGACAGTAATTAAACTACGAATACTCTAGTGTTGGAGAGAACTGAAACTGTCAAAGAAACAGAGTAGAAGTCAAATAATGGGGAAGTGTGAAAAAAATACTTTTTAAGATACTGCCTAAAGAAGCCCAAAAACTGGGTAGCAAGCCACTATACCGCTGCCCCTTTTTATAGGTAAGAAACATTCAGGCATTGGTATGTGTGGAGAAAAGTACCTGTTATTAAAAATGAAACTGATCTAACTGTGGTCCCGCAAAAATCTCTCCTGGAATGTTTTTGGTTGGTTGGGGTTTTTTTGGTTGGGTTTTTTTGGTTTTGTTTTGGGTTTTTTTTTTTTTTTTTTTTAAGAAAAGAAGCTTGCAGCAGACTAGAAAGACAGTGAGAACAAAGGTACACTGATCTTTTAACACAAGGAAAGCAGTACACAGGTTGGGAAAAGTGTCCTAGAACAGGATTCAAGCAGAAAAGGTGAGCAACTGTTAGCCAAAATTTTAGCTTGCAAACTGCTGCAGTATGTTACCATTACAGAAAACAGGAGAAGAGGTTTTGGTGTTTGCAACCTACTTAAGGAAGAACAGCCAAATGGAAAAAACCCAAGCAAACAAAAAAAACCCCAACAATGACACCAAAAACCAAAGCTGAAACTGTTTCAAGGTGCATTTAAATAGTGTGTAGCCTTGCCTACCTCAGTGCATTTGAAAGCTGTCATTATGAAATAGGCATGAGCTTAAGAGGCTTATGTTTGCCATCACAGGTATCATTGTGTCATTAGAACTTTCATCTTTCCCTTCAGTTCTTTGCATACTTTTTTGGCTTTTAAGAACTCCTAGAGGCCCCTGGCAAAGCAGTAATGTCAAGCTGTTTCTGAACTACAAGAGGTCTATGCAGTTTTTAAATTTTCCTCTGATGAGAAGGATGTCTGATTGTTCATGCCGTTTGCAACAAACTGTCTTCATTGACTGGACTTGTCATCTTTTTAGAGGTTAATTTAACCTAAAATAAAAGTACACCACTTCAGGTTCACTATTGACAGGTTAGATGCTAACAACTCTAAAAGGGGTGTGTGAATGCTGAATAACCAGTCATCTCCCTGGAGCACACATGTGACCTGGCACTGATTCAGGAGCTGCTGCTGGCTCTATTCAGAGCCTTGAGCAGATTAAGTTTGAGAATTCTTCCTTCAAGCTTTGTTTATCAAAGACTTATTTGAGCTGTGCACAGTTCATATATTTAGCTTCCATTTAATGATAGGAAATGCATGACTGCAAATGTGGTAGCTTCTTATTCAAGTGTCTTTGACTTGAGTGAGTCCAGACTTCTGCAGATTCACTGTTTACTCCACATGATAACAAGTTTAGAGATTCTTTTTAATTTATTTTTTAATTATCCTTTTTATACAGATTCCAGTTTCTCCAGATGATTCCCCTTTTGGGAAGGAGATTGTTTAAGTGCATGATAATGTTCTGGGGTTCTGATTTTCTTGTTGTGAGTTTGTTCTGTTTAAAGCACACATTCTATTTTATTCTTGGTTTGCAATAGGTAATGTGCATAATGGACTGCAGGCTAGTCTGGTCCCATCTGCTGAACACATACTAGCCATTAGCACAGTAAATGCCCTTATCTTCTGGTTTTGTTTCTTCCAAAGTGAATCCTGATACACACTCCTAAGAGTATTCAGTGCTACAAACCAGAAGGTAGTAAGTGAAATTCATCAGAAGATGAGTAAAAAGGATTCCTTCAAAATCACTTTCTAATCCCAGCTGAAATACTGATTTGGAGACTTCCTCCCTTCCTGGTTTAAAGCAGGCTACAGAAAATACTAAGCATCTTGAAGTTGCAATGTGAAAAGGAAACAGCAGGCATCTGAAACTTGTTTTCCTATAAATGAACAGGGTAATGGTGCTCTTTTTCTTGTTCTGTGATAGGCTAGGTAATGTGCCTGTTCAAAAATAGTGTTAAACTGTGCTACACAGGAAAGGAGTTTTGATCTCCATAGCTCTTAGGACTGTTGAAAGCTCCAGCAGGTACCCTTTGCTTTCAGGAGCTTGTTGAAGAGATTCTGAGGAAGAGTAATTTTTGAGGCTATGATAACCTCAAGTAGAGGCAATGTCTTTATCTTCTGCTTCCTTATGATTCTCCTGCAAGGTTTATAGACATGAGTGCACACTGCTGTTCCCAGAATTCTGTAGCTTCTTCCACAGAACCACCAGTTCCACAACATTCTTCAGAAGCAAAACTGAAGGCGAAATGCTATCATGGCTAGTTAGTCATTATAGTATCCCCATGTTTGGAGAGGATTTAGTGAAGTCTTCAGATCAGGCTGCTTTAATCTGAGAAATCTAAAGAAAAATCTGCCTTTCCAGCTAATTCTTTTAACAGGCACAGAATGTGACTTTTTTGGTTTTCAAGATGATACTTAATCTCTGTACTTGTCAGACTCAGCTTGTCTGGCATAATGCTGAAAGAGCAAAGTTCTGTAAAATGTATATGATTCTTAGAGTAGGGAAGGAAAGCTAACACCTGTAGGCAGGTTTGGGTTTTTTTTAAAGGTTAAACTTATGTTTCAAAAAGATTCATTAAATATATGTGCTCATGCAGTTTACGGACCAGATTTTGCTTAGAGAAGAAGGAAGCCACTTAATTTTCACGCAACAGAGAAGGACAAAGGGGTTCACAAATGCTTCTGATTTCACTTTTGTGGTATATTTTCTAAAGTGCCTGATACCAGCCACAGCTGTGGGGTTTTTTTATGTGCTGCCTTGCAGTATAGCATGCTTCTGACAGGCATGTTCGTTCTTAGAAATGAGAGATTACATCACTGTCCTGTCATTCACACAGTTCATTGCTGGGCAACAGTTAATGTAATTCCATTGTTCAGTGACACTACTTTGAGTCTTTGCTTTGTGTACAGAAATTGTATGTCTGCATTTTGCCATGCATTTCTGTAGCTGGATTAGCATTTCAGCATCTTTTGTGCAAAGGGGCAATTTTGTAATAGCCTGTTCACTTCAGATAATCTTGTCTGGAGATGTCTTGTTGTTGGTCTTTGACTGTTACAACAGTAGAGACACTGAAAATTCAGTATCTACATAGCACCTTTTGTTGGATGAATGTGAGCTTCCTGAATGCTTTTAAGATTTCTGCAGAGTACACACTTACCTTCACTGCACAAAGAGAGGGTGAGGGGTGAAGAATATTGCACAGATCCATGCAGAACTGATGATGCTTTTGAGCTGGCTTTTAATACCTTTGTGTTTGATATAGTGTTTCTGTAACAGAGTGTTGTGGGAAATATTCAGTATATAAAGGATTATTCTAGTAGTGTTTATGCAGTATTGTTTTATGGGAAGTAGTTTTCAGTAATACTGCACTATATCTAGTAATAATAGGAAACATTGGCTGAAATGCTAGGAACCAGTCACCTTACAGCTTGTCTTGTTCTATGCCACACTGAACAGGATGCCCAGAGCTGTGGAAACTCCATCCTTAGATTGATTGATTGATTGATTGATTTATTTTAAGACTTTGGATAAAGCCTTGAGTAACCCGGTCTCAATTCACTGTAGACTCTTGTTTGAGGAGGAGATTGGACTATATCATCCCCTGAGGTCCCTCTTGGCCTTAATTACTCATTGGTTCTTTGTTTCTACAACAGAATAGGCCAGTTGTGTGGTATTGTAGCAACTGGAACCAGCTATGTGTATGTTTGCCTGCCCTCTTCTTTGCAACACAAAGATAGGACATTTGTAAAGTAAAAACTGGGAAGGCCCTGTGAAATAAATGTCTGTTAGCTGGCTCCTCGAACAACAGCTGCCTGTCCTTTACTAGGTCTGCTCAGCTTAAAGTTAATGAAGGTATTGATGTGTTGGGATAGCTGTAAGGGAGGATTAGGTCACATTGGATTGATGAGTGCTTTGTCTTGGTGTTCTAAATCTATATAGTGGTACCTCCATCCTGAAGGTCTTAATTTGCAGGAACTTTAAGCAGGCTTCTTTGTATCTTTGTTTAATAAAGACCATTTTGTACAATGATCCTTCTGAAAATATATCTTTTAAAAGTTCTGTGGTATGTGTTTCTGGGTATTTAGTTCTGTCTCTTAGTAACTAGTGTTTCATATTTGTTCCTATCTGCTTTGTTGATTAGAATTAATTTTTACAGTCCTGTGAACACTTCAGAAATGCTGTTTCTAGCAGTTTGTCTTTCCTTAGTAGAGGTTAAAGTTTGAAATGTATCTTCTGTTCTAATATTAAATCATAGGTAGTAATTGGTGCATACATGTTCTGAAAAGCCTGTGGAATGGCAAATAACCTGCTGCTTGGATGGATTGGAATCCTGTTCTCAAAAGTATGAGGCAGTTTGTGAATGCTAGACTATGTAGAAAGCTTAGTTCACAGCATGGGAACGAAATATTTGAGAGTAGGGGGCAAGATCTTGGTGTTCATAGTATGGTTACCATAATTTCTTGATGATGTGCTATGATTTCCATATGACTTTATATAATGAATGTAATTTGAAAACTACTGGTTGGCCTTCATTTGAGATGTTCCTAGTAAGCATATGCTGTAACTTAGCAAAGATGTCTAAACTTAAACAAATTCTGAGGAAGACTACTTTATAGAGTTTGATAAAACACTTGTAGATCAGCCTTGCCAAAATGAGGGTTTGGTGTTCAAAGGAACTTAGTGTGTTATTGTCTGTTGTAGGCAGCAGCAGGCATACTGTGCTACGTGGGAGCCTATGTGTTCATCACATATGATGACTATGATCACTTCTTTGAAGATGTCTACACGCTGATTCCAGCAGTTATCATCATAGCTGTGGGAACACTTCTTTTTATCATTGGACTTATTGGGTGCTGTGCCACAATTCGAGAAAGTCGCTGTGGACTTGCTACGGTAAGCTGCAGAGGTTTTATGCAATGGTGTTTGCTTGTTATATGTTTTGCTGACTGCCCTTTTAATGGACTTCTAAAATACTTTTTTAACCTTGTTCTAATATTATTTTATGGCCTTAAATATGTTCTCTTTATATTTTGTTATAAACATCTTATTTTGATTTTCTCTTCCGAATACTGGTGTGAAATCGGCCAGTCCTGGCAGCAGAAGGCTCTTAGTTGTGCCTGTTTTTAGAACTGTGGTTGTCTCATTAAAAAATAAAGTATAAAGCTGTATAATTAAATCTAGTCTTTATCTGTTCTGGTTGAAAAGCTGAAATTGGACAGAGAAAGGTGATCCAGGAGCCTTCTTCTTTTCAGTATTTTGTGTTGAGGTTAACTAAGGGTTGTTATGATTCCTAAATATTTTCCTTTACGGCTCAGTATGAGCACTTAATCTGTGGTATTTAATGCTATGTGTTTTCATGAATTTTAACTGTAATTTCAGCTTGAGAATTAAGTAGAAGAGAGGCTGGTATTTAAACTGTTCCCTCGTTTTGTTTTCATCTTTGTAGGATGCCATGTGGGCTTCTTTAACAGTTTATTTTAAAAAAGATCTTAAATACACCAAGAGAAATGTATAGCTTGCTGTCTCTGCCAGTTGTTACAGGGCTTTATGTCAGGAAACAGTCCTGTTAGTCCATCTACCACTCTTAGTAACAGCCTGGGGAGCTTCTTTGTTGTGGCATTCATATTTATCTTCCAGAAAGAAGATTGAAAAGAAACACTTGATGAAAGCACTCCAATATGGTGTTTTCAGCCCTAATGATCAGCACTTGCCTAGCTGTACAGCTTATCATTCCTTGGTGAAGCTGTGAATGCTAGAGTTCCTTGATGCAGTTAATTCTGGACTCATTTGGTCAAATTAATTGCCTGCTTTGTTATCTGTTAAATCAAAATGTTACCTGAAAAATTACTTGAAGTAGCAAAAATCTATATGGCGACTTTCAGAGAGTAAATGGGTAAAATTATTTGCACATTCTTGATTGTATTTTGCAGTTCGTGATCATCCTGCTGTTGGTTTTTATCACTGAAGTTGTGGTGGTGGTCCTTGGATACATTTACAGAGCAAAGGTAATAACTTCCCAATTTCAGCAAGTGCTTTGTTGTTAAACTGACTAAAATACAGAGGTGTTGACTTTATTGCATTTGCTTCTGTGGAACTGTTAATAGGTATTTAAGTGAATAAAACCAAATCTGTATGTGTGTTAATTTGAGATGTCAGTATCTTAAAATTTAGAGCATTGATATTCCTCAGAGTAAAGCAGGAAGTTTTCCTGTAGGCAAAAATCTAGCTGGAATGTTTCGTTAAGAGTTGAACAGTGGACGGGGTCATGGTGACTCGGTTGGGTACATTTCCATTTTCCAGATGATCTTCTGATTTATTTATGCTTTGTGAATGATTTAGGTTACACAGTATTTGAACATAGAGCATATTGGTTTGATATGCAGTAACTTAAATATTGTCTTGTGTTTTGGTATGCAAACTAACGCTGCATAATAATAAAGTCAAATAGATTGAATGTGTTAATGTATACTGTCTAGCTTTATACAGGTTGTTGATGGGAGGTGTGGCTAAAGAAATGATTCCTCCACTGTTTGCTCGATGGAAGTTAATAAACAGAGCCAGCAAAAATATTTGAATGGTGTTTCTACCAGCACAGTATGTGGCAGAAATATGCCACGTGCTATTACAGATACCACAATGTAGCTTGACAAAATTCTAACTTGCACAGTTTCACTGGCTTTTGTTATATCTACATCTAAATTTTGGCCCAAAAACTAGGAGAAAAGGCATATTTAGCTGTGATATGTAGTATGATTGCAGTATAGGGACACTCCAGTGATAGTTTAATAGCAAGCTAGACTACACCACAGTTAACCTTTCTTTGGTCTTCTGCGTTTGTATAAACCACCCAGGAATTCCTAGTTCAGTATTCTTTCCTCCTTGCTTTCTCCTACTATTGTGGAAGAAACAGTGAGACAAACATGAAGTAAAAATCTAGAGTGTTTGCTTGGTTTACAAGGGAAGGCTGCCTTGAGTATGCAGTACACAGGAGGACATGAAGCTAAGCATTAAAATTGTAGCTTGGTAACAGGTAGAATGGGTTGTTGCAATAGAAATGCTCTATCGGCTGTGCTTAAATTCAGGATATGTTTTCCTCATGATCTGCATTTGATTTCTGGAATCTTGGCAGCGCACTGAGAAGATCATCTGGGACTCTGAAGCTTGTAGTGGAAGTAGTCCTTAGCAGCTGAGGAAGGCAGTACAGTTCCAGGAGAATGGGAAATATGTTGAGTTCTTACACATTAACTTGAATGGTTGCCCTACGCTCTAGTACTTACAAGGGTGTACTGTATTACAGTATAGTTGTTATTCAGGAATTACCATGGATCTGATGTGGACTAAGCTGTGGTTGTCTTGCTCTTTTCTGTGTTTGGTCTTTAAGTAGCTTGCTCTTCTCAGTTAACAGCATTCAAAGCAGATAGAAGCCAATGCATAGATCTTTCTTTCCTAGCCTACCTGAAACTATGCACTTGAAACACTTGAAACTTGGATTGGTCACAGCTTGCATGTTGCTTCTCACTTCTGTTTTGCTGCCATACCGTTTCACAGCTGTAGGTCAGAGCATGGGGAAAGAAGGGTTATCTATTTTTTGTGTCAGCATGGTATTAGGTTAAGTCATTTGTGGGAGTCAGTATTTGAAAACAGAATCTTAAATCTTCTGAAAGATCAGACAGGTTTTGTTGGTAAAAAGGCAGTGTTCTATTACCCTATGGTACTTAACATCTTAAACTTGTTTTAGAGTACAGCAGGAGTGTGAGAAATAACCTAATTTATTACCAGTGAAGTAGGAAGTGAAATTTGCATATATTTCTGATTATTTTTGCCAGGATAAATAAGGCAGCTCTGTGCTTTGTTAGTCTTGTTCTCTTGGTTTTACATGGCATGCGTGTTGTTCTTGTCATTGGTTTCCTTGGTTGTTGGTTTCATTTTTTAAAAGGCACCTGCATCATGTTGGGATTACTTCAGTGTTAACTGTACAAATATCCCACCAATGCTTTACAAACAAAAGGAAACATCAAGTCAGAGCAGTTGTTCATCATAACTGTTGGCACTAAGCAGGACTGAATATAATGTCTCAAGAAAGTTGCATTGTGCCCCTGAAAATACAATGACCGATCTTGAAATCGCTTAATTTTCATTCCGTAAACCTGATACCATTCAGACTCCTACTCCTTCAGAACACTATGGAGCATGTCCAGGTCACATTGTGATACTGTTATGACCTGTTGCAGAATCTGCTAGTATTGACTCTTATTGGTAAAAGTAAGGGGTTTTTGTATGTGGCAGTAGGGATTAGACAGGCTGTCAGTTGGTTGAGGATTTAATGACTTTTTTTCCTCTGGGTGGAGTAGTAGATTTCTCATTTTTCGTAAAACCTGCCAGTTAGCTCAAGCTCGTGGCTTCAGTTTGCACTGTGTGTAATTTACATGGCTTTTCAGGCACAGTGGTGCCCTAATTGAACCATAAGCCAAATGATATACAAGGAAGCACAGAAATAAATGATTTTAAAACCTGTATGACAAATTGAAGAGCGGGTTTGTTATATAAATCAGAGTTGTAAATCACAGTAGTTAACTCATCAAACAATCGATTTTATGCTGGTCTGAAACAAGCTGTCTGTGCAGGCTAAATTGACTTTTATTCCTATCTATCTTGATAAAGATTTACTTGTAAAGATAACCAGCATTCTTGGGTGGTGGGGAATGAAGCTTGGGCAACTTCTTGTGTTAAAAATTGTTCCAGTAAAGCATTTAAGGGAATGATGTGTTGGCCAGACCCTCCTACTGTAACTTGCAAATCTAAAGAATATGCATGTTTAGTTAATGCTCAGCCTCAAGATTACATTCCTTGTACATCATTCCTGTTGAATGTAATAGGAAAAAAATCAATTCAGAGCCTTACTATTGTACAGATGTCTATCTGCACCACACTTTGTGTGCATTTAAATAAGTTTACAGCATGTTATTAAATGGTTCTAGTCAGATTTCTTCCAAAATGGGCATTATAAGACACCTTTTTGGGGGATAAGTGATGATTCTTGGATGGCATCCATTTCTAACACATGTACTTGACAGGATCTTTAGCAACTTGACTCATCTGCAGTAGCTTTAGGAGCTATTCCAGTATGTACAACAGTCATCAACGTTTCTCAGGGGGGCTGGGACTGAGCAGAGAGCTTAGTAGAATAGTCAGCCAGAAGACCTCATCTATGGGAATTTGACTTACTTGTATCCTTGGTAGAATAGTCAGCCAGAAGACCTCATCTTTGGGAATTTGACTTACTTGTATCCTTGTGGTCCCAGAGAGAATGAGATAGCCCTGGTTGTTATACTGGGTTTGGTTTGGAACTTTGAAGGAGAAGTAGGAAGTGGAAAGGTGAATGAATGCTGTGGTGGGAAGTCTTGAAGTTCATGGAATGCCTGCCATGCTGTCATAATAAAAGCAATTTCTCTTGAGGTACTTGGCAAAACTGCTTTGTCTAAAATCTTGTGGAAGATAGCTGCTTGGGTTGGTTTCTTACCCATTTGCTGCAAACTAACAACGTTTTGAAGAAGTCAAGTTAGAACTGTAAGAAGCTGTACCACCCAAATATGCTGATTTCAGATGACAGGGAGCGACCTTGGTTTCCTGCATTGCTTTAATGAGCAGTGCGATAACTTTACCTAGCCTGGTACTGCTTCTGTTGGTGTGCTAATGCAGATGCTTTCCTGCTACTTCACAGGTAGAGGATGAAGTTGATCACAGCATTCGGAAAGTATACAATGGATACAATGGGACAAATACTGATGCAGCCAGTCGTGCTATTGACTATGTACAGAGGCAGGTGAGATGGCAAAAATCATGGGAACCTTGCAGTCTTTTCTGTCCCTTAAACACGAATGTGATGTTGCTCTGCTACTTGTGTGGCAGTTTTTCTTCTATTCTCACAAATCTAGGAAACAGCTGATTGGTCAACAAATAGCTGAACTTGGTTAAAATTAGTGGAATTCTGACACTGTTGATGCAGAGCTACATTTTATGTAATTGGTTGTGAGTCAGTGTTTGAGTTAAAATATTTAGTACTTGCATGTTTTCCTGCAGTAGGACATGATCTTAATACGCTTGCATATTCTTAATATTAAATAATTGTACATGTTTGGGTAATCTGAATATTTTTGATATTGCAATTAGAATTACTGTCTCATCCCACTTCTTGACTGATAAACCCATTGGCTCTCTACCTGTGTGATCTTCCAGTTACGCTGCTGTGGGATCCATAACTACTCAGACTGGGAGAATACTGTCTGGTTCAAACAAACTAAAAATAACAGTGTGCCGCTTAGCTGCTGCAAAGCAGCCCTCAGCAATTGCACTGGCAGCTTGACCCGCCCAATGGACCTTTATTCTGAGGTAAGACACCCAAAGTAGGAACTTACTAGCCGCATGCTTTTGCTGACAGTCATTTAATTTTCTTGCTCATGGGAGCATGAGGTTTTGGGAATATTTGCTGCTTTAACAGGAAATAAACAGAGTTTCTAGGGGAAAAATAAAACCTTGTTTCACATCCTTAGTGATACACTAATTAACGACTTTTTTAGTGTGTGGATTATCTTTCTGACCTGTTTGATGCTTTGGGGGCTTTCTTGGTGCGCGTGTCTATATATGATTGCCCCATGGGTATGTAAGAATTGTACTTGTTTCAGGGGTGTGAGGCTCTGGTTGTAAAGAAGCTTCAGGAGATCATGATGTATGTCATCTGGGCAGCACTAGCATTTGCTGCTATTCAGGTAAGAGAATATTCTTTATCTGTAAACTTTTTCTCAACTGCTGTCCAGGTTATTCCAGGTATGCACGGAATCATAGCAGCTTTAGTCCCTGCTTGGTCTGGGGAGTAAATAGGCATCAGTCGAAAGGCCCTAAACACTTTAACACAGAACTTTTCCACCACACATGGTGGAAAACTACTGCTGTGTGGATGAATATTCTATTAGCTTTGAAGATAGCTGAACAGTCAATGGTATGTGCAGTTATCTGCTAGAGAGTAAGGTAAATTATTTCTTGAAAGCTAATTAAGTATCATGAATGTGCTCTGATATTTAACTCTTGAACAATTTGCGTACTATTTAATTTCAGACTTTAAAACAGACAGTTCAAACTTCATGCCATTTTGAAGGTATGTCAGCTTAATTGTGCTTTGTGGCATACAGATAATGTCAAGCCCACCTAGGTGATACGCCAGAGTTTTTGATAGCATGCTCAACAGAGGTTTGCCTTGTGGCTTAAAGATTTCTTGTGTTCTGGACTTTAGCAAAAAATGATGTCCTGAACTGGAGATGCTGCCTGCTTAAAATCGAGCACTGGCTGTCTCCCAGATGAACCTTGATTGTTACAGTTATCCTGCTTGTAAAAAACTGAGGCAACGAACTAATGTGTACCTCAGTATTTATTTATATTACTTAAAAAATCCCAAACAAGCCTAGGGCTGCCTTCTAAACATATCTGTAAAATTGGAATTTTGAATGCTGATCAATTTGACAGGCTTAGCGCATTATTCATGTTATTTTCAGCCTGTGCCAATGTTACGGCCTCTCAGAAATGTAGTACATACGATGAATACCAGAGACTTGAAAACTAATTTCAAAGTTACTTTTGTGCCTTTAACAGGCATTTCTATTTCAATTTCTATTTCAATGCTACAAAGATACAGGTAACATTGTATACAGTAATATTGTGGAGCTGTACAGGACCCAGATTACTCCAGGTATGGAGCTTTAAATATGCTGAGATCTGTGCTTAGGCTTCTGAAGGACAGTATTTGTTTTAATTGCTATTCTTAAAACCTTGACTGGTAAAACAATATTTAGTCTTCTTGAACACGGAAATGTATTTATGTAATGTAAATAAAACTATTTACCACAACCATGGCTACTGTGGCAGATTTTTTATGTAGGAAAAAAAATACGTATTCTGAGACTGGGTAGGCTGAATCCCAAGAGAAAGCATTATTCCTAGTTTTGGAGTTTGCAGGTTGATTAACACACACATCCCAAAATGGAGCACAGTTCTAATCCTCTCAATGACAGGGCCACAAATGCTGTGGCTGCTTGTATCCAACTGTTATTCCTAGTTCATCCATTCTAGGCAAGCATGTTAGTTGTATCCCTTCTGCAGTGAGTATTCTTTGCTTTGGCTCCACGTGCCAGTAACCAAGCTATCAGCAGGAAGTGCACCATTTCTAAATAGTTCGTCAGGAAAATAAGAGCATCAGAGAAATGTCTTTGCTAATGCTGCAGTATAGCATTTTGAAATGTTTTTGCTTAAAGGTAAAACAAGCTGCATGGTACCTGTTTAGAAAATGAGTGAAGGTAAGTGTAGGATACAAGGTGCAATTCCTGTCTAGTAATACTCACAGTGGTAATCACATTTAAGTCTACCAGAAGTCATATTCTTGTATCTTTGCTCCACTGTTCAAATGATTGTACATTCACATGTTTTTGAAGCATTAGTTTCAGTCAAGTTGGTACTAAATGCTATTCCAGTTGTTCTGTTGTTCATCTCCTGAAATGTAAGACTCAAGTTGTGTACCCCCCCCCATGTTTGTAATACAGGATTTAAGTATGTATTTAGCTTGATTCTCAGCAAAATAACCTGTGTGCTAGTTGAACTGGAGGTGAGAATGGGCACTTCAGCAAATGGCCTGTAACCTACATGGTAATGGCCTGTAAACTTGGAGGAATAATTACATTTTTGTTACCTTTTGGTGAATTTTACTACCTTTCCTAGACTCACTGCATAGAGCCCACTCTGAACTGATGGTTATTTCATGTTATGCAAGAAGGTTGTCCAAAGTTCATCACCTCTGATAGCTTACAGTCAACAAATTCAGCCTTCAGTACCTTCTTTCAAATGGAAAGACTGAGAAGAAGAGAATTTTTGCAAGGCTTGGGGTTTGTGACAACTTAGTCTTCTCTGCACAGAAGTAATTGATATGCCCATGTCTCAGTTACCATGGGAATCTTCCAGCATCCAGTAATTCCTTGGTCTCAACCACAGTGACAGCACAGAACTATTAATAAATAAATGGCAAACTGAAGGGAGCAAAGGCTTTGCAGTGCAGTAGAAGTGCTGCTGGATTATCTGCAGAGTTCATCCTTAAAGATAGCTTTTGTAGTCAGTCATCATTTCCAAGATCCTAACCCTGCCTGTTGCATGTGCAACAAGTGATTACAACAGATTAGCTTGGTGAGAGATTGGATCTAATTACTGCTGGCAGACAAATATTATAAAATAGAATTTTTAATAAACTGTGGGAGATGTCTGAACTGTTCAAGTTGAAGGTAGGGGTGTGCATGGATCCTTCCACAACACAGACTTCTAAAATACTTTTGTTTCCAATATTAAATAGCAGCTGAAGAGAAGCAGAATCAAATGCCTTAGAAAAGGTGGTAGAGGTGTGAGCACTTCTTTAAAGTGACAGGTTACAGAGAAAGTTGAAATACGGGAGTTATTTCTGTGTTTACTTTGAATTCTAGGAGTATGCTCAGTGGCCTCCAGAAGCATACAGATGGTTTAAATAGTAACTGAGAAGTTGATTGCATGAGCTTTTGTTATAGTACCTGATGGCTTCAGATCTTACACAACTGTATAAATTGAATGTCTTGAGTCATTGAACAGGATTATCTTGTGTGGATAATTGTAAATGTGAATTAATGAATTGACTGGAATGGATTATAGCAAAAGACTAATAATGTTTCTCTGCAGCACACTCTTCATTTTATCCTTGTTTTGAACAGCGGAAAAAGCTGAAGTTCTTATACTTGCAGGCTGTAAGCCTTCTTCAGTGTTCTGTAGCCAGTGGCATCTCCCAGAAACTCTCAATTTCATAAGTCTAACCTAAGTTTGGGTTTGGTTTGGTTTGGGGTTTTTTTTGATGGTGGATGTTGCCCTGTCACTTAGAAGGGCTGTATCCATGAAGAGGATGTGCAAGTCTGTATTTTCTCTTCCTCCAACATGACTATAACAACCTGAGCTAGTTGAAGATGTCCGTGCTCACTGCAGGAAGATTGAACTAGATAACCTATAAAGGCCCCTTGCAACCCAAACCTTTCTGTGGTAACATCTTTGGGAGCTAATCTGAAGTGAAACCACTCCAGTACCAATGTAAAGTGAAGAAAGGTACTGATTTTTACCAGCAGGCCAAAGTTCCACACTCTAGGCTACCCTCCATACAATTCTTTGAATTTGAGCTGGTTTCTGCTATAGATCCAAAGCAGGTATAATGCACTCCAAAGAATTTTATTAATCTTTGCAGCTTGTCTTTTTCCAGGAAATTAAAAGCTTATATGAGAATTTCATCATGCCTCTTTTTAAATTGCTGCTTATTTAGATTCAGAGTTCTTAAATTGTTTAGTCTTTGATCAGAGTGAGCTACTTTGTTACATGTGCCATCACTTAGTTTTAAAACATGTTACACACATGATGCTTGCATCAGACTAGATACTAAAAAGCTAGTAATTCTCCTTTTATGTCCCAGTGCTGTGTTTTCACTGGTTTTTTTGCTGTTTCTGTGAAGAAGCTGTATACTTGGTTGTCTGCTCAGCCATTTCATTCTATTTGCTTTCTGTTCAAAGGGGGTTTGGGGCGAGTTTTTTGGGGGGGAGGTTGTTTTGGAAACTTACCTTCTGGGTGATGCTATGTAACCCAGAGCTATGACGGAAGCCTCTTGAAGTATTTGCATCTGTGAATAAACGTCTATCCATATGACCAAATCAGGATAATATCTTACTTTACTAGAAGATATTGCTGATCATAGGACACAAGATTGTACCTGATCTTTTTTTAGTACATACAGTCTTATTTTACCTTCAGTAAATATGCAACTTCTGAAGAATATCATGCCGTACATCCCTGCTTACATTCATCTGATTTAAGCCTTGTAAATATATACAGGCTGATCATACCCTAAATTCCTGACGAACTTGTCAGCAGAATCATGGTGCTTTGAATTTTAACACCAAGAAAATGTCTTCAGAGTGAATAATTCACATTGGACTTAAGCTTTCTAATATGACATTAAGAGATGGAGCATTTGAAAGAGATTTCAGGGGTTAAGTAGATTCATAAAACTAAAGTTCTGCTCTTTCTCATCATAGCAGTTGGAAGCTAATGCATTTGAATTTCACTTGGATTTTTTAGACCAGATAGAGTATCTAAAAATCTGTAGTTTTCATAAAAAGGTCCCTTCTTCCCTCTGAATTATGGAGGCAGAATGCAGATGGCTGACCAAAAGGCTTCTGTAAAAGACATCAAGACAATCTTGCAAGAAAATCAGGCTGGAGTTTGTGGCCCTTGTTTTTCACAGAAGGGCATGAAGCTTGCCCAAGAACAACGCATTTGTTGCCATTTACCTTCTGGATGTTTAGTCTTGCAATGCATGCTGACAATTTCTGTGCTGAGGTTAAATCTCTTGAAGTACCTTCTTTGCACTCAGCTTGTTTTCTTTTTTCTGTTTTTTCTCCATAGCTTCTGGGCATGTTGTGTGCCTGTATAGTACTATGTAGGAGGAGTCGGGATCCTGCCTATGAGCTTCTCATCACTGGTGGAACCTATGCCTAGAAGAGAATGTGAACATGCAGTTCAATCTTATCTCACTCATGTGGAAGGTGAACGGGCCAGGTCTACTGCAATAGCTTTCTTGCCCTAAGCTGTCAAAGCACACCTTTCACAGATGAGACAGCTGTACTGTACACTGGTGATGGGCAAAACAACTGAGCTTTACACACACCCATATAATTACCTGTGACTTTCACTGTTTTAGCCAGTTATTCATGTATCTAAATGTTTTAGTATACTAGTAAACTTTCTAATTTCAGAACCATTTGCAGGTTTGGTGTCATTTGGTTGATACAAAAGTCAAAGGATGTGTGCCTACTTTGGTAGATTACCTCTAAGCATTAACTGGCTGGTTCTTGCATACAGAGAGGATGTCTTAAAACCTTTGCTACATGAAACTTTTTCAGCCAAAGTTGTACAAAGGAAGCCAGCTGTATTTAATTGGAGAAAAAGAGATGTGAATCTTGCCCCTCACCAGTGTCGCTTTTTAAAGAACACTTAAGTCCCGTACACTTTTATATAAACAAAAGGAAACAAAAAAAGACTAACCAAACCCCAGAACTTTAGGATCATGTGACTGCAGTTTTGACCTTCCGAGAGCGAATCTTTCCAACATTAGTGGTTTAAAATACAAGCTGGCTTTTCAGGAGTATAATGTATGCACTACTGTTCTATAATGAAATATTTCCTTTTTCTATGAAGAGCGGTTTTATGTGTTGAGTGAACTGTTACACTGTAGATCTTCAACTGGTTTGGAAACAATGTAGCCATGTAGAGTAGAAAATAGTTCGTGAAAGTGATCTCAACTGTAAATAGTAAACCTGATTAAATAAATCTCTGTATATCCTCCCTATAAACATGTCTTGTTTTTCTGTTTAAGATTCCAGTGTATCTGTTCAAATGGAGTCCTGGTGCGCTAGAAGCTTTAGTACCAAAGCACCAGTTTTGCGTGGCTTCACTTAAATAGGTCTGTATTTAAGGTTTTGGTTGAAGCTTGATTGTATCATGTTTGTTCCTTTTATTTGAAACAGTACCAGAGAAACACAGCACAACAAACTTAGTGGAACTCGGTGGAAAGTTAACATGTTGTGAATACAATTAAGAAAGAACCTGTTGCCTCTCAACAGTGGAGGATGAGTAGACCTACTATAACTGCTGTATGTTAATTGTGCATTAATGTGTCTTGCATTATTTGGATGCTTAGTCACTGCTCTGTTTTCCATGGTTTCAGTTGCTTCATTCTTTGTAGATGCCAGGAACATTCAGCATTTCTACCAGTCATTTGTGTGCTTTACCATGCAAAACAAACATGCTCAGCCAAACTGATGCCAGCATAATCTTCTCAAATACCAAAGAAGCAGTGCTCAGGAAAAGACAATTATAGTATGTATAGTCTGTTGTTAAGGCCAGTGTGTCTTGGGGGAGAATTTAAGTTTCTCAGAGTTGTTACACTGCTGTAGAAATATACTTTTGGAATTCTGTGTTAATTTCCCAAGGGTCAGTTTCAGATGATAGGCTCTTGAGGCTTAGATTTTCATTCTTACTTTGGTATGTGGCTTAATAATCTGAAAGGCCTCCAGGGACTCCTGCACTTAATTTCCCAGATGTGATAGGAAGCGTGCTAACTGAATCTACTGTAAGAAACATTGACAAATATAAGGATTATCTTCATTGTGTTGTATTGCAGATTGTAGATATGCTTGGTATTATCCCAGACTAATAAGATCAACCTGACCCTGACTTGTAAAACCAGGGCAGGTTTTAAACAGGCTTCTGTGTTGCAAAAAACAAAGCTAAGGATGCTTCAAAAAGTAGTAGCTGTCATTAGCTATGAGGCAGAAAGAAGCTTCACAGTCCACAGCCTGAACATACCTCTTTGAAGTGAGGATAGTTATGGAAAGATTACAGTGCATGTACTTGTTAATCTTGCCAGAAGCTGTGGATCTGAAGTAGAGATGACTTGACAGGGTAGCACCAAGTACTTGCATGTAGATCAGGGAAATCTCTGCTTTAGAAAAAGCATATAATTCATGCTGCAATGTGGAAACTTCTGAATCTACTTCATATTTTACAGCATTTTGGCATAAAACACAATCTGGACAAAGCCAAATCAAACTTTTAACTGTTGTAAATTACTGTTTTGGGGAATGAGTGGCCTTCTGGCACCGGATGATGTCTGTTGGGTCTTGGATGTGTGGATAATTATGGTGATGTGCTTTTAAAACTAAAAAAAGCAACAAGAAAAACTTGCAAGTGTCTAATATAAAACGCAGTGTATGATGCACTGAAGTTGGGAACAGGTGAAACAGACATAACTACTGCTTTGAACCATAAAATCACAGAATCGGCTGGATTGGAAAATACCCTTAAGCTCATCCAGTCCAATTGTTCCGCAGCACTGCCAAGGCCGTCACTAACCCATGGCACTGAGGCCTCATCTCCATGGTGTGTGAACACTTGCAGGGACGGTGCCTGCAGCCCTGCCCAGGGCAGCCTGTTCCAATGCCTGAGCACCCTGTGGGGAAGGAATTGTTCCTCAGCTCCATCTAAACCTGCCCTGGTGCAGCTTGAGGCCGGTTCCTCTTGTCCCATCCCTTGTTCCTTGGAAGCAGAGCCCAGCCCCTCCTGGCTCCATCCTCCTGTCAGGCAGTTGCAGGGAGCAGTAAGGTTCCCCCTGAGCCTTCTCTTCTCCAGAATGAGCCCCCCAGGTCCCTCAGCCTTTCCCCATCACCCCTGTTCTCCAGGCCCTGCACCAGCTCCATTGCCCTTCTCTGGACCTGCTCCAGCACCTCAATGTGTCTCTTGTAGTGAGGGGCCTAGAACTGAACACAGGATCTGAATGATCCTGTTCTGTAAATGTGCTTGGGTTTACTGTATGCTACTTGCTGCAGAGAATAGGATTCATACTCAAATAGGGAGGCGTGCACAAGTTCTTGCATAGGGATTGAGTTAATGCTGTCTTACCTTCTGTCTACTTCCAGTTATGTAGCCTTCCTGAATTCTGAAGGTGATTGGAAGCCAGACAGCTTAAATATTTGTTACTTGGTTCAGTAATGTTGAGTATTACTCTATTACTAAAAGCCTTGGACTGCCTGTAAGTCCATCTTGCTTAGAATTCCAGAACTTCAAGCTAATCTGGCAGGCTTCTGCAGTTCAATCTTTGGTCCTAATGTGTGTAACTGTGGAGAAGAATTTCTTAATCTTGAGTCCTGTGGAAAAGGAGGCAGTTTAATTAAAGGCAAATGACAAATGTGAGGCTTATCTAGTTGTGGGTCGTTTATCTATGTCCTGTTGAAAGCTTTGAACAATGAAAGCAAACCAGGCTGTTCTGTTTATCGGGGGGGCATTATACATTACCATGCATTATAGGTAGTAAAGGTGCAGGTGTAGTGTGTTGTACCCATTCATAGAATCATAGAATAGTTAGGGTTGGAAAGGACCTTAAGATCTTCCAGTTCCAACCCCCCTGCCATAAGCAGGGACAGCTCACACTAAACCACCCAAGGCTNTATACATTACCATGCATTATAGGTAGTAAAGGTGCAGGTGTAGTGTGTTGTACCCATTCATAGAATCATAGAATAGTTAGGGTTGGAAAGGACCTTAAGATCTTCCAGTTCCAACCCCCCTGCCATAAGCAGGGACAGCTCACACTAAACCATGTTACCCAAGGCTTCATCCAACCTGGCCTTGAACACTGCCAGGGATGAGCACTCACAACCTCCCTGGCCACCCCATTCCAGTGCCTCACCACCCTCACAGGAAAGAATTTCTTCCTTAGATCCAATCTAAACCTCTCCTGTTTAAGTTTTAGCCTGTAACCCCTTGTCCTGTCACTACAGTCCCTAAGGAAGAGCCCCTCCCCAACATCCCTAGAGGCCCCCTTCAGATACTGAAAGGCTGCTATGAGGTCTCCACACAACCTACTCTTCCCCAGGCTGAAAAGCCCCAACTCTCTCAGCCTGTCTTCGTATGGGAGATGCTCCAGTCCCCCGATCGTCCTCATGGCCCTCCTCTAGACTTGTTCCAACAGCTTCATGTCTTTTTTATGTTGAGGACACCAGAACTGCACACAATGCTCCAGGTGAGGTCTCATGAGAGCAGAGGGGCAGGATCACCTCCTTGGACCTGCTGGTCACGCTTCTCTTGATGCAGCCCAGGATACGGTTGCTTTCTGGGCTGCAAGCGTACACTGCAGCCGGCTCATGTTC
>NDXB01007677.1:184532-199629 GCA_002631895.1 Agapornis roseicollis | reverse complement strand
CTCTCCCCCCCCCCCCTTCTTCTTCCTTCCTTTAAACTGACACCTGGTTTATTTATTTATATGCAATAATTAAAATTAAACGCTGCGCTCCCGCCGCCTCGCCGCCAGCCCCTCCCCGCCCCTCGCCGCCGGCGCCCGCCGGCCGCAGGGAGCACACGGAGCCGGCTCGGCGGTGCCCGGTGGTCCCGGTTCTCCCGTTTCCCGGACGGGGAAGTTTGCCGGGGGCTGCGCAGCTCCACCTGCAAAGTGCAACCGCGCCCGGTCCCACCGAAGCTCTATGAGCACACTGGAGGGTGGGGGTGGGGGGGGGGGGGGTGTTTAATTCCCACTGCCGCACATGTTAAACCCGTGTATGCCAGGACGGACACAGGGATGTATCCCGATGCACACGCACGGACGCACCGACACGCACTGTACTAAGGGCCCCGCCGCACGCTGCCCCCCGGCCCCAGCGCCCCGCCGCGCCGGCACAGACTGTTATCGATCGGGGCGCAGAAGTCACCGGGTAGTTCAGACACTGCCCAAACCCGACCGCCCGCCGCCGCCGCTGCCGCTTCCCCAACTTGGCCCATTTAAAGAGCGGAGGCGCTTGCGAGCGACTGGCGGCGGGCGAGGGGGTGAGCGACGGGCGGCGGGGACAGCGCCGAGGAGGGAGCCGGCGGAGCGGGGAGCAGGGATCGAGGGCTCCTCCGGCGCCGGTGGGCTTCCTGCCGGGGGGTGAATGTCCCAGGAGGGAATAGGGTGACAAATCACGGAGTGGTTGGGGTCAACGGGACCATAAAGCTCATCCAGTTCNGGTGGGCTTCCTGCCGGGGGGTGAATGTCCCAGGAGGGAATAGGGTGACAAATCACGGAGTGGTTGGGGTCAACGGGACCATAAAGCTCATCCAGTTCCCCACGGGCAGGGACCCCTTCCACTGCAGCAGCTTGCTCCAAGCCCCTGTGTCCAACCTGGCCTTCAACACTGTCAGGGATGGGGCAGCCACAGCTTCTCTGGGCACCCTGTGCCAGCGCCTCAGCACCCTCACAGGGAAGAGCTTCTGCCTAAGAGCTCCGCTCAGTCTCCCCTCTGGCAGGTTAAAGCCATTCCCCTTGTCTTATCAATGCACAACAATGCACAACCCATGCAAAAAACACAGAAGGCAGGCCAAAGCCTTTTCCTTCCCCATACAATGATACAGCACAACTTGGGGGAATGGTGTATATTTGTTTTCCATTGTAAGCCATGGCACAAAGTTCACATGAGAGTGCCCCGAGATGACAACATGATCCCAAATTAAATTGTGTGGTGGTTACACATCAACAAGATGGAGTTCCCTACCTTTGGATGCTCAGCAGGACTGACTGCAGGAATGATCCTACCTGGAAGGGAAATAAGAGTTAGTTATCCCCTTAAAGACAGTAAAAGAACTGTGCCCCACAAGTCTTACATAGTGGCACAACAGTGACAGTTGTGTGTGAGCTGTGGCTTGACATTCCCACCACCACAACAGGAAGTTCTTAGCTTTGTCCCAGGATGTCATGGAATCATGGAATAGGTTTGGCTGAGATCTTACAGGTGGTATTTTTGCCCCCTTAGCTCTCAGGTGACAAGTACCACTCTGCACAGAAAGCCCACTAATAGACACACCACTTGTGGGACAAGCTATTGCTTCACATCAGTAAAGGCAGAGGAAACGGCCTCTCTGAGCTTCTGCACATCTGGGAATGGAATCTAGGCCCCAAATCAGTTTTCTCTTGACACTACTTGACCATGATCCTTCCTTCTTGCCTATTTATTCTCAAGCAATGCAAGCTCTGGGAGCCATCCTTGCTTCTTGCTCTAATGAGAGGGGCAGACACATACACACATCAAACCTCTCATTTAGGCTTTCAGGCTTAGGCTCTTGCTCTTAATGCTTCTGATTGCTCAAGATGATGGGGAAAAATCACTTTCTATTATCACCTAATGAGCCAAGGAAAATGCTTGCAAGAGGTTCTGGGAGACACAGGCTTCTCTGTGGGAGCATGTCAGAGGATTCTGGATGGAGGTTTGCTCAGAAGGCCGGACAGTAAGCACAGTCCCAGGTAACCTTCACACCTAGAACTTCATTGAGCAGCCTGCAACAGGCTTAGAACTACTTCAGCCCTCTTTTGACTCCATCTTCTTTGTAACTTGGCTTCCTGGCACTGATTTGTGTTCACTTTTTAGGGGAGTGGGTATTTTTCCTCAAAGCCTGCTTTCTTTTATACAGCCATACGAGTTACTGCTCTGCTTCCACCTCTGTTCCTGATGACAACTTCACCTCCAAGCACAGGGAGAACTTGGCCACAGCCTTCTCCAAAGTCTCCCTCCAGGAGGGGTCACAGGAGAGCAGAACAAGAACAGCCTTCATCCTCCAGGAACAAATCCTGTGGTACTTCCAGACTCCTCAGATCTCTGTGGTTTGGATGCACACTCAAATATTAACAGCACTTTGCATTACCATCCAATCTTCCTCTAATAAACAGCTCTATGAAACCTTTCCTAATCCAGACAGCTGTTATTTACCTTGTATTTTAAAGGAAAAGGTGACTTGCCATGCAACTTTCCCACTGCATATAAACCCAGTTGCTTTTTACCTCTAAAACTATGCAGAGGTCCAGCACTGGAAGAGTAAGGCCTCATGATGGTGGCTTAATATGAGGTGCATGGCCTGGACCAGGCAGGGTTTCCTGTACATGTGTAAGTGAGCTAAGGGAAGTTTGGGGGATTCAAGAGGCACAGATTCAGGCTGATCCTGTCAGTCTCTTAAAAGCACTCAACATTCCTCTCTAGCCCTCCCCACTGCAATACAGAACTCTGTACTATGTAAGAGCTCTATCTGGATGTCTGACTTCGACAGCAGGAGTCTGAAGCTGAAACGAAATCTGGATCCTCTATTCCTCTCAGGTCAAATGTGTCAACAACTGCAAGAGCTAGCTGTACTGCACAGCATTTTACAGGAAGAGATGGTGCTTCGAGCACAGGCCTGGAAGTTAACAGATAAGGATTTTCCTCCTTATTCCATCACTGCTACCATAAGCAAATTACTTATCCTGAATATGCCCCATTACTATTCTTCTGGTAAAAGCAGGGGAACCTTGCTAAATGTAGTTTGTTATTTACATGTGTGACAGAAAACCTCTAAGTTTCTGAGATCAAAGGTCCTTTGTGTTCTGTGTTTTAAAAACTCATTGCAGATGCAGGCCCTGCCCCTTTACAGGAAAAACAGGTTGAGGCTGGGAGGAGACACCCAGGAACATGTACAGTAACCAGCCCGAGTTTAGAGACTAACCCAGAGCTTCTGTCTTTGCAGGATTCCAGCACTGATGGCATGCCTGGCACGATGATCCTCTGCTAAGTGAACAGATCCAATGTTCTGTCAGCACAGATGCATCTACAGCACTGGTCTTAGTGACCTTGTCATAGGGAGTCTGTAGCATGAACTTCTCACAGTCCAAAGCTAACCATGCCAGCACGGTTCTGTCCCATACACCAGAAGAGCTTAGATAATAAACCAGGTCTTTCAACAACTGGTGTAGTAACCACTGAATCACACTGTTACCCCCAAAGAAGTAGGGGTGCTTAGCCTTTTAACTGGGAGTGAATTACCCTGAGACTATCACACCAGTGATGGAAAGCAACACCTGTTCCTACCACATCACTGAGCCTACCAGACACAGGGAAGGAGATCAAAGAGCCACATCGCCACCTCCCAGATGAGCCAGATCCATGCCTTCCTCAGTCCCTTCCACAGTCTCAGGGGACATCAAGGCTGTCTAGCAGCCAGGATTCATTGTTTCTGTCTTTTATTCCTGGTGTGGTCCAGCTCTGTGCTCACTGCATGTGAACAGCCAGCCACTGAGTCCTGCTCAGCAGGGTCAGCGTTGGAGGTAATAGTAGCCTCAGGCCAGACTGCTTCATTACCAGAGATATTTTGACAGCCCAGCAGCAAAAGCAACAGCAGGGAGGGCTCAGGTGGGTGTTCAGGGGTGGAGGGTTGGGAAGGAGGATGTTGGAGAGGGATTTGCCTCTGGAAAACTGCTTTCTCAGGGACTGCTCAGCTGTACCCTTTTTAATCCTACTGATACAAACAGTGCCTTTTGCACCAACTGACTGGAGCGGAAAAAGAGCACTATTGGAACTCAGAGGTTTTTCTGCTTCTTGTGAAAGCAGTGCCATGGTAGCACAAGCTTACACAACAAAGCAGAGATATAAACTGCACACATCCCTATCTAACGCTGGAATTTCATCTTACGTCACCATTGACAGTCATCATTTCAGTCAATGGTGGGTGAAGAAACTCTCTTCTCATCAAACTATTCTCACAAGATGCCTCTTCCAAACCACCTTTCTTGTATAGCTATGTCACCAGGAGGTAAGTACTCAAAACCTAGAGGAATTCAATCTCTGCTGGGGAGAAGCAAAGGAAGTTTTATCGGGGAGGCAAGGACTAATTCCAAACTAGCTGCTCTGCTCTTCTAAACAATAACTAACTTCCCATGCAGGGAATACGTTTTCTGCTCTCCTTATGGTTTGGTATAGAGGTATGCTGGGCTGTAACAGTCACCTGGCCTATAGCTCAGAGACCTTTCCATGCTGCTTCACACACTGCACAGCCAGAATCACCCTCAACAGCTCCAAGAAGCTGTTTGTGCATCAAGTGACCACCTTCCTTCGTGATGTGCTGTCAGGGGATGGAAAACCTATCAGATGATAGAAGCATGGATTCATCTCCCTTACTGGTTGAAGTTCAGGTTTGTTGTAGTAACTTCAGACAGAATCAGCCCTGAGATCTCTACAACAACAGTTTAAGTTAAAAGGGCACAATCCATTAAAACCAACAGCACATTTTTCCTAACTTCGCACCTCAGTGTTCCAGTCCACAATAATACAGCAAGAGATTGCCCTTCTCTGCAAAGCTTTTGGAAAACAACAAGTTTAGCTACAAACAAAGGATGCTCCATGATGTAAAAAAAGCACTTCCAGAAACCAGCAATCAAAGCTGCTGTTGTAGTAACCATTCTCTCTGACCCTTCTAAGGCAAGAGCTGCCTTCTTTCTAGTTCCAGTTGTTGGACAGCTTCCCTGTGCTTCCCTCTGCATTAACTACACCTCTTCATGCATATTGCAATTAAAAATGCATCTTTCTCTCTTGTCTATTGCTCTCTCTTCAGAGGTTACTTATTGCTAATTCTCACCTGCTGTGAAACACCTAAGGTACCAGAGGTGTAGTGCAGAAGAAAGCCTCCACCAGATCCAATCTTTTCCCTAGAAGCTTTGTGCTGCTCTGCTCCACTGCTAGGAAAAACTCCCTGTATCAGAGGATGGTGAAATGATGGTCACGTTGTATTAATCTAGAGCTTGGCTGTGTCCCAACATTTGTATATCACTCTTTGCTTTTCCACTTCCCCAACTTCCTGCCTGCCTTCCCGCCTACAGTAACGGAAAGACAAACTGGAAAACTGACTATGGTAGAATCAGGGTCTGGCTGGAATCCATTGCTGGGTTAAACCAATACAACATTAGTGACCCCTGAAAGGAAGATCACTTCAGATGTGCCAGCCCAACATCAAACAGTGCCATGGGTCTCTCCCTTATTTCACAAGCACATACAAACACACGTGCACAAACCAAGCACTTTTTTAGGTTAGGCCACTTAGGTTGCTAATCCTTTGGAAAGAATGTGTCAGAAGAGTCAAAAGTAATCAAGGTGTGACTGCTTTTAATACATGCTAGAAAGATCAAATTAAAGACTAGGCAGAACCTGTCTTAACCAATTTAGGAGGTGCTGAAGTGCACACTACTCCCAGCTTTCAAACACGGAGATACTGTGTCCTAAAGTCTTTAAATCACTGGGCATCTCTGGGTTTAGATTGCTCCAGCTCTCCTTTGTAGAAATTGATGTAGTGCAGTCAATGCCCCAGTAATGATGGGATTAGCATACATCACCTCTCCACTAGTGTACCTGCACCCCACTAGAGCTGTGACAGTTCCACCAGGAATACTTCTGAACAGTTACTGTTACAGCAGTGTAGAACTCGATGTATAGGTATGCCCTAGTCAGGGCTGTCTCTAGTGCAGGTTCAGGTATGACTACAGCAAGTGTCCATCTGCCATAGCTAAATGTTACTAACACTGGTCCTCCAAAAAGACATCACACAGGAGCTCCATCAGCACAGACCTGTGTTTCTACAGGCAATTCTCACTGAAGTTTGTGCTGCTGTGCTTCCTCTGCTATGGTTTCATGGACCATCTAGGTCAACCAGTACAGGACGCCGATCCTAACTTCAGAACCATTACATGGTCTCTTCAACAGGTACACTGTGTTTGAGCACAACATGCCTATAGTGACAGGCAGAGTCTCCAGTGAACTCAGGGAGACAATCACACACAGCTTTGTACTCACTCCTCCCTCAGGCCTCCACCACCATGAATAAAAGCTGGGTCAGGACCACATGAACCCACATGTTTGGGTTTCTTGTTCTTTTCTTTCCTATCTTACATTCCTAGAAGAGTCGTCTCATTCAAGTTAATTTGTTGCCATGAGTCCACTGCAAAGAGAGCACTTTAACAAAAACTCAGATAAAAGAAGGCAATAACAAAACCAAAGGGAATTTCTAAAAATAAGTAAGCAAACAGGCACTGGAATCTTCTCATGGTGCTTTGAGGTCCTTGGAAGCAAAGCAACTTTGCTGCTCCTTCCCTTGTGTTGCTACGTGCTTGTGGACAAGAGAAGCTGCAAGTAGTTAGCACTGAGTTGTATTTGTTTGTCAGACTTCCAGACTTGGAACTCTTCTCCATGTGGAGTCAGGCATTCCAGCTTCTCTTCCTGCCTGTTCTGCTTCCCTATGTGAGTGCAGCAATTCACCTAGGGGCTCCAAACTCAGGTTCTTCACTCATAAAACAGAGAGAACACATCGCAGTAAAGCAGTGTTGGGAAGCAAAACTCTTCAGGTGAGTACACTCTCCATCATTTCTGTCTCTCACTGCAGATTCCTATAGCTCTGTCTTCCTCAAGTTCAGTAACTCAATCACTGAGCAAACCAGATAACTGTGACCCATAACACACTGCAAGTGGCAACTGCAGAAATGTCAGAGCAAGCATTTTACAAGTCATTTTGATGCCTAAAATTGCTCATCTAAACTCTTTAGCAAATTCTTACCAGTAACTGTCTTGTTCACAGCAGGGAAAAAGCATTTTGCTTGTCACACATCTTCCTTGCCTCAGCCAAAACTAATGTGCAGCCAGACATGGCACAAACCATTTTCACCCACTCCTCACACTCAAAAGGCACCCATGGAAATAGATGCACTGTCAGCACACACTTGAAATACTCTGCACGCTGCCACTAAGTGTAAAGTTTTACACCAAGAGGGAAGGATTAAAAGGCATTTTCAGCTTTCTGCTGCCTGCAAAAGTTACTCCTTTTACCTGCTGAGTTTGCCATGACTGGGGGTAAAATGATGGGAACAGCTACAGCCCTGTAGCAGTTTATACACACAGGAGTAGTGACAGCCTGGCACCCTTGTTAGACACAGACACACAGGCATGTGCATGCAGAACATAGCTTCTGGATAGACAAGAGAGCTAATTTTAGTCCATTTTGTGCCCTGAGAAAGACAGGAAGAGCTAAAATATCAAACCTGGGGTTCTGTGCATATCAACTGGTGAGAGATGTGCTGCTGAAAGAGTAGCTTATGGGAGCAGACATCAGGATTCTGGTCCCATGGTAACTCACATCTGCCCCTCAGCAAACTAACAGATGTGCCAACAGCTGGAGGGGCAAAACCTGGGCTCCAACACACATGTCATTTCTGACTACTCAGGAAAGCCCTAGGAGGAAGTTGAGGCTGATTACTGAGGATGAACAGTAGAGGAAAAAGATCATTGTAAGTTCCTGTCTTCCCTTTTAAGTACCTGAAGCACACAGATGTTCCTCACACGTGCTTTGCACCCAGAAACAGTCTTGGCATTAGCAGTAAACCACTGCATATAGGTTAAAACTGACCCTAACATAGTCTAATCCATTGTAAATATCCAGAAGACACATCTATTACACCCAACTGTTTGTTGCTTCCCTTCCATTTTTAAGGAGTCTGTCTCTGTGGTATTGCCTCTGATCACAATTACAGCAAAACACTGATTCGGATACACATGGGAACATCATAGGAAACAAATACCAAATTGCCTTGACAAAATAACCAAATGCATTTATAGGGATGGTATTGCTTTTAATTAGCCTTAATTCCCAAAGAATTATTACTTGCTCCAAAAGAGAAAGTCTTTATGGATCCATAAATTACTGAGTGCAAGATTCTCCCCCCCTCTCTCCTACTAATACCTGAGAGAGCAGCATAACTCACCAGGGAATTTGCTGCATTTGACTGCATGGATGCTCATTGTTCCAATATAGTTGGTATTTTCATTATAGCTACAAAGATTGCATCAGTTCTCACTGAGTGAATATGGAAATCAAGGCCCAGTCTGGATGAACCTTCAGACTACCACAAACACATGGTGCTTCTTAATCTGTGTGTTTGCACACATACACTGGCCATATATGCCTAAGGTTTTATACCTTATTCTAATCAGATTTGTAGTTTGCTTCTTGAAATACAATAATGTAAACTAAGACATTCATTTCTCTCTATAAAATGACTATGACCCTACAAGTATCACCCTTAAGAAGGCCATGGTGCAAACCCAAGCAAGTAAGAACAGGAGCGTACGTGCCTGGGTGAACACAGCTTCTGCTTCCATCTGGAGCTCTGAGCCTTCATGCTAACTGGGTGTTTTAATTTGCAGGGAGATCCTCAAGAGGTTGTGAGAGGGAGTAGCTGGCACTTCCCATCTATCTGTGTCACTATGGTATCTAGGCACTGGTATTTCAGATTATAGCTGATTATGGAAAACATTTCCTTACCTAACTGCTGGCCCTTTAGTAACACTAACACCCTCTTTTGTGCCATTCCCTGAGCACTGTGGCATCCCAAGAGCACTGGGAAATTTACCATTAAGATTATAGAGCCATTTCCTGCTGCATAACTCTGAGAGAGGTACTTTTCTGGTCTTATTTGTATTACTCAACTGGGGAAAAGCTTTATTATTTGGAATAATAATAGAGATCATACTGTTAAACCAACAGTACTTTAACTACACTGATACTTCAGTAACTGGTTTGCCAAGCAAAGAGATCTCTCTCATTGTGCCAGTATGGTGCCACAGGAAGAATTCTTCTGGAAACACTAAAGAAACTCGCAGTGCAATGAGAGTCTGTGATCAGAGCTGCTGTGAGACAAGGTGTTTTGGGAGTGGATCTCTCCCCTCATGGAATAGACAGGACAAATCCTCCCCAGCTGATTTCTGCTAATACCTTCATCTTGTGGGCCATTAATGAGCATCTTAGTGCAAAAAATACATCTTTACATCTCGACTTGGTTCGCTTTAGTTGGGTTCACTGTTCATGAGGAGATGCAGCTGCCAGAATCAGGCTTTCAACATGGTATTTGCAGTGACAAATGCAAAATTCCCTTTCCATTGATGTTCTAGGAGCTGGCTTCAGACTTGCTGCTGCACTAAATGCCACTAAATCAGTAAATCCATTTATTGGAATAGTCATAGAGAACTGCAGCAATGAGACACAAACTTAATCCAATTCAAACCTCTTCGAAGCAGGAGGAAATAAACATTCATCTCCGTTCTCCAGGAAACTCGAGTAGAAAAGGGCGGAACCTTAAGGATGGATATGATAAAGAAAAGGCCATTCAGGAGGCAACACAAACAAACCTTACCAGTAACTCAACAGGGACAAGAAAGGGAATGATGTTCCAAGCACTTCTTTAGCAAAGCACTGGAAATATGTCTGGGATTGTCCAAGGATATGGCTTTCCATCAGCTCCCTATTCGCTCGGCAGTAACATCTGGGACCCCTATCCAATTAGAAGACAAAATGCAGGAGGATCAAAGAGAGCTTCCCAACTCTCATGAGAACAAGCTGGAGCATGGGATAATTGGCACCTTGACTCTGGTAACCACCTCTCACTCGTCAGCATTTCTCCCTGGCCTCCACACCTGCCTCTGCAGTCCCCTTTGCCTCTAGAGAACTAACCTCCCCATAACAACAGTTGTCCTGACACATCCTAGAAGTTCATAGCGGGCCCTTCTCTCCCCATTAACCAGAGGCAAAGCCTTTGGGATCATATTTTCAATGTTTTGGGGAAGGGGTGAGGGCAACAGATGGCTGGTGAGGAAAGAAGAAGCAGGGTTCAGCAGCCCTGGGGATCCTGGTGCAGTTACAGGCAAGCAGGAAACACCAGGAACAAAATACAGCTAAATGATAACAAAATGAGATTTTCTTTGCTTCTTGTATTTCTTGCTTCCAGGAAGTTCCAATCGGGATGAGAGTGTAATTCACTGGGAGAAACATTTGCTCACTGGTTCCCACTTCTTTTTCATGGCTAATACATGGCACATAGCACAGAAGTTTCAAACCTCAAAGGCACCTTAACAGTAGTGAGGAGTCACACTGTTAGCAGCAGGATTGAATTGTGAGTTGCCCTTTCAAAGGGGTTGTGGGTTTTGTGTCCATCACATGTAGGCATCCTCGAGCGGCATCACTGGATTGGATCTAAGTGCCTGCTCTTTTCCAGAACAGCAGTCAGCAATTCCCCTCTAGCCAAGGGGCAGACTGGTACAGAAGCGGAATCTTATGGTGAAATCCCACAACAATCAGGAGATCCTTTTCCCCATATCCCATGGCAATTCCTAACGGGACAGAAGCACTTCCTTCTGACAAGTCAATCCACATATGAGGCCTTTCCCTGATGCTGCGGTGTTCCTGTTCCATCACTTTCAGCAGTCACAATCCTAGAGACAAACTCCATGGAGGAGTTTTGCCACTCTGCTGGCAAGGGAAACAAACTGATGGGGCACACAACAGATCTGCCTGCAAAGAAGCAATTAAGCTGAAATAAGGGTGAAATGTGAATGAAGATCTGGAAAGCATTGTGAGGTTAAAGGTACCCCAGGAACAGAACTCAGCCGGGAACACCAGGTAAGGTCAACCTAGGGACTGCATGTGATTTTATCTTAAAAATCCAACTTTACATATAGCGACTGCAAGAAAATGTAATCAATGTAAAACATGGAGCAGTGATGGCACGTTGATTTGGAGGAGTTCTGCATCAGAATCTATACTGGGTGGCTGCCAGAATGACACAGCCCTGACCCCATCCTCCAGTTCAGGCTGCTTAGGCTCATGCAGAGGAGCACACATGTGCAACAGGGCTCTTCACTTGCCATCCCAAGCAAACCTCAACTCCCCTCTACCATTTGACCTGAGTGCTGAGGTGAGCTACAGCCCCATCCTTGTGCAACCCATCTCCCAGAGCAGCTCTGCCCCATAGACCATAGTGCTTGTATGAGCTTGCTCTTACCATGGACTGCAAAGTCTGCAAACCCAAATCTTTCCCTTTGCTTGAACAAAAAACTGAGCTCCTAAGAGGGGAATGAGCTTGTTCAGGGTATTGGAGTTTTAGCTAACTGAGGGACAACTGCAGAGGCTGGGAAACTTATTGCACTTGGGATGCTCTATTGTACGTGGGATGCTCTGTTGCATCTGGGATGCTCTGTTGTACCTGGGACACTCTGTTGTACCTGGGGTGCTCTGTTGCATCTGGGATGCTCTGTTGTACCTGGGATGTTCTGTTGTACCTGGGACGCTCCGCTGTACCTGGGACGCTCCATTGTACCTGGGACGCTCTGTTGTACTGCTGTCTCTAGCTCCACCGAACCACGATTAGAAATACGTTAGATTCCCTTTCCCCTTTCTCAGCTCCAGCCTGCTGTTTAACAACCAGCCTTCTCCCAACCCTCAGACAAGCTTTTCCCCTGCTGTTTCTCCCTTGCCAAGCAGCAAACCCTCAGACACGGCTGCCCGGGGGAGGCGAGCACCCCCGAGAGGAAGAGGCGCCGGAACCGTGAGCACCCGCGGGCTGAGCCCACCGCCGGCCCCGTGCCCCGCCGGGCCGAGGAGCGCTCCCGACCGGCCCGTCGCTGCTCGGGAACCCCCCGGCGGGGCCCCCTCCGCCGCCGCGGGTTGCTGGCAGCAGCCCCGGAGCCGCAGCGCTGCCGCCGGGGAGAGCGGTAATAAATAACCCGGGGAGCGGGGCGCGGAGCCCGGCGGGCGGCGCAGACTCTGACCTGACAAATACCCACTGGAAAATCATCACCTCCCGCCCCCGGGAGCCTGGAGCCAGCCCCAGACGGGGCCGGGGGGGGGGGGGCTGCGCAAACCCTGGGGCTCGCGGGGGCCGGGGGGGACCGCTGCCCCCCCCGTCCGGCCGGGCCGAGCCAAACCCAGGGGGGGGGGGGGGCTGCGCAAACACTGGGGCTCGCAGGAGCCAGGCGGGACCGCTGCCCGCCCCGTCCAGCCGCGCCGAGCCAAACCCAGGGGGAGCGGGAGGCAAAGGTGGTGGGTCTATGCATAGATAGATTAGATAGACAGGTAGGTAGGTAGATAGATAAGTAGATAGGTAGGTAGGTAGGTAGATAGATATGATAGATAATGAGATGATAGACAGATAAAGATGACAGATAGATAGATGATAGATAGATAGATAGATAGATAGATAGATAGATAGATAGATAGATAGATAATAGATGCTTTACTTTCCACTCTATGCAATAAAGTGTGATTCTAAAGAATATAACAGGGAGCACAGCTTGAATTCCAATTGGTGGGGAGCCTGTTGTTAACCATCAGGGAACTATTTATTCTCTAGCCTTACTGATGCTCCTTGGTCAATAATGATAAAGGGGGGGTGGGAAGGAGAAGAAGTTGCAGCCATTATAAGGAAGCAATCACATTACTGAGGAGCAGCAGCAACAGCCCCCTCAGAATCTATGATTCCCTGAGGTCATGTCTGGTGTGCTCAGCCCACTGGCCACTGGCAGGATTTGCCCTGCATCATTAACCCACCAAACAGGGTTTTTTTGCTTGCCAGGAATGACTGATTTCTCTAGCCTGATGGCAATCATCATCTGGGAGCAGAGCAGTGCTCTCCTGCTGCTGAACCATCCCCAGTGATACTTAGTAAGTAAGAGCTGGGTGGCTGACCAGCTCCTTAGGAAAAGGGAGAAGAAAATGTGTCCATTTATTGTGTTAAATAGTCACTGCTTCCTAATTCTGACACTCCCTCCGGCACACGGACATGTAACATACATGTATGCTTGCCCTAAGCCCTGATCAACTCCCAACACTTACTGTTTGCCTCACTCTTACCTCTGAGAACCAAGAATATATTGCATGAGGTGGTGTACAAAGGACAAGTGATGGTCCCTGTCCCAAGCAGTTGGCCCGTGCACTCCAAGACTCTGCTATTTCTTGTGTTACTGGATTCCAAGTGAGTTTTGCCAGTGTTTTAGGCAGGATCAGAGTCACACCAGGCCAGCTTAAGAAACTTCTGGCATCCAAACTGGATGGCAGATAAAAACACCCCAAACACAGTGCAGAAACCTGCGCTCAGAGTTCCTTTGCTTGTACCCACAGGGGAGTTGCTTGGATTTGAAGGGTTTGATTAACTCCTCCTTTACTCCTCTCCCTGGCATCATTCCTTCACAGGGGCTCCACACAGGCCTGAATAACCAACCAGCAGAGATTATTGATGCCATGTTACAAGCACAGAATTCCAGACTGGTTTGTGTTGGAAGAGGCCTTAAAGCTTATCCAGTTCCAATCCTCATGGGCAGGGACACACCTAGAAGCACAGTAGGAGTGAGGAGCAGAACAGGGGACCATGGGGAGTGCAGCTGTGGCTTCAGGGGCCAGAGCCTGCTTAGAGTACAACGGAGAAAGCAAACAGGGGGGTGTTCCAGGAGAATCACAGTCACCACAAAGGAATCAGCAACATTTCTTTAAGGAAAGGACATGGGTTTCTTATTGCTATGGTCTTGTATCTCCCCTCTGTCTGCTCTGTTACTTGCTGCGGCCTTGACTGGCATTTCCAGAGGAGTTCAAGGACTGGCCCAGCTTCAAATTTTAATGAGGATGAACCAGGACGGCCTTGGCCATGAAAAATTGAAGTTTCTCCATTTCAAAACACACAGCTTTTGCTCAGAGAAGACAAAAGGTCTGAGGGAGTGGGAAGTGCATGTGCTTGAGCTCCTCAGATACCGAGTTCTGAACGTCTCGTTCCGAGACAGCTCTGGTCTCCTTTCCATTCCTTTGAAGATTCTGCTTTAAGCCTGCGGAGCAGGTTCCTTCTGTCAGGTTTCTGGTTTGGGGAGCTAAGGAGTTCTGTTACCAAACAGAAAGCTTCCAGGGTTCTGGAGACTTGGCACTTCCTTTCTTTAGGTCTTCCAACAAAGCAACACAACTGACAACACAAGGCATCTGTCTGCTCAAAACCAAGTGACAGTTCCTTCAGGTGAACACAAATATTGCTGGTTATTCACTTGATCATTGGTGTTTACACACACCTACCCAAATGTACTGCTGCCTCTGATGATGTTCTGAGCTGGGGAAGTGTCCCTAGGTTGTACCTGCGTTTCAGGGTAGCACTGAGTGGAGTTGTTAGCAAGTTCCTCTCAACCAGAACAAGGATCAGCATGCTTTAAGGGCTATCATTAAATGAATCTCTTTCAATAGCAAGATGAAAATCAAGACCTAGAAGAATAAGCAGGAGAAAGGAGGGACATTGTTCCTTGCTGCCAGCAACAAGACTGCTATTGACACTACTGGCAGTCATTCATACTCAGCAGCAAAGGACCATAAGCCTGGATAAAAGCTTGACTTGTAGACTTGGTACAATTAAAACCTTTTACAGAAGCCAATAAATGGGGTTCATTCTAGCTCAGAAGAAAGGCTGGAGTGGCTTTCAGGGAGAAAGCCATGTTCTTTCCCCTGTACAGGGATGTCTGTCTTCTTCTCACTGTGATGCCTTCTCTAAGCTCTTCTGGGGGTAGGGGTATAAATCATCATAATGCCATAGCATGGCATATAAATCATAATAAAGAATAATGATATGTAATAAGGATGAATAATATTAAGAGGAGAACAGCATTTGAGAGAGAGCCTGCACACCCCCCCCCCCC
>NDXB01007677.1:132840-176482 GCA_002631895.1 Agapornis roseicollis | reverse complement strand
TTGCTCCAAGCCCCTGTGTCCAACCTGGCCTTGAACACTGCCAGGGATGGGGCAGCCACAGCTTCTCTGGGCACCCTGTGCCAGCGCCTCAGCACCCTCACAGGGAAGAGCTTCTGCCTAAGAGCTCCGCTCAGTCTTCCCTCTGTCAGTTTAAAACAGACTAACAAATACAAGTGAGGAGTGTTGAAAAGGTGACACAGATGTAAATGAAAACACCAACAACACATGAACATTATGTGCTGTATTTGAGGAGCTCGACTCCAAATACTGCTAGCAGCTCCAGGCCATCATGGGACTCCTGTACAATGACCACTCTTAAATGGTCAGCACTTAATCGGATTTACTGGTTGTAGTCTTTCTTCATACAAGGAATCCCTTCTGTGCAGGAGTACCCACACCTGATATCAGCAGATATCATATCCAAATTCCCACTGACCCATAGACATTTCAAATCCACCATTCACTGCTAAATCCAGATACAACATCACAAAACAGGAGGGAGGGAGAAAACACATTTCCTCTGGGCTGTTCATTTAAGTAAAAGAAGAAAAAGACATGAGAAAAAAGGAAGAAATTCCATGAAGTTGGCACACCTGTGCCTGCTCCAGAACCACAGAAAATTATGGCCAAACCTGGATGCCTGAATACCACTCCACGGTGTTCGCAGAAGCTAACACCCCTCCATTCACTGCCTTCCCACATTCTGAGTTTATGCCCAGTGTTAATGTTACTTCAACCTCATCTTACTTTTTCCCTTCTCTCCTCTGTGAATTTGATGCTGGGTTTCCCATTTCCCTCCATTTTATGAAGGAAAGCTGACTGTCACTGCGCCGATGACTACAAACCCCACCTCACGGGAGACAGTTTTATTCTGGTGATCGGAGGGGTGCCAGCCCAATTTATGAGTGGACATAAGATCCCCATATCACAATTTATGTGGTGTAGTAGAATGCCAGGTCAATGAGATTAGAAGTAGGTTCATGAGAGAGCTGGAAGGCAATTGGAGTTCCATGCTTCTGTGGTGACTGGGCATTCAGTCTAGGGAAACCTGTGTTATTAACACACTTGAAGGCCCTAGGAACAAGCTGCACATTATTCATTACTGCAGCTTGCCTTCACCAACACCCCCTCACCATAAAAAGAGAGGAAGAGAGGGGGAAAAGCAGCTCTCCCCCTCCTCCCTATTCAGATGAAGCTATCAGGGAGACAGTGCCATTGAAAATGAATGGGCTGAATTAACAACAGAAACACTTTGCTTCCTTATCATATGGTTCACATAATCAAAATGGGAAGGGGGAATGGCAGGGGAGAAGAAAGGTCTGAGCCTCACATATGGGTCTCCCCTACCAACTGGAAAATATACAGACTAAATGCAGCCCAGCAGCTTCTAGTCACATACAGAATAATCCCCTTGCCTTTAAGGAACCCTGTTTATTGAAGAAACAATATCCTACAAAGCTTAAACACCGCTCTTAAATAAGAGTCTTAGCCAGGTCACACAGGCTTGTGTAGGTCACTGGAATCAGAGCAAACCTGAGTGACTGGTAGACATGGGCCTTGGAGCTGCACTGGATCTAGGGCTGAAAAGAACATAGGCTGGGCTTCAGAACAGGGCTGGGCTGGCCCACAGGTTGGATGCAGCAAGTCCTGCAAACTTAAGTCCAAATTCAAGTATCTCCCAGGGCTGGAACCCAGACCAAGGCTTAGGTTCAATACCTATCATGGCAACTTTTAAGTGAAGCTCAGAGCTTGAGCCAAAGGTATGTGTGGGCTCAAAGCTGTTTGGCTCTATCATTATAATTCACGTTGTGTCTCCCTGCAAATAACTCCTAGTTCAAGCCCAAATCAAATTCCTCATCTTGCTTTGGCATCACATCCAAACTCCCAACTGCACCTACCTAACACAGGAATACTGCTACCCTTCAGATAACACAAAGCGCCATATAAACAGAAGGGAACCTCCAACAAATTCAAAGGTCATCATCTTTCCTGTTTAAGACGTTTCATTCTTCATCAATGCTTCTTTTCTTCATCATTGTAATACAGATTTTAATTGAAGAAACATCACAGGATGTAATCATTTGGTGGTAGGAAAAACATTCTCTGCTTTGTGCCCATATGAACTCTAAAAGAACTGAAGATCGCGTGCTCCTTTTCCCATGCAAGTACAAGGCCCAAATTCACTGTGCTCTGATTTAAGAAGGGCTGAGAATCTACAGTTCCAGTATACTTCAGTAATTGCTGTAGGTGCCCAGCACTGGATATTAAGCACAACTACTGAAAACAATAGAGCAGAAGCATCTGGAATGCAACACCAGCAGCCCTGAGGACAAAGGAAGGACGTGGAGGAAGGGATAGGGCAAGAAGAGATGCCAGGGAGCTGGTATTTTTCTGTGCATTTCCATAAGGAAAGGTTCACAATGTTGCCCTTGGGACTATTCCAACCACTGTGCAATGAAATCCCAACTCAGAGATCCCTGGGCACCCACAGAGCCGTTACTGCTGAAGGGGCCAGAAACCGTTGAGTAAGCCCATCTCCGACAGGCAGGGAGATACCAGGACGTTCCTGGTTCATTGCTGTTTAATCTGCTGTGTTGTCAGGCAGGGCACAGGGCCAGGAAAAGTTCCCACTGCCTCAGCTGCAGGGGTGGACTGGCCTCAGAATGTAGACAAATAAAAGCAGAAACGCAAAGCGCCAGCAGCACCAATCTGATTACAGAGTCATTTATTTTCTGGTCGTTAATAATTTGTGCAATAAAAGATTGCGTGCCTTTCTGAGTTAGTAGGAGTTATTGGCACCAATTCCCCTCCACACTGGTGTGAGTCTGTGCTTGGAACATAAATTATTAGTTTCTTATCGCACTCCTCCTCATTTTTCATGCTGCCACAGCTCGATCGCCAGAAGCCAACCCCTCGCTCTCACTCTCATTTTATGCTGGGTGAGAAGGCAGCAGAGATGGCTACTCCATCTTTAACCCCACAGGCTCCCTTTTACACTGCTTCTCCCCCAGTTTTCCTCCCCATCTTCATGCTGACTGGTGTGTGCACTGTGGTGCGTGTGTGTGTCCCAGTATCTGAGGAGACAGGCAGGTCAGTCCTGCCATTCTGAACCTCCTAATGAAAGCCCTGTTCTTTGACACCACTCAGAGTGAGGAAGCAACAGGCTCCCACCATCCTGCCAGCCCCTACTGGGTATCTGCTTGGAATACTAGCATGTATCTCAGTGTGAGAATAAAAGAAGATTGGAATTCCTACCCTCCTTGAAAGAGTGGGAGGAAGGTGCTGGCACAGAGTCAGGCTGTACATGAGATGGCCGGATCTCCATTACAGGTTAAGAGGTTTGAGTCTTGGATGTAGCTGAAGAAATACTCAGGCTTTCTCCTCCTATGGCATTAAGCAAGAGAATGATAGAACACCTCAATGCTCCTCTGTAAAATGGATTATTTACTCATGCTTCTGAAGTACGTGAAATTCAGTTACACTAAGCATTAGATCTCATTTAAAGGATATCAAAGCATCCCTCTTGTTTCTCTGACACGCGGTGCTGAAATGCTCTTTAGCAATGCTGATTGCTTTGTTAACTACAGCAGCCACACATAAACCACACCAAAACTCTTGGACCTTTCCATATGTTGGCCTCATGATCTCCTCCATTCAACATGTCTCTTTCAATTGTGTCCCAGGAACGTCTGCACCAACATCTGCTAAAGTTCAAAAGAAGCACTGACACAGTCAGGCGACAGAGCATGTCTGGCAACTGCAAACATACTTGCCAAGGGCTGTGCAAACCATAAGCATCTACATATAAGTGAAGTCAGGAGGTGCAGGAGTAGCTTTGCTTTCACTGAAAGACAGCTACTCACCAACTAAGAGTGCTTTTATAAGGAGCATCCCTTCACTGCAGTCTTTAGATCCACATTCCCCTACTCTCTCCTTACACACTCCACTGGCAACTCTAGTCACAGCCTCTGGTTACAGCCAAAGCCCACTACTCTCCCTCCCCAGTTCTTGAACTGCTGAATTCCTGCTGCATAAACCAGGCTGGGAGAGGCAAAAATGACTGTGAGTAAAGGAGATGTCTCTCTTACAAAGGGTGTACATGCCACAGGCTCCTCTGGAGCCACAGGCTCCTCTGGAGCCACAGGCTGGAGATCACAAGGTGTTTTATTCAGCTTTACAGAATCCTTTCTCCTGCCAATATGGCAAAGCAGAAGCTGCCCTACAGAAGCCTGATGTTGTCCATCAATAACAGAATGATGTGACGTGCTCAGGGCACCCCTGTGTACGTATGTATGTTACAAGAAACACATACTCCTCCATTGCAAGAGGATTTATAACAGGAGTCTTGAGCAGGCACAGAAGGCATATAAGGGTGTATTGTCAGTTCAAGAGTGATGGATGGCTCAGTGCTGGGCATGCCTCTGGTGATTATACTGCACTAGTGAGTCACCCATCATTTCCAAATGATGCTTATGTCTACAGGGTAACAGCCAACATATCCATGGTTCACAATATGTTCCAAATGACCACCCTGAATCCTTATCATCTGCTGAAGGAGCATCACTAGGGCTGCTTCACTGGGTTAATTTCTGTCTGAACCAAAGAGCAGCCTTTTCCCCCCAGCACAGCTAAAACCTCACCAGCCACCAGCACGTAAGAGAGCTGCAGCACACCATCCCCACCATGTGTAGCAGAACATCCCCCAGGCTGCTATGAAACTGAAGTATTGCTCCACAAACCCCTAGCCCACCTACCACCATCTCAGTGTGTGCCTCTGTGAGACAACTCCCTGCTTTCCCTATAGGAAAAGAGGCTGTTGAAAACGTTAGCACAGGAGGGAGTGGAGCTGCAGTCATGTCACAGCTGCAATAAGCATTTAAACCTAAAAATGAATGAAAGCAGAATAGTTGCATGATCATTTAACAGATCTGTCCATGAAAAGAAATGCAAAGCCAGGAACACCAGCATCACAGAACTCCTTCAGAACAGGGATTTATAGATCCCAGCAGCAACCTCTCAGGTCTGTCACAAATTTACACTAATGGACAGCAAAAAGAATCTTTGCATTAACAGAAGCAGTGATTCTGCTCTCTGCACGTGCTGCTCCTGGTTCCTGGATACAGATCATGGGCTTTTCCCTGATTTTCCCACTCCCAGATTTATATATCCCATGCTGTCTCCATCACAATCATTGTCGCACTCAGTTTGCACTCTCCAGTTTAAAGCTGCAGACTAAAATAGACAAAACATCTAGTCCCTTTGGAAATCAAGCATCAGGATGGGGCTGGAAGCAGATACTGAAAATGAGCAAGCAGAAGGTTACTTGACTACAGAAAGACCCAGAAGGAAGAATGAAATAGAGCCACCAGATCGACTGAGAGGGTACCTGAAATCAGGGCTTCTGATTCACTGCATTCAGAAGAAAGGCCGACTGTCCCTGAGGATCTGAGCATCCAAACTCCTGGGAAATTTATTTTAAACCCATGGCACAGACAAATTTCCATCCTTGGAGAGAAAACCTCCCACTGATCAGAAATCTCAGGCCTTCACCAGGCCCCCAGATCGTCTCCCATTAGGAGACAGTTCTCAAGGGCTCTCACAGGCACATCTTCCTGTGATTAAACAGTTTTAAGGTATTCATCACTCCTTTTCCCACTTCTCAAGAGAATTCCCTTTATCTCAGCCCATTCCAGATTTGTTTTGCTGCCATCAACACCTGCCAAGGCCATGCTTTCTGTAGAACAAGCTGGCAGCATGCCACAGGCAGGACTTGTCAAAACACCACCTCCATGCTGCCTCTTGGAGAATCCACACCTGCAACATCTCAGTACCCTCCCCAATTCCTTCCTTACATCCCTCACAGACAGCTGGCCAAACACTGATGCAAGAGCTGGAACCAAGCTACAGAAGTGTTTAGAACATCTGGTGAAGCAATGGCAAGACATTGAGGGGAGGTTACAACAGAACTTGTTCAGCAAAGTGTCTGAGGATTTAAAAGCAGCAGATACATACCTCAAGAACTACCTGACAACCAACACAGAACTGGACTTCAGTGTCCAGTTAAAGGTTAAAAGCAAGCTGACAGCTCTGCAGCTGAGCAGTTGTGTTGCAAACCCTTCTCAACCTAGTCCCTGGAAATCCGGTCTGCATCCTTTGCTCAAAGCTTGCCAGCTTAATCTGAATAACAACACAGAAATGGGCCCTACAAGGCTAAATGCTATTGAAGTAGGGCCAGCCAGGAAGATAAATTGAGCAGCACGCGTGGCTGAGGCCTTTTAAAAGAAACAGTGTGCTTCCTATTTCCACATCTTGAAATCTCAACCCTGGCACGAGTTCCTCAGTCTCACTCTTCCCAAGAGATCAGCACTTCAAGCAGACATCCTTCTTCGTATCCCCTCCTCTTCCCTACAGCCAGCAAGCCACTGGTTGAATTCATGGTGCTTCTTTGCACAGCAACAGCAACCATCACCTGAAGTTCATGAAACACTTGGCAATCAGTTCTTTCTCAGCTTTTCAGTAGTACTGTGAGGAGCCAGGGAAGCACCAAACATGGGTAAATATTAGCATGAGTTCTGATGGGCATGGTAGCGATGCCCAACCCTTCCCGTGCTTTCGGAGCTGTGCCCCAAAGCACCAAGAACCTCATCACAACATTTTGCCGTTCAATATTCTTGAATATTGCAATACACAGATGGAATTCTAAATCAATTTCTTCTCCTTTTGGTTTTAATTCAGTTCAAGCTGATGAACGTTTGCTGCCTTACAGTTCTGTGCACAAAGATGCAGAGAAACCAACTTATTACCTTCAACTTGCCTGTGGAATAAGGAAGGCACAGAGCAAGCATTTGCCGTTTCAGAAGGAAGAGACAGGAGCAGCAGACAACTGTTTGCTTGCAGACAGCTCCACAACGACCAGACTGTTCTAAAATGGACTGTGCACATTATACCTACTAAGCATAAAGTAATTAATTCATTTTGTCATATACAATACTTTATCATGACTAGAAAGGGAACTGTTCTCCCCCCATTTCTCCCACCCTTCCCAGTGTGAGCTTTCCACATATCTCCTGAAAAATCTGCCACTGTGCACTGCACAGGCTGTACTGCACTTAATGAGGCACTTCAGGTTCAATGAGGTCCTTCATCTTTTCAGTTCTAGCTCTGTGCTTCTCCCTTCCAGGCATCTAAGTTGGCTCCGGCACGATCTTCATTACGGTACTTCTTTTTCCCGAAGTCACAGCTCCATGGTTTCTCTGCCTCCTGCCTCTGGGGTTCTGGTCCCAGATCTGTCACCGAGCTGTTGTGACCCTGACAATAAGCCAGGAAAGTGGCATTTTTCAAACTTGGGTGCCTAAATTTACTGAGATGATTTACATCCATAGCTCATATTAACAAACAACAGTAACGATGACAGCATTCAGCCTCTCAGACTTCTGTCTCCCTTCCTCTTTCCCATTTCATTAAGTCCAAATCTGCATCTCCCCCTTACTTCCAACAGCCAAAGCTAACACAAGCTTTACCTTCAGACCCAGTATAACCCATACTCCCAGTACTGGAAGCTATACTCTTCCTGCTAACAAAACCTTCCCTAAAGGCTAAATGAGAACCACAGAGCTGAGTTTCTGCCATCGAGCAATGCACTGATCCACCTTCCCTAATCCTTTCACCATACACCACCAGAGCAGAAAACAAAATCCCTTCATTTTCTGCCTTGGGATCCACAAGGAAGAAAATTAAAGCATCTGATCTCACTGATCTCACAACAGGATCATAAAGCATGAAAACTGAACCTTCCATCCTAATACTTTATGCACATGCCCTTCCTACAAACCCCTCATAAAAGGCTCTCTTTATGCTAATCTGTATGGTGACTACACACCTTTTTTTTCTTTAAAGCTATAGCTGTGTAACATTTCACGGTGCCTGTTTGCTGTGAGTGAATCCGCAGGGAGACAAAACAATACCATAGTGCACACGTATGGCTCTCCATCAGAAGGACTTTGTGAGTAATCCGATTATCTCTCCTGTGAAATCAAAATAGCCGGGGAGAGGGGGGGGTTACCCTAATCCTAGCGCCATCTCTGGGAACGATTTCTCGTGCACAACTCCTTAACAATGGGCATTAGAGCAGGGTTTTCCCGTTGGTAACTAACTCCTCCACCAGCACAAGCCGCGGGTCCCACCGAGGCAGCGGGTCGGGGTCGCAGCCCCGCGCGGAGCCAGCCCGCCTCGATGGGGGTGCGGAGGAGGGAGAAAGCAGCCGAGCGGGACGGCGCCTGGGGCCGGTTCTGCGAGGCCGGGCTCCGGCAGCCGCTGCCTGGGGTTCGGCCGGGGCTGGCGCCGCCCGGCCCCCCCCGGGGCGCCGCCGCCGCCGCCGCCGCCGCCGCCGCCGCCGCCGCCGCCGCCGCCGCGGTCGGAGTCGCCGTGGCAGCGGAGCCGAGGAGCCGCCGACACGTCCCAATTAGCGCGGCGGCCCCGGCCGCTGCCTCCCCCGGGGCGCTGCGGGGCCCGGCACCGCCTCCGAGCTCCGCGGGCGGCCGGGGGGGGTGGGGGCTGGAGGCGGCGCAGGCAGCAGGGAAGGAGTGGGGGTGCCCCGGGCACCGCGGCCACACACGCGGGGCTGCGCGGGGCTGCACGGGGCTGGGGGGGCAAAGGCACACACAGAGGAGAAGCGTGCGCGCAGGCGGCGGTGCTGCTGCAGCACCGTTAGAAGCAAACATAAAACACGGCAGTTCTACGCTGCAAACGCATCGACACTAAAAACACGGGGTTTGCAATGAGCAGCTTCCAGACTGAGGTTTCCATGTGCCTATTCTGACCCGTGGACACACAGGTACGGGTGTTAGGCACAGGAAAAGGCTTATAAGTCACCGAGTGCCACACTCCGGGTGGGCAGGAAAGTCTCCAAGCAATGGTAGTGTGCAAGAGGATGAAGTCAGGATCAGAGTCCCACATCGGCCAGAAGACTCCCCACACACAGCAAGACCTCTCATGGAGAGAAGCTTTGGCTCTAAGCATTCAAGGCTCAACTTTCCTCCGGTTTATCCTACCAAAGGCTGTGTTACTCAGCTCTACGATGCACCCATTCATCACGATCCTCACTGCCACTCAGCAGAAGCTTTGCACCATTAGGTACAACACAAGGTGTCCTCCCCATGTCTCTCTCAGCAGGATGGACCGCTGCACACAACAAGAAACCAAAGCAAGCATCTAACTCTTTTGTTCCCTCAGAGACATGCTTTTGCTTCCCGGGAAAGCAAGGAAGATGCTGGAAGTTGTTTCCCCTATGTATGTTTCTTTTTCTCTCTGTCAGCATTTCCCTTCATGATGCAATCCCACAAAAGCCAGTTTAAGATAGGATTTGGAGTGTGTCTTAATCACCACCTTGTCTGACCTGACAGGTTTCAAAGGTGTTCTCCTGGCTTCATTCTCAAACAGTTACAAAATATTTCCTGTATAGGAGGAAGGGCTTTTGTATTACAAGCAGACAGTTAAAAATCTCCCTCATTTATCATCTTTCAATTTTTCCTTCCTGGAAATCATTTTGGGATGGGAAAGACACAACTGTATCTCAAGCCACGACATTCCTGTAAAGTGCTATCACTTCTCATCACGAACTGATGGTACTTTGACCTGTACCACCACCAAATGATGATGCCTTGCCCCATATCAAGTCACATATTGAGATTTTTTCCCTCTTTACAGAATATCTGACTAGATGCAGCCTCGGTCCCCAGAAGGAGACCAAACTTACCATGGTTAGCAAAGTCCCCTTCTACTTGATACAACAAGGATCAAGGTAAGAAGTAGCATGTTACAAGCAACTTCCAGCTCTAGCACTGAGGGGTATGACACTATGAGAGTGGAGTTGTGTCCACACAGCCTCAGGAAGGCATTAGAGCTCATGGTCAAGCAGTACAGAGGAACTAGATGGTGTGGAAGGAGCCGTTATGCCCAAAATGCTTAACCTGGACTCTCAATATACATCCTGACTCCAAACTGTTCCAAGTTGCTAACTTCAGAATGATGCTAATGCTCAACAGTCAGATGTGCTCTGAGGATAAAGTGAGGTATTCGACATCTGATTTTCAGAGCTGCACAGCCCTTCCACAGGTCCCCATTGACTTCTACTGAAGTTACAAAGGTGGCTGGAGGAGGACTCGCAGGCTGTACTCGTTTCCATGCCAACAACCACAAAAATAAGGGTTATTTCAGATACAGAGCAGCTAATTTTCAAATGGCGAAATTATCTGCCATTTAAATTACGTTTCTTTCTCCTCAATAGCTAAGGGGGGGCCTAATCCATATACCTGCAATATCTAGTTATTAAAATTTAAGCTGTTTTAGAATTACGGGACCATAAGAAATGGAGCTGGTGTTTATGCTTCCAGCCCTGAGACAAGGCAAACTTGCCAGAAGAATCTGAGGTAGTTTTACCTGAGTGCATCCCAGTTCTTCTGGCCCTGCCAGAAGGGGTGAATGAAGAACAGCAGTGGGATAAGCACAGAGGATGTCAGTCATACCACTGTGGGAAGGTAAGGCCAGGAGGGAGATGGAGTCCCTGGCAAAACCCTCAGTGACTTCAGAGAAAACTTTGCTTCAGAAGAGGCAGCAAATTTCATACCTCATAATGGAATTTGCCCGCTCAGTACAAAGGGCCACATTCAACACTTTGGAGCAGAGATTCCTCTCTCACTGACAGCATGAGGTTAGCATTTCAAGGGGCAAGATGCTGAGGAAGACTGGAAAACAGCACTACGTAATGGGTAGGATGCTGCTCCACAGTCCAGCCCACAGCTTCCCCAGAGGGGGGCCTAAAAGCAGCAGAGTATTCCCAAACCCAGGCCTCTGCTAGGTATCAAGTGCCCTCACTGGACATTGGCCCTAGGAACACAACCTTCTTCTGTGCCAGCACTTGCTGCCCCAGCTCAGGAACACTGAAAAACCAGAAGGTGACAACTGGGTTAAAGTTTTAATTCAGTTTTTTAGCACACCAATATCATATCTAGGAGAGAGAGAAGAGCAGAACTTGATTTCATCAGAAGCATCCTACCAGTACCACCCTTAAATGGTTGCACTTGTACCATCATATGTGCTTTATCTTAGTGAAGTTACATGACTGCAATTACATTGATAGAGTCAGTGGAGCAAAACCCGTAAGTAAAAAGGGTTTATTCCTAATCTAAAATGGAAATGAACTGTCTTAAAGGTGGTTTTGTGAGCCTCTGGCAGACATCACTTTAACATGCAGGTCATCGTTACAAAGAACACAGCACTACAGAAATGGTTGTTCCAGCCTTTGCATCATATGTTCTTTGGTTCAAGCAAGACAACCTTAAGAAAGTTATTACTAATCTTTTTAATTCCAGAAAAATGCTGGGATGCAGCTCCCATTGGGACTAAAAATGGCAGAGCTCAGAACCCTCCTGAGCAATTGTTCACTGAGAAACTCTACCAGGAATTGTAACTTGGGGGGTGTGGAGGGGAGAGTGTGGAGCAGAAGAGGTCCACGATGATGTGAGAAAGTCATCTCTCTTTACATAAGAGAGATGGAAAGAAAACAATTGCTCCTGGATGAGTTCTGAATGCCAGATTTCAGCAGGTTTTAGCACATGATAAACCCTTGGAAGACAACATTTAAGCCTTCTTCTCAAATAGACTTTACACTTTGTGCAAATTTACACTTTGTGCAAAAGCTTCTCACTTTCTTATCCTAGAATCAGGGGGAAAACCTTGAGGAAAAAGCTAAGTTCCTTTCAGGGACAAGCTGCTCATTCTTAAAGCAGAAAGCAGGAGGGCTCTGTGCAAACCCTAAATAAAATGACCCCACAGATTTGTTCCTAGGGTTAGTGCTCAAACTGACCCTTCCCCATCCATCAAAGCAGTTCAGTCGCTCATCATGAATGACACAGCAGGACACCACATGAATTATCTGTGACCTTCAGGAGTGGCTCCTCCAGATCAGGCTGGGGTCACAAGGAGGGCAGCAGGGAGAAGCTGGTCTTTTAGACCTGGGAATAAGCAGAATGCTTCAGCCTCCAGAGCAAGGGGGTGACGTGTTGATGACATGGACCTGTTCTCAGGCCCAAGTGTAATGTCAGCCATCAAGCCCAGGAGTGCTGTGGGAGGTCATGGTGTCCCCTGGGTTTGAGAAGCCCATGTGAACTGCTTTGGGTGAGTCAAGCATGGACACAGCAAACATGCCTGTGCCCTGATGCAGGCTGATTGCACCACAGAAGCCACAACCAGGTCTGGTGACTGGGAGCTGGGTGATCCTGGTTTGCCACAATACCAAGGAGTTAATGCTGTTGGCATTTCTATTAGAAGCACAACTTATTGGGTGCTCATCATTTGTCTGAGGGTTGTGCTTTGCTTCTTGTAGAAGGATGAGAGATCTGCCCATAGATTACATCACTGCTCCAGGGAGCTCAGCATTCATCCTGCCTCCTGCAGCACAGTGCTTGATACTCCAAAGGATGGGAAAGGTTTGGGACTTTGGGCCCATCCTGACACAACAACATTCAAGATTTAAATGCTTCTTCTGTATGGTGAATAACCAGATTTCAGCTATGTATTATAAGCTAAATGTCCTTTGATACTTTTAGCCATAGAGAATGACTTAACACAGTTTAGTTTAAGGCAACTTTCACATCCAAAAACTCTGCAATGAAATATGCACCAATAAATCTACTCCTCTTAGATTTTCCTTATCTCATTCAATAGCCAAAATGTTCAGTATTACAGAAATTAGCAAGTAAATTAATTAACACCTCGAGTGTAGCAAACACTTGTTCACTAACAGCTCCACCCAGACGAGTCCACAAAGCTCAGTTCAGCTAATCCCTGAGTAAAGTTACCCATAACACACTGCTAGCAGGATCAGGGCCTAGTGACTTAATCCAGCTAACTACTGATGTGAGTGAGTACAATGGGGCCTTTCATGCACAGAAGTGTTAGGTGGACTGAGATTTAGAAATTAAATTGGGAGAGTGATTTTTCTGTAATACCAATTAAATGAAACAATCTGATAAGTTCTTGATGCAGACAAGCAATAATTAAGGGTTGCTGTCCTTTAAAACAGTGAGCTCATTCCATATTTCATCTGGTCATCATTCCTTCTTGGCAAATTCAGACTTGAAAGTTAATGCTGCTGGAGTTCGGTCTTTTTAGTGGAAGGGCTATCTACTGTCCACCCAACCACCACCTCTTACCATGTTATTCCTTCCTATTTGGCATCAATAAGAACTGAACTGACACTGCTCTCATGTCATCTACAAAGAGATTCCCTTGTCACCAAGACTAGTTCCAGAGTTTTCCCTGCAGGAAAACCTAATATGGCAGTACTAAAGCAGTGTTGAAGGAAAGGCATGTTACTGCGCATGGGGCACCAGGGATGCCTACACCTCCTGCTTCTTCCAAATCAAACAAACCACAGCAGTGAAGTTCCAAACATTCCCATCATTCAGCTGCAGCCCAGGAGGGTGCAAGCACTCCCCAGGATTTGAATTCCTGCTCTGCCTTCATGCAGGCAGCAAATGGAGATGAAGGAGCTGCTCTATGGTTTTGGCAGGTGATTCACCTTGCTTTGCTGCAACCAGGCAATTAGTTTGCATTATTACACTGGAGGAAAAGCTGTAGTTGCAAGTTCTCTGCTTATGGGGGCGGGGGGAAAGGAAGGTAAAGAAGGACTCAATGCTGGCAGCTGCTCCCACAGGGCACTGTGCCTGGGGCAAGACTCCATTCTAGGCTGGACTAGATTCCCACAGCGCCATACAGTGTGTAAAAGGAGTGTCAAGAGATGGTGCCTCCTCCCTGCCCCCTGCATGCAGGCAGCAGCCAAAAGCATTCCTTGTAACCATCTTCCCTATGCACCTGTACAGGGTTAAGCAGATTCTAACCCACTGTCTCCTCATGCACAACCTCACAGCCTGGGTACCACACAGAGCTGCTGTCCAAGGAGAATGTCTATATGCTGATTTTATGCAGAAAGCAGTAGGCTATGGACAGGGAGGAGGGAATAAAGGAGCTGACTGCTCTTTCCAACACAACAGAGGGAAGAAAGAGAGTACAAGGAGCAGAGAGAAAACGCAGATGATTGCCGCATCTCCAACTTTGCTCCCCAAAGTAAACTAATCTGCTGAGCAAAAGTCTTCCATCTCCAAGGAAGTGCAGCTTCATCTTCTTCCGCCCTCAAGATGGATGGGTTTAATTGTTTATGCCAAAAGGGCAAGTAAGAAAATCTTTTAATCCATTAAGATGAGAAAGGGGATGGTGACACCAGACACATTACCTGTCTCTGAGAACTCTACCATAGCAGCATCTCTTCATTCAGCTGGGATGGAGTGTTCTGAAGGCCCTCAATCAAGCTCTCCAGTTTGTTGGCGATTCAGATTATTTCTCAAGTCTTTCATAAAAGTTCCTTAAAGTGTCCAGTTCAAGCCTGACCTTTTATTTGGAATATGCTTGATTTTGTTGTCTTCTCATGCTTCTCTCACCCCTCCTTCCTCAATGCTGTTTTCTGCAGGATGAGAACTCCAACACAGAATTACAGGGAAGAAAATAAAATCAGAAGGGTTCTCTCTCCAGTTCTGCTCTTTTGGAACAGCAGAAAGATACATCTTGTAGTTACAATAATGTGGTCAGTGTGATGATGTTTTGTGTTTTCCCTCAGCTGCTATATTGTGCTCAAAGGAAAGAGACACTCTGTCTTTTTAACACTAACAGGTGTCAAATGTTTGTCCTGGGAAGGGAGGTTACCTGCAGAATGATTTAGTCCACATAGTGAAAGGATTGAGTAGTTCTGTCCTGTGGATGTATCAGAAAGAGCAGACCTGCTTCCAGGCACTGCTGCTTGGAAGTATATCATGGAATTACCATTACCAGCTGCATGATAATAAAAGAATCATTTTCTTGCAGGTCTATCAAGAGTAATGCCAACCTTGCCTCCTTTAGTACACACCATCCACCTCATGAGACAGAACATAGGTTGAACATTCCCCTGTCTAGCAGAAAAGAGAGTGGAGCTGGGGATCCGTAAGTGGGGTTAAATGTCAAACTCATCAAGGACGTAGCAAGGATACAACAGCCCCATCATGCTTATAAAAAGCAGGAGAGAGGCACTGCAGGAGGAGAGGAAAGGGACAGGGAAGCAAATAAATAAGGACAATGCACAATTTATGAAGACAAGAAGGTAGTAAGTGCTACTCACCCAGAGTGTAAATTGGTATTGATGTCACAGCACAGCCCAGCCAAAAAATAATGATGATTATAATTTAGGGCTTGCACTATATCTCACTCAAGCCACAGTCCTATCCAACAGCAACTCTCACCCTGCCGCTTTCTTCCCCTTCTCTATTCACTGGTGTCCTCTTAAATCAAATACACTCAATGCTGATTTGATTATATTTCCTTATTTTATTTATCAGCCATTCCTCACTCTTTTACTCTCCTCTCAAGTTCTCAGTGGGCATCTCAGTCATTTTCTGGTACCCGACAGTACTCAGAGGAATAAGCCTGTCTTTAGGCCACAGGAATTAGAATCCTTATGCCGAGAAGGATTCATGCGTCCTTTCCAGCCCTCATCTGTCATCCTTTAATCTCGCCTGTTTTATGCTCCAGATCCTGGCTACCCAGTCCTGACTTCCCAGGTTTATAGCCCTGCCTTACTTCCCTCCTGTAACATTTTACTGCTTAGTTATCGGCCCTTAGGGGCCTCATTTACACAAGTGCTGTTTTCACTATAGTTAAGACTAATTCACTGGGTTACATTTTGCTCTTCCATTCTACACTGCTCAGTTCCCTGTCTCCTCTCTCCTACAGAGAGGGAAAGGGCTTTCTAGTGGGCAGAAGATTCTTTTCATTATGATATTTTTAATTACAGGTATTTATCCCCTTTTGGGGTTGAATTCAGTTCTCCCCCTCTGTACAGCGTGATTCTGACAGTTTCTCTTTGATGCACATGTGCCCCCTCGGCCCTTCATAAGGTCTGTGGGGACATTGAGAAGGAGATGTCATCTAGGATCTGCTCTTCTCATCCAGTTTGGTGTTCTAGGGGAACAGCAGACCACAGACCCCAGAAAGCCTTGGGAGCCACGTATGTCCTCTATATTCTGGTTTTAGATCTCTTCTTGTTTTCTCTTTAGGGAAGGAATTACTTTCCTTGTCATTTCTGTTACTTCTTCCCTGAAGCTTTGTATGGCTACCCCATGACCATTAGGTTTCTTCCTTTCTAACATACACACATGTACAGATAGAGGTAAGCACAGCCACACAGATACATATATTGGTATGAGGACATGGCTCATTTCAATCTATCTCCCTAAACAAGGCTTATTTCCAGTGCTGCTTGCTTCCACAGCTCAAACTCCAGCTGGGGCTGTGATTTAGCTTGTTTATGGACCAGTTTTCATATAAAAGCACAGCACAATCAATGCCTTTCTGTAATTAAGCTAAAAGCACCGAATCACCTACAGAAAGACAGAGGATGCAGTCAAAGGCCACATGGTGAACCCATGTGTCCTCCAGGGCTGTATCTACTGTGCCTAAAGCAGAGGAGGATGGTAACTATGCAGAACAGGTAAGTCTAAGCCATGGAGGCTGTAGAGTGTGACCTGTCTGGGGCTGCACACCCAGCAAGACTTAATTCAACTGCCTAAGCAAATGAAGGAGAGCTTGAGTCATATCAGAACCTCCCACACACCAGGATCAAGAGCCTGTTGAATTCTGCTTCACTAAACTATTTAGCATCAGCTTAATTCCAAATAGCACCATAACAATGCCAATTACATGAGAAATGAAACACAAATTTGTAAATAATACAGTCTTTTGCTGTTTTCTGTTACTCTGACAGGATCAAAAGCTTATTGCCAAGCATTTATTAGATTTCCCAACCTATTGCAACACATAAATAGATATTATCCCTATTTTTCTGATCAATAAACTGTGGCACAAAGAAATCAAATTAGTTGCCTGGGGTCATACAATGAACAGTTCAGGAACTGATCACTGGACCTATTCTTCTCATTTCTGTGTTTCTAAATGGCAGCTCCTCCAGGGGCTTGGCACACAGTTGCAAATGATTTTCCAAACCTACCAATATTGGCACGACTCCATTCCTGCAGCAGTCAGAATGCTGGGAACAGAATTAGAGCAGTTCATTATCTGAAATGGCAACAAAGCTAAAGCAGCACCAACTGCAGTTCAAGATATCACCCAAATGCAGCATCAAGAACTCTCTGGATGAAGTGACAACAGTAAAAACCAAACCATCAACAACAATAAAAGCAAAACTGAAACCAGAAATGAAAACACAATCCCAAGACTTTCAGGGTCACAGAGGAAGAAGGGTTCAATGTGTTATGGTGTGGTTCTAATCTGTGATGTTGTGGACTTCTGTCTACTATGTGACTGAACTTAAATAATAACATAATAACATGACCCAAGTCCCTTCAACTGGTTTCTTTGGCAACAATGACCACAACCAGATCCTCACCCATATCCCTTTCTTTTCTTTGAACCCTACCTGCATCCTACACTCTATCCCTCTGTAATAAACAGGAATGAGCCCAGCATCCCCTTTCCCACTTTTGGAGACGTGCTGTGTGCTGCAGTTATTTCACTTGATGGCTGATGGAGTTCCCCACATGGAGGTGGGAGAGAGGAAAGAAAAAAATATCACAGTTCTGCTGCTGCACATTCTGCTTCCTGGCCTGGCATGACAACCCCAGCACCACTGCCAGGGATGCTCTGATAAGGGTGCGAGTGCTGCAGAATCCCCCTCAGCCCCAGCTGCCAGCTGGTACAGGCAGTAAAGAAACAACAGATTCTGAAATCCTACAAATCTCACTTGTTTCAAGCCACAGAAATCCCACCTAATGTATTTAACAGTTAAAAATGAAGGGATCGGAAACCTGATGCATGTTTCTATTCAGTGGGGAAAACTAGAGCTCCAGACTCCTGATCAAAAGCTTGTTGGATGGCAACTACCTACGGGGTTTGGAGATTGAGATCCCAGCTCCAAAGCAGGCTCAGCCTGCATGATCCTGATTTCAGAAAGAACCATGTCCTGCCATCCAACCTGTCACTGATGCAGAGAAACGTACCACATGTAGGTGGAACCTTGGAGGGGCCATGGCCTCAGTCAGCACCCAAATCTGTTTCCACAGATCACCACTGAAAATATACTCCATCATTCCTACATGCAGTAAATGCTACATCACTCATTGGGCAATACTGTAGAGACTTGGATTGGTAAAACTGGTTATCCCTCCCTCAGCTCCCTGACTCCAACAGACCTACTTATATGAACAGTAATTACTTCTTTGAATAAGGGATTAAATCTCCAGCTATTAGACTTGAAAGTAAAAGCCCAAACTAATCTCTTTAGAGTATAAAAGCAGTTTTCAGATGGTACATTACCTGCCTGTGCAGTCTTACCCATTCCATAACAGACTGTGTATGCCCTGTATCCTACAAGATCCAACCCAACATCTGTAGTGCATGCAGTACCAGCAGTTTACCATTGTGCTTCTCTGTGCCAATTCCATCTTTGGCAGCATTCCCTAACCCCTTCCAGTTCATGTGGAGCAGAAAAGGGGAGTGCAGCAGACTGCTGAATGTGCATGCAGTGAGTGCTTTGTAGGAGATATGTGATACACTTAATTCACTAAAAAGTATATTCAGACACAGAGGTTTAAGGTGGTCAGTAATTATCTCCAGCATGAAGACATCAGGGAGGGCTAGAGGGCAACACGTGCATTGGAGATGACATCTTAGGTGGTTTTCAGGGTTACAGATAGAGATGTGTGGGCTTAGAGGTGGTGAAAAACCACTTTCTGCAAGCTTAGTAATCTTTCATGTCACCCCACTCATCTGGAGGGAAGAAGACCCAATGTTCCAGCTTTCCCATTTCCAAAGAGAGTCTGAATCTCAAAACGCAGCAGTAGTGTGACATACCTCACTCTGTTGATGATCCCATTGAGTGTCAGCAATGCAGAGGAGCTTTGGTTTGCACATTTCTTATGCTCCAGGCAGTTTTCACTCATTGTGTTCAGTGAACCTGGGATAATAAAGAGAAAACCTAAGTTCCACCTCCGAGGCAGGTGCTGAAGAGCAGTCACTGAATGAGAAAATGGACATTTCTAGTAGAATTCCACTTCCAGCTATAGCAACAAGGCTTCAACGTGGCAGCAATGCCCTAACGTGGAATGTTCTTGGATCATTCCATCATCTGGTAACTAAAACCCTAACACTACAACTTCCCCATGTTTCCCAGCAAACCTGAGTACTATTTATTCACACTGCACATACTCCAGAGGGTTAAAACCCATTTTGTTCTGGATACATTCTGTGTGACTCAACTTCTAAAGCACTAAACTGTAACCCATAAACCCTTGCCACTATTTACTTTCATAAAGATAACACGGAGCCAGCTTCTCCTTTGTGTGTCTATTTTGCTGCCTTTTGGAGACATCCTTTGGGACTGCTGCATGGCTCAGTAATTCCCAAGTCAGGGCACACACGCAAAATCCCTGTTAAATAATGACCTGGGAGAGAGAAGGAGGAAAGCTCCATTCTCCACCAGATCTGGTTCTCAGGTGGCTCCCCCTTCCCTGTGCCTAGACGTGTCTGTGGCGCCTTCCCTGCCTGGGTTTTGGGTAGGGAACAGCAGAAGTGGTCACACTCCAGACCCCTTTGGGAGGAAAGAAAAGAGGTTCCTAGGGGAGCAGGATGAACTTGCTCTCATAGAGGTATGGTGGCCAGAGTGGCAGGTTTCTTTTATCCTGTCTTGCTTCAGTAAAAGCCTCAATTAGCTCCACATTAATTATTAAATCAGAACAAAGCCTCTTTGGGTTCCAACAGCTAAATTCTGGTACCGCTGTTTCGTTGGGAGCTTGTCTAGTTTTACAACTTAGGACATAAATATCTTTCTTCAAGGAGTTCCTGGGCTGTTGTTTTTACTTTGCTCTCTGTGGGAGTGTTTTTAATCACAGTATCTCAAGCATGCAGTGAGGGAAGCATTTCTGGGCCTCCTGCACCTTGGACATCTAACACAGCTCTCCCAGGCTCCAATGGGTGCTACAACACAGCCAGGAGATGAGAAAGCTCTCAAATTAGGGTTCTCACCTGCACTTCTAAAAGGGGCTGCTTCCTTGTAAAATGGAGGGCTGGGTTTCCTTGTAAACATTGTTCTTTAATTCTGCAGCTGCTTCAAACCCTTCTCCATGGATGACACTAGGAATTCTGCCAAATAAGGTAAGTCTAGAAAGACATGGTTTTGTCTTACCCCACTGTTACCAGACACACACTCTTAGAGGTTGTTCTGTTCTTAGTTGTTTACTGATACATGTCTCCCTGAGCAGAGCCAACCATCCTTACCCGTACCCTGCTCATAAGCATTATCCTTTTCCTGGCACAGGTTAGTAGCTGCTCTCCACACATTTGACCTGAATGGCCAAGGACCCTCAGAGGAAGAAGAAAAGGAGATACAAGTTTCAAACGGGGCCATTCAAAGCTCCTCTCCTGCCCTTCAACCTCTTACTTCCCCAGTGTGTTTTCAAACTCTTGCTCTTGTAGCTGAGTCTGATCATACATTCTGCTTTCTTGCCCCAGATGATTCTAGAAACAAATGGCTTGACTAAAATCTCCTGGAGAGTCTCTGCCTTCCACCCATGAAGTTCTAGGACTTCCTGAGGAATGAACAGCTCTAGCACTGTAAAATGCTTTTATTGCTTCTGTGAATATAATGCCTTTGGGAAAGAGCCAACCTGACAGAACTGGATGCAAAGGCTTTATAGCTACAGAATGGGTGCAGCAAGGCCTGACAGAACATCTGCAAATTGTCTGAACTGGAGGGAACAGACTCCATGGGTCAGAGGGTCTTAATTTCCCAAACAGGGAAGTTTCCAGCTTTATGGCTAAAGAGAGAAACCCATCTCTCTCCTCCCATCCTTTTCTTCCTCTGCCAGTTCTTCTCCCTCTCTTTCCTGTGTTGTGAGCTTTTGCTGCTCTGATTGTGTGCAGGATGAATGAAAGTCATTAGAAGTCCCTCAGGCCATCTTCACAGCTGGAAAGAGGAGGGACAACTGCACAGGCTTCTCTATAGGTTGTATGGGGCCTCCAGTCTCTCAAGCACCTTGTCCCAGCCAGAAAGCAGTGGCAGAGGAGAACAGAGTGAGGACACCACCAAAACAACAATACAGGTCAGAGAGCAGGAAATACAGAAGAAGAGAAGGGACAGGAGATACATGAAGGGAGAGAGATGAAGTGGACAAGAGGGTTTTTGCTGAGACCAACTTTTTCATTCACCCTGCCCCTCTTCTTTGGCCAAGAGGAAAGAGGGATTAACAGTATTCTCTATTCTTGCTCCTCACAGACAGCACAGAGTCATAGAATAGTTAGGATTGGAAAGGACCTTAAGCTCATCCAGTTCCAACCCCCCTGCCATAAGCAGGGACACCTCACACTAAATCATGGCACACAAAGCTTCGTCCAACCTGGCCTGAAATCACTGTGAAATCACTGCACAGCATGAAATCACTATGCAGAGGTTAATAGTTTCAAATCTGCATAGAGCTGAGTTGGGATCCTAGATGCAATAAACTGGTAAGAAGGGAAGGGAAAAAATGGTGTCTGATATGTACCACCATGGGGAGAGCTTTGCTGCTGGCCAAGAATGAAACTCCTCACAATAATGATATAAAGCTGGGGGACTGTGTGCATTAAAACCCAACACCCAGCAAGTATAGGAAACCAGACAGCAGCTCTGAGCAGGCAGCAGTCAATCACCTCTCCTGTCTCCAGTCCCTGCCTGGATCTCTGTTTCTGCTCAGCCTGGGGAAGCTGGCAAAACTTCATGCTTGACCTGCAATCCCACTGACAACATGTGATTTGTTTTGTCTCTGTTGGATAAGACTGCAATATTTGCCATAGCAAACTTACTGTCTGTCAGCCCACATGTCCTTCAGCGGTGCCACTGACCACAGCTCTCCAGTTCTTTTGGCAGGAACGATGAGGGGGGAGGGAAAACCTACAGTAAATACATTTGTGTTAGAGAAGCTGCTTCCGCATCTCTTTAAAAACCAACAGAATGCTCTAGAAGGGGACCAGCACTAAATATCTCCTTCTAATCTTGCAATTGTTTCACATTGTTGCATGGCTGTGTGTGAGGTGTACATTTGCCATCATTGTACAGCATCTTCAGAACCTTTCTGATGCTGCAAACTTCAGCTGTAAGGTTATCCCTTGGTGCTGAGAACACAACGCTCCTGCTCATAGGCACAAAGTCCCTACACCAGGTCTATGTTCTAGGAGTACCTACAAAGATAGGCCCAATAGACACAGTACCCAGGGCTCTGGGTCACACAGAAAGAAAAGGCAGACAAGAAGCATGCTGTGGGGAGGATGTCTGGTGACTGTGTGGCACAACCACCCACAAAACTGAGGCACAGTGCTGCAAGCAGCAGGAATTTGATCCTGCTTTTTCCTATGCACTTCCCTGTGTATCCCTTTGGCAAGTTCCACTCTGCCTGACAGAAATAAAGTTGTTCATCCCCATGCTGCAGTTCTCCATTGGCAAAATCCACCTTTCTAAGAGTTCTGAAGATCCTGGATGAAAGCTGCCATTATGTCTTACAGTTAGTTAGGTGATCACTGCTACTTATTATTGTGGGAGCTTCTGGAGGAGCTGGATGAAAGCAGAACAGCAAACCTGACCTTCTGTACCCACATCTCTGTCTAATCCAATATTCTTTATCAGACATACCTTTGCTGCAAGGTTCCTCAGGGCAGGGGCTGGATTGTTCTGAAGGAAGTCTGCAATACTTCAAAATGCTATGAAAACAATTTATAACGTTATCATTATCAACGATGATAAATACCAGCAAAGCCTCTGGATAACAACATATATCTATTTGGATAACAAGATACATGTATGATTGCCACTTTGGAAGGGATTCTCAGTGACAAGTAGAGAAGTCTCTCTGAAATATTTATCTATGGCTTATTTTAATGCTCACCTCCATTTGCATTTATGGAAGACACTTTTATGGAATAGAATTCCAACATTTATACAGTTAAATAATCAAATTAACATTAAGGGCAAAGACAAAGCAGTGGCCTGTTGAGGTCTGCCTGTTTAACAGAAGTCTACATGTTCACCTTGGAAAGTGGAACATGTCCGATATAGAGCCCCATGATACTCCTGCTTACACCAGATTTATGTCAGTGGAAATCCTCTGACACCAGTTGAATTGCTCTTCCACATCAACATGACAGCAGAAACAGGGCCAGGTTCTCTGCAGGGGAAAAGAAAAGAGAAACAATCTGAAGAGTTTTCATTGCTCTCTGTGCCTCACATTCTGCCCCATTTAAAGCAAAGCAGCATGCAACCATTTCTGCCCCCCTGCTAGCTAAGAGCATTAAGAACTTTTCACAGCTATGTTCTTCATCTGAGCATCTCAGAGCACATACATTCCTCAGTCAAGCATCACACTATTCGTTCTTGTAAGGCATACATAGATATGCCTCTGTCCCCCCTCTACAGGTGCAGAGATCCACGGGAAGTTGGTAGAGAAACTGGGAATACAGTCAATAAGCCTTAAGTTTGTAGGCTCTTGATAGAACTTGCAGATGACACTTGTTTTTATGCCAGATAACCCAGTGTTTGCTAAGAAGAGAGATGCTTTGCTGCCAAGTGTGAAAATCAGTGTGCAGCCGGAGGATCAAGGCATAAAACCATTGTTTGGTTGGCCATTTTGATTCATGAATTTACAGAGAGAATCCCATGATCTTACTTTAGCAGCAACCAAGCACAAAAGAAGCAGTCTCCTGGAGACTGGAGACAAGAGGAAAACTCACACAGGGGGCTGATCCAGAACTGCCTGGTGACAAAGGACTCACCCCTAGACATATCTCCAGGCTTCATCCCCCCAAAAATACCAGCAAGATGCTGAGTGGACCCTACCAGAAATGGACATGTGGGAGGAAGCGAAAGGTCCTGCCTCCTTACCCAGGTCCAGGAATCTACTTTTACATAGCTATTTGTACTGTTAAGCAAATGTGAATGCTTTTGGTTCAGGCTGAAGAAGTGCTGCTCCTAATCAAAAGCAGCCAGTTTATTTCTATTCCACATGCCCCACCCCACCCCCCATCTATTTTGGTGCTTATGAAAAAACACACTGGGAGCTGTGTGGCTGTGGCCTCCCCTGGCTTCCTTGCAAAGCCTCCACATCATCCAGGAAGACATACCAAATGCATGGGTCATACAGCATTCCCAGTGGGAGTAAATAGCCTTTGGTGGTAAGGCCAGGCCAAGGTCTTTGCGCTTGTGGTGCACACAGGAGGTTCTCCAGGTTGGCTCCGCATCCCAGCAGAACAGGGCTGGTTCTGATGGAAGAGCCCACACATGATACTCAGGCTGGCAGACCTGATGATCTAGACACGTGCAGCGAGAGGTGCTCACCATCACTCCAGCCCAGAGCTGGAACACTGCACTGCACCTTGGATTCTGCCTGGGACAGCTCCAGCCAAAAACCTACAGGTCCCCTTCTCTGGATCATTCCACCCTATAGCAAAAGGATGGTGAGGCAAAGCCTGCCTGTGACCATCCTGTCCTGCTTTGACACATCCATGGGGCAGCAGCAGTATTTGCATAACACATGCTAACACAGCATGACAACTGCAGTCACCAGGCTTTCTCGCTGAGGGCCCAGCAGTCACACATACTGTGCTGATACCCCTCTTCCAACTGCCTGTTCCCTGCTACCTGAGAAAAGGGGGTGAAGCCTTGAAAATACCCCCGGTTTGTTATACTGAGAGCTCCCCTTGGTAAACCTGAGCCTGGTGTTAAACGGAGTGGCATTTAGCAATTCCAGTGATCAGGTTCGGAGAGGTTTCATAGGCTGAGGTTGGCTTCCTTTTGTCATTTCTCTTTAATAATACAGAATTTACATCCCCCCCCCCCTTCAAGCCACAGCAAGAATAACAGACTTCCCCAGCAAACACTGGATAAGCAGCACAGCACCTCATAAAGCGTACAGACATCAAACTGATAACTCTGGGAGAGAGAAATATAACCTAGAAGAGGAAACCAAACATACCAGTAATATAAGCCACAGGCTAAGCAGAAGAGGAAAGAACAAACTCAGCACAAGCCAGGAAGGAGAAAAGAGGCAGAAGTGTTACTTTTGCAAGGGATCGTGTAACACCAATTACCGATCTGGCATCAGGAAAGGGGTGTAACAGCCGTGGAGCAGCCCATAGTGAGCTTTGCAGGATGATAGGAATGCATTTTCTTCTCACTATTAGCAGTGGGAGCATCCACCCTCCACATGTTTTCCCTTCCTAAAGCAGTGTTTGTTCTTCCTTTACTCTGGAGAAGCTGCTCTGAGCCCTGCTTCCCCCTGCCCCACTCCATGCCCTGGCCCCCCTTATAGATATCCCTGTCCCTGTGGAGCAGTTGCTGTCTGTCCGGCTGGAGGAATGCAGCGCACATTCCCCCCTCAGCTCCGCAGCGAAGAAGGGATCATAGAATCATAGAATAGTTAGGGCTGGAAGGGACCTTAAGATCATCCAGTTCCAACCCCCCTGCCATAAGCAGGGACACCTCACACTAAACCATGGCACCCAATGCTTCATCCAATCTGGCCTTGAACACTGCCAGGAATGGATAACACACACCTTTATGAGAAGCAGCCCATCTTAAACCTGGGCCTCTGCTTGTGAGGCAGCAGTTCTCAACAGGTCCCCTCTTCCTTGTAGCCACACACTAATTCCAAATGCCATAGCTCCCTTTCCTCACTGCCCTGTGCGTTAGCTGGGGGAAGCTGTCTAATTCTACCATCCTTCCAAAGAGCAAAGACAGAAACTTTTAATGGACACTACAGTAAAAGAGGGCAAAGCACCAGCCCACCGCTGTATTAAGAGTCCTGAGCTGGGTAAACAGCCCCAGGAGAGATCTCTGCAGGCTCCCACATACACATTTTCCTGTGCTAAGGGACTGCAGAGCCAGACAGGTTAGAGGGAAACGCTATTAAAACCAGCTCAACTTGAGCACTACTGGGCAGCTTGTACTCTATTTTCCCCCCTTAGTTTTTTTTAGCTGCTTACAATCTCAACTTTAATATTCTTCCTTTGGCACAGGACTGACTGCCTGCCTACTGCCTGAAAAATGTGGGAATACTGAAGGATTAGGAATACCTAAATTTATGGCAAGATTAACTGGAGTTTTATCTTGCTTGACACAGAGAACTAACATGAACAGTCAAGGACATTCCAGTCCCATTATCTCCTACTCCTGCTGTAAAGAATGCACAAAGAAAGGCTTGCACATTAAGAAAAGCTCTTGACAATCATCTGAGCTATTCCAATCTGGTCCAAGAAACCAGCATGTTTGTTGAATAATGCCACAATCAGTCAAAAAACATTTAATGGAAGAATTAAATAAATGAGAAGTCCAGTTCTCTTGCTTACATCAGTTTGAGATAAAACATTAAGTGAGAACCAAACCCAAAGAAAATATTTGTTTAGATCTCATTCCACTGCCAATGGAATTTACCACTGAGCTTAATGGAATAGGATCAACACCAGGAATATCCACATCTTCCATGGAGCCATGGCATGCAAGGCCCTGCTGGGATGCTGGGTGATGAAATCAGCATTTTTGTGACAAGAATGAATGACCCAGGTGCTATCCTGAGCATGTTTCAGTTCCCTTTCTCTGGAGCTGGCCCAAGAGGCCCAACAACTCAGATGGCTCATGAGGAAGCACATTCACAGGTTTGCTGTGGACTCTATAGACAGAGCTAGTGATGGATCCAGGCAAAAACAATGGACAGATCCTGTACACAGAAGAAATGAAACCTGGAAGCACCAGGAGCTTACTTTCCTAGGCGAAGGGCAGGTTCTCAGCACCACAGCCACTCACATACACACCCTCTGTCTCTAAAAGGATTTTCTTTTAGACTGATAATTACATTTTTTGAGTCTCTGCTCCTGCACTGGGCTTGACATTTGAAGCACACAGCTCCGGCGCTCCAGAGCAGTGCCGCTCGGGGTTACAAGAGCGATTGTTTTTCAGTAGGAAACACTGCCTCATTTAAATCTCGTGTAATCACATCACAGAAATGCAGCAGAACAAGCCCTACTCTGCCCCTCCCCGCTCCCTCTCCCCCCCTAGGCCCATACCCCTGCCTTCAACTCGGGGCGGGGTTCTCCATCCAGCAGCGCAGCCCTCTCCCCAGGCAGCAGCCGCTCACACAAAGCGCCTCAGCCGGGGCTGCTTCCCCCGCGCTGCTGTGCGGGCGGGCTGCGGCCGCGGAAGGGGGGAGCCCGGCGGCGGCGGGCACGGTGCCAGCTGCCGAACCGCCCCGACGGCCCCCCCGGCCCCGCGCCTGCAGCCCGCGGGGCGGCGGCGGCCCCAGACGGCGCGGCGGGGGCCGGGGGGGAGGCGGCGGCTTCCTGGAAGCGGCGGGTGTCGGGTGGCCGCCGCCGGGCCGGCGCGCTGCGGGCCGCGGGCAGAGCCGGGGCGCGCCGCCGAACCCGGCGGGGGGAGCGCGGAGGCGGGAGCGCGGTTCCGCCCCGGCCCCGGGGGCGCGTCCCGGCAGCGTGGGGCCCCCGCGGGGCTGCCCCTGCCCGGCGGGGGAACGGCGCCGCTCTGGCCGCGCAGCGCCCGGCGGGCCGCACGCCTGGGTTGTTGCTCAGTACCACTGCCGGGAGGCGATGGAGCCGGGCAGCAGCGGGATGCACCCGCGCCTCCAGGGCTCCTAGAGAGGCCATTGTCACAGGCCCGGGTGGCCAGCCCTAAGCAGGGACAGCCGCACTCCTCTCCAGGCGCTGGAGAGTCGTACCTGTAGCATGGCCATGCTGAGCGGGCAGAGCCGCTTCTCGTGCTTCCTCTGCCACTGAACAGAAAAGCTTTTCGCCAAGTCCATCACAGGTCTGGCTTTGCAGCGTTGCCAGCAGTGCACAGTTCATGTCACTGGAGTGAAAAAGAAATACACGTATTTGGCTTTTGGAATGCATTTTGGGTTCCCTGTGGCATACAAAAAAGACCAGAGCATTATGGTACGCTGTAGTTCTAACAGCATCAGAACTCAACTGATGTACCTGCAGCAAAACTTCTTCAAAGGGTACCTACACTGATTGCAACACAGCAAATAACTTGACAGGGAAATACATTTAGGGAGCAAAAGCTTCTCCAGTAGCATTCTCCTCCCTCCCTCTTTCCAGCAAGCCAGCATAGTCCCTCCTCCATGATGATATCATGGAAGGCACTAGGGGAAATTCATTCTTCCCCAATGTTTAAGGAGATAAAGTTGATTTGTTGATCTCCTTTTATTATTCCTTTAAAACTGTTTAGGATGTTTAACAAGCTGGCTTTGAAATAATGCAGAGCACAGGAGTTTTATACACTGTTAGTAATAGTTGAAGAATTGGGTCTCAATGAGCTGTGTGTGCTTCAACAGGTTAAATGTAAAGTGACAATTGCTCCATATTTTCAATACTGAAAAGCAAGCTGATAGTTTAATGTCACATGTGGAGATGGTGCATACAAATAGAATCAGTATCTGACTCCAAAAGGTTTTACTATGAGGGGCCAAGAATATTCTGTACCATGAAACCTTTATGTCCATCTTGCCCTGCCTTTTCAGCTCCACAGGCCTTTTGGGACAGGCTGTTCTCACCAAATTCATTCCCAACCTAATTTCTCCTCAGCCAAACACCAGTGAAGAGAACTGAGTTATGCTGGAGGCATATTTATCATAGGAAATCTCTTGCCACCAGCACCTGAGCAATTATTAATAATGACTCGCACACAGTAGCTCAATATGCAGAATTGAGCATTGATGTGTTTTCATCCCAACCTGTGTTACGCCTCTCATGCAGTGCCTCTAATGTTTTACACTCGCTTTCCCCTTCTTTGCTACTCATTTGTGCCAACAATAGAGACAGGAATCCACGAGCTCAGACTCTGATGCTTCAGCTTTTGAACATGCCATTGATCAAAAACATTCTTAGTTGTGCATTAATAGAAACTCTCTGCTGCCTCCTTTCCAAATGCTGGGAATAACATGACAACACTCAAACCTCAGTGATTACTTGCAAATTACAGGTTTGGATGGTAACTCCGCTCCACTGAAGGATGTTACACACTGTAGTGATCTAGGGAGAGGTGGCTTTTGCAAGCACAGTAGAGCTCTTAATTTTCCCACTTACTCTGCACCTGCTGATTTAAAAGACTGGAGTTTACAGGGTAAATAACATGCGTGTAACAGCATCCTCTGACCAACACCAAGGATTCAACTTAGGGAAGGCACCAGTGTGGAAGTCATGAGCTTCTGCAGCTTTAATAAAAAAAGGATTTACTGAGGCTGAGAAACACTGAGCAGTACCTGCTGGATAGACAGGACACTGGTAGAGAGCTCAAGTCAGGGTTGGGTGCAGCCTGCCAGTGACAGGAATAACTCCCTCATCACTGTGACCCAGGATCTGAAAGAAACTAAGGGGTCACAGTCCCCTTTGCCTCCCTACTGTATCTGCCCTTAAATGCATGGAGGCATATGGAGATTATTCCTTTACCTTCATATCATACACCATCTTTCTGACTTAAAGAACATATGAGCACCACCCAGTGACTTCAGTAGAGACTCCTGGAGCAGGATGGTTGGGTGCCTGAAGGACCTAGTATCTCCCTGGCTGCAGCTCTGTGCTCACCATCCCTCAGGAGCAGTCTCCTTATCGTTTATACATGCAGAAGAGTTAACAAATATGTAGGATTGCCACTACATCACGTGGAATGTCTTTCCTTTATGCTTGCTTTTGTTTTTCAGTACCTTTGGATTCATCATCTCTGGTCACTGCTGGCACATTGTAAAGGACTGCTGGTACTTCCCACATTCACTGTCCAATACTCTGAAGCTGTACAGGTGTGACAGAAAGCAATCTTAACTGGGAACAGAACAAAGAGAAGGGCATATAAGGTCTAATTTGGAAGGATATATGTATATTTAAAGCGTGGGGGGAAGGGGAAAAAGAAAGAAAGGAATAAAGAAAAAGGCAAATACACTTTGGTCCCATCAAGTCAGCAGCTTTGGGAGCACTTGGCTTCCAGCTGTGCCAGAAACATGCTGCACCTTCTGCCTCACTGTAGCATTCTTCATTGTAGAGAAATTAACACACCAAACCCAAAGTAAACCCTGCTCTTGCTTTCTCAGCTCAGCTTCAAGGAATGGGATCCAGACAAACTGCTGAAGGGAAGGAAGGCTTTGGGATTCTGCTTTTTATTTTATTAGGTGCAAGCAAGTTATTCTGATTATGTTGGCAAGAAGTGGGAAAAAAAAAAGCCTCATAGCAGCACCTCTGTCCCCTCCACCCACCTCCCCATGCACATGTGCACTCCTAGCATCCACTGCCACATCATTTGGCCAGGGAAGGCTCACAGAGACAAGGCTACACCGGAGCCTCTGCATGTTGTGATGTGTGACTGCTCTGGGGGACAGAAAAGCCTTGTTTTTCCCTTTTTTTTTTTTTGTTAACTGAGGCATGGTAGGGAAAGGAAGGGGAGAAGCAAAAATCTCTGCAATCCCCTATGGGTTTTTTCTTCCTAGTTTTGGGCTTTGCTCTCCACAGTTCCCACTCTTTTCAAGCTGCTTTGGAGCTCCATGTGTGTGGTGATAACATGGCTACACTGTGCTGTAGTGAAAAGGATGAGCAGTATCCATCAGCCAGAGGACACCAGGGAAATCAAGGCTCCTTCCTGACATCTCATCCCTGCCATGGGCAGGTAATGGGGAGTTGGGAATCCTGGGCTTTATTCTTCCAGCTGCCACTACATTTATGTGTGAATCTTCTTATGTGATGACTCTTTACCTACCAGAGAAAACAGGGAAGCCAGAGATGTGCCATCCTCACACTACCAGGAAGAACCCCATGCATGAAGCAGAGCTCGAGTCATTTAAAGTCTCAGTTTTGCCTCACTGTCAGCACAGAAGGGTGATCTTGTATGTGAATGCTTTTGTGCTTGCCTGTATCTGTATCAAAGGACAATCAAAATGGGAAGTTATTAAAAAGAATGTAAAAGCCAAGATCAGAGCCAAATGTCCTCACCAAGCTGAATGCCAAAAACACTAAAGGAAGGAAGTTAAACGTGGTGCTTTATCTCCCCAGTCCAAAGGGCATCCAGAAAAGGGGAGTTGGGAGCTGTGGTGCTGCTCATATGGGGATTATTTTTAGCTTCAGTTTTCTGTGTTCTCTTTTAACGTGGTTTTAGAAGCATTCACTACTTAATTCCCTTCTGCCCTGTGCATTGTGACTACGGCATCAACTGCTGTGCAGATTTCAGGCCTACAACAGCTCCCTCCTTTGAGTGATGGTAGCTGAGGAAGCAGAGGAGGACAAGACTGTATTTCTCCACAGTGAAGCCAATACAAATGGAATTTCAGGTAGGAATTTATCAGTATCTGTCTCTGCTCTTGGCACTAGAGAGGCAACGTAGATGGCTTTGAAACCCTGCAGAGTACCAGAAATGGTGTAGCACCACTTTCCATACCTGAGATTCTGTCCTCAATATAGACCTCTGGGAGAGGAGTACAAAACTTGAGCCTAGGAACAGGTATGGAAAAACAGAACTTGGACAGAGGAATTCTCCCCATGGAAGCCTCCATAGACTCCTAGACTCATATATATCGAAAACCTAGCCTTGCTCCTACTGAAATTAATAGCAGAACTTTGCTGAAGGCAATGTAGTGTTGAGCAGGAGGCCTGGAATTCCCAACGGAGCACAGAAAGGAAGGTCAGGCTTCTTCCTCGGACACCTGCGGGGGAGGCAGAGGAGGGAGCACAGAGTGTACATGAACCACATGGATTCTGCCCGTGGGATCTGTATGTTCGCCGTGGGACAAGACAAGGGTGTCAGCTGAATACAGGCCCCATGAGTGGTGCAAGGTTGATGCCAAGGGAAAACACACAGATTAGTGTGGGAGCAAAGAGCCTCTGAATGGTTATATGGAGACTGCAATACAAAATACATATTTCTGCAGTGTGCCTGAGCCTCCATCTGCTCCTAGGAGGAGAGAGCAGAAAACAAGCCTATACATTTGTTGTTTTGTATGTCCCCTGTGAAGCCTTCTCCCAGGAAAGGCAGAGGGAGTGAGGTTAACTGCTGCAAGCAGGCAGTTTCCTAGGCAGGGCCCTATGGACTGAGCCTGCATATTCAGCTTAACTGCTGTGTTTAAGGCACCACCCAAGGGGAGAAAAAAGAGGGAATAACAGAGTTCTGAAAACTAGGGCGGGGGAATCTCCTGAAAGGGAACTCTCCCATGCTGGAAGAACTGGAAGCAATAAGGGGGAAAGTGCAGCCTTCCTGAGGCACAGGGGAGAGAGCAAGTGGTCTGAGAGTGAAGCGTGGATGTGAAATATGGCCCTGCAGCAGCTGTTTACCACATCAGCCTCTTGGTGTGCAGGCTGCCATCCAAGAGCTTTCCATCAGAATCCCAGTCCAGCAAGAACAGAAACACAAATGCAGCAGGATGGGAGCCAGCCCCTGCAAGTTGTAAACTGATGGAGAGATGCTGCCTTCTTTACTTGGGGACAGCCTGGATGCAGTAGTGATGGGGAAAGGGAAGGGAGCAGGTTCTCAGCTCCCCTTGCTGGATGCTAGAAAGGGCTGCAAGGGGAGGAAAAGTAATAGTTGGAATACTTTCTGCTTCATCCAAGCCTGCCTGCCCACAAAAGGAGGTTTTATGCATTAAGATAGTCTTGGCAGGTGGTCAGGCAGTGCTTTTTCCTTTCCACTCAAGTGAGAAGTTTTCCATGGGATGATGGGAAAGGATTATACAGAGGACACCTGCACTGACTGGCTCTTTTATAACAATAGGGGCATCGGTAACAGAGCAGAGGGCACCAGTTTCAGTGAAGACAGCCAATCTTTAAAGGCCACTCCTGCAGTACAAATACCCACTCAGGCCTGCAAGCCTGCATGCTGTTGTGTGCATACTGCAGGAGCAACCAGCTAGAACTGTTCCTTGCTATTCAGAGGCCCTGGGAAGGACCTGTTACTCTGCCTGAGCTGAGACATGTCTATTAATAAGGGCTGCAAATTCTAGGAAGAGTCAAGCATTCAGCAACTCCTGTCAAAGCCAGGAGCCCATCAGGGTGCATGGCCCATGGAAGCAAACACCTCGCAGCTCAGATGCAACGCTGGAGTGATGCAGGGTCTGAGGTGAATGAATGGAGTGACAGAACAGACAGTTCACAGCTTTTACAGAGTAAGCCTTTCTGCTTTCAGACCCGAGACCAGGTCAAATTTGAAGCAAATAGCTACATTTTTCCCCACAATCTCTGGCAGAGTTCTGTAATCCAGGAAACACTCTGCCTCCAAAGCCTGGAGCTCAGATCTCAACACTGGCCGCAGAAGTGCCTCAAACTGATCTCATCTGTTGGGACAAGGATCAAAGTGCTCACTTGCTGCAGGACCTATGGGAGAAGTCACTTCACCTCCAGATACAAGTCAGCCAGCTGAGCTTGAACGCACTTGGAAAAAGTCTAGCACTGCAGGGCCATTTGGAAAACCAGATGTTGAGCTGGAAAGGAGTTTTCCAAGGGACAGGAATTACCGGCAATGGTATGGTGTGGTTCCCTTACTGAAGAGCACAATAATGACATCAGCTCTCAGGGTGCCCACGTGTTCCCCTCCCGATTCCACACTGGAAAAATACCTTTTGTTCCAACAAGTTCAATATGAGTTCTCAGACATACGTGATTTAACCACCTTCAGCAGCCTTAGAGCAGGTGAGGGTCAAAACTAGCACTGAGCAAACCTGAACTAGCATTGAACATAGCACTCCTGCCTGCTGTCAGTGATGGGTAATTTCTCTGCTGCAGACCAAGCCCCAGGGATTTCTTTTCTTGAGGCTTCTCTGCATTATGGAAATGAGCTGCCTACACACTGGGTATTTTACTGGAACCACTTTAACCACCAGGCATTTCTTTTCAAGAGCAAGCACTTCTGTGAATGAGACGTAGATCACCAAGGGCTGCCTGCCCAGTGAGCATGTGTGTGGGAAGGGGAGTACCCCTTTAGTGTGTTTTATCTTTCACATCCCCTCAGGGCACGTTATATGTCAAAAAGCAGACTCAACTGGGGAGAGGAAGTTAGAAAGGGCAAAGGGAGGAGGCAGCAATGTGAAGCTGTTCTCACCACCATGGCAGGAAATGGAAAGAGCTCTCTCGTGGCAGGAAGAGTGAGAGTGCTGGAGCTCTGGCTGCACCCACCCTGCAGCGGCAGAGTCAAGTGTGAAAACCTCACACTACCTCCTTGAGAGAACTTGTGTTGCTATAGCAAGGGCTGGTTTTTTGGCTCTGACATCTGGCCTGACTCTGAATGACTCCACTAATTCTCCTAACGCTGCCACTGCAAGTGGTACTAATTCTGCCTCTCTACAACAGGGTACAGATTGGTCCTGTACTCATTGCTGCCAATTCCCTGCAGTTGTGCGTGTGTGGGCAGAGCATGTAAAGGTGCCCTGTACCCACTTCATTCTCGTGTAAAGCCACCAGCATTCACACACAGACCAGGAAAAGTTCTACAAACTCACCTAAATCCTTCCTGAATGGCAAGTCACATCTCACCTCAGGTTCACTGGATTTCATCTCAGCATTTGTGCTGTGGGTCCAGTAGGTCTGGCTGTTCAGAAGAGCCTTCCTATTCTTAATGTCTCAGCAGAAGTAGAAGTTGCACCAGTATGCAAGGCTGGGCAGCAGCACGAGCCTTGCCAACTTGTGGGAACTGCAAGAACATCCATTTGCAGAGGAAGTGAGGAATCAAGCCTAGAGCAAGAGAGAAACAACAGCCAATGACTAGCTGGTTTGAATTGAGCTGGAGGCATCACCACAGGTGAGAGAAGAGCAGGATTATCAGCACAAAGATCAGAACTAAGGCCTTAACCATGTTCTGTTTGCACCATCTCTTATTAAAGGATGAGTGAGAAAGTGTTTTTGCTTCATGCTACAGAGCCCACCCCTTTTCCTCCAAGACTCTCGATAAGGAGATGGGTTAAGGTAAAGATATTTATGAGCAGCCCTTTGTTTCTATTGGGATGTTTAATTTATGAGTGAGACCCACCTACAGTTGGACTTGGAAATGTGAAAGAAGAACTAAATAATAGATGCACAGCACCAGTCATGCAATTCAAAGCAGGACCTTCTCAAATAAAGCCTTTCAATGTCCATGCATTCAAGCCTTTTGCTCACATGCATTCCAATCCTTTTCCAAGATCTGCAGCTGTAGCTGGAGAAAACCACAATCATTCCAGCAAAAGGCCAGGTCTGCTTCCATTTTCATCTCTGTTGGCCCAATTACACTGAATACAGCCAGAAGCCCCAGCCTGCAGCTCACCTGAAGCTCAGTAACTCTGCTTCATCCCTGCGTCCCCAAAGTCAGCAAGTTAAATAATAAATGCCCTTCTACATCCCTCCTTCATTCCAAATCTGCAGTGACTACTACACAAGTCCTCCAGCCCCTTCCTGCAAACAGGTACACACTCTTTATCATAATTCATTTGCTGTGCATGTGTGCTGACATGGCTACATTGGACTTGCCACCTCTCTCTGAAACTATCCCTGGTACATGGGCTTTGGAGCTTTGGCCAGACTGGAGCTTTGGCCAGACTGGGGCTTTCTTTCCTCCTCACTTCCAGCACTGCTTCACCTCTGCTTCTCACACAAGCTTTTGGCCAGCACAAGGGCAAAATAAGACTCTTCCAGTTTTACTTAAATCCTGACTTATGAATGAATGGACTGTCCAAACCTCTAACAAAGCCTGGATTCCCACTGATATCACTGATGCTAAGGAAGCTGAAACATGACTGTGCAGCCTGAACTAGACAAAGGATTGTATATATGTTTGTTGGTGGGTTTTTATGTCCATTCCTTCATCTTATTGCTCACAGCCACGCTTGGGTACATTTTCATTAGCTTATTACTTTTTATCTCAAAAGACATGACTGAAAGAATAAAAATGTCTCAGAACATACTCAAGCTTTTCAGAATCTCCAATGATTAAACTCTATGCTGCTCCACCATCAGGAATTTTATCATGGTTGTATTTCCTTTAGATTCATAGTTGCTTGCTGATCTGATTAATTCTCTCTCTTTCTGAATATGCAGTGGCTTGTTGCCTGTCCAAGTGCTCTCAGTTCTTACAGACTGATTTAGCTTGATACCTGCCATTTATTACTTCAGAAGAAAAAGCAAAGCAGTGTGAGGGCTGTCAGCTGTCTGTGTTGGTTCCTCTGGCAAAATTAGGACTAGAAGGAAACAAAAAAAGGAAGCAATGAAAAACTAAAAGGTACAAAAAGATTGAGACCTGGCAATAAATTCTTAATGTCCGACTAATTCATCCTGAAGCAGGCAGTACCAGCAGCCTCTCGATATCTGTTCCTCTGTTGTGCATTGTCTTGGAGTATATACACTGGAATGGCTTTAACCTGCCCAAGGGGAGACTGAGCTGAGCTCTTAGGCAGAAGCTCTTCCCTGTGAGGGTGCTGAGGCGCTGGCACAGGGTGCCCAGAGAAGCTGTGGCTGCCCCATCCCTGGCAGTGCTCAAGGCCAGGTTGGACACAGGGGCTTGGAGCAAGCTGCTCCAGTGGAAGGTGTCTCTGCCTATAGCAGGGGTTAGAACCAGATGAGCTTTAAGGTCGCTTCAACTCAAACCATTCCATGAGTCTGTGAGTTTCAAAACAAGCTCAGTGGCTGTTTTTCAGCTTGTGGCTCTTTCCAATGTTCTCTCAAAGAAGCCCATAACTTACAACTATTTGGGATGGGTGGACAAAAGTTCCCTTCCCTGCAGTGTGTACCACATCAGACCTCACACACACCCCTTCCTCCTAGCCCCAGATGAAACCTGCCCTGCCTTTTTCACTCTGTTTGGGTGGCTAATGTGAAGGGTTGATCTGATGAATCAACAGGGCTTGAAATATGCCCAGTGTACCACTGGGATGCTGAGAAACCTACTACGCCAGTGGAGAACAGCCACTGCTTCCAGCTTATAAGTTCAGGTAATATGTGGCCTAGAAATTACTATGTTCAGTTGAGATTCTGCCCATCTTCTGCACTTGGGGCCTGAGAGGACAGCCTGACCTGTGACACCTGCAGTCAAGTAAAGTGAAAACTTTACCAAAAAAGAAGGCTCAGAAAAGAGCTAAAACTTACAGACTTACAGTATGGCAACATTACAGCAAGGGAGCTTCTGCCAAGGACACAGCAGAGATGGAGCAGTGCCTGTGCCAAAATAATAGGGTGGATGTTGGAAGACCATAAACGCAGAGGCTTTGCTGCCCACAGAAAGGAAGGAGAAGCCTGGAAAGAGCACAAGTGATTGTCCCCCAGGTACAGTGTGCAGAGACCACAATGTGAATGTTGTCTCTGTTTGTACAAGTCAGATGTTGTACTGTGATCCATGGGGCTTGGCTGGGGTCCCACAGTACCCATTCTTCAATATTTCCACTAAGACTCTTACTAATGTTGGAGGGAGGTAAAAGAGCATCGGTGGTAGGGGAGGGAGGGGCTGAGAAATACTGAGATATACCTAGAAAATACCCCTCTAGATGTGATCTCAAACCAGGCTCTTTCTATATTAGCAAAGCCATCCAAGTAGGACTGGTTGTCTTCCCATCACTCTTTCTTTAGGCCCCTAAGAAGGCTTAAAGACAGAAAACAAAACACCCACAAACACACTAGAAAGAAACAAAACAAGAAAGGCATCAGCAACTACAAAACAAGGAAGAGGAGGGTGGGGGACTCTGCTCAGCGTTGACAGCAGACATTCAGTGCTGTTTGAACTGCACTGGTGGTATGGTCTCACATTTCTAAGGCTCTTGACATAGGCATTGGCTCCAGGGGTGAGACCATCTGCATCTCTGTTTTGCTGGGATTGCTTCCATGCAGAGGGCCAGGAAAGGGAGATGGATTTCATCAGAACTGCCTTCTAAAATTCCCATTCTCTCCCTTGCCCTGCCCCTTGCCAAGAGGGAGGGATGGGAAGGCTCTTGGGATTTCTAATTCTAGCCTCATTTTGGTGCATTCTAGTACCAGCCCACAGATGTATCCCAGCAGCATTCAGACATAAACAGCCTTCTCAAAGGATGAGACACAGCACTGAGTTCAGCTCCTACCCTAACCTTTCAGGGCCAGTGTAAAGGTGGGAAAGGTTAGGATAAGTAATATTTAACCTGGGTATCAAGAAACACTTCCTACCAATACCAGAGGACTCAGATGAAGGAAAATCCAACTTACCCATTAAAGGACATAGAGAAGTTCACTGAAGTAATGACTATGGAACAAGCTGTAGTGAACACCACCTCGTGTCAACACTTTTCGTTAATACTGGCCAGCAATTAGCCTAAACTGTACAGTCTGGATTTGAAGATTACTAGCCCCCAAGGGTATGTATTTCTGAGATATTAGAGGCTAGGGGCCGCATTCTTCCTCGGGATCAACTCCACAAGTAGCTCAGAGATTAAGTAACACAATGCACAGCTAAGGGAAGCAAATGTTTGCAGCTGAAATGGAGCCCAGAGTCCTGGCAACCTGGGGCTCTTATTTCACAGCAATTGCCACTGGGAGGGACTGGCTTCTTGCCTGCAAGAGCAGCATCTGCAGAGATCAGGAGCCTACTGCATCATGTGTTGCACTATAATCCTAACGTGAACACTGCAGGACCCTGCTTGCTATGAAAGAGCAGCTGCCCACATAAAGAGACCCATCAGTGGGGTCTATCACTGGAGCTGCTTCCAACCCTTAGGAATAATGCAGCCACCTGTGAAGCAGCACATTGCCAGCACTACAGCTGGCTGCCTAACTGTTCATAGGTAGGCATAGTTCAGTTCTGGTCTCACCTTGATACCCCAATCTGCAGGAGTTGCTTTGGAAAGCTCAGTTTTGGGCTGCATTATGATTTCCCCTCATGAACCTGTGTCATTCCTGTTTCTCTGTGTCTCTGTTTCCCTGGAAGACCCGATTCCCTTCGCCTTTGAGGATTTAATTCAAAGGGCTCCTTTAAGACCCCTGTCTTCACCCGGAAGGATTAAACATTACATGCCATGTATCTCTATCACAGTCTCAGTTGGCAAAGACATATTCCTGTTCTGCTTCCACAGATGGGCTCCTGAATTCCTGGCAGAACACTCGCCACTGCCCATACCCTTATTCAGAGCCACAACACAGGGTTATCTCCAATACCTGCTGCAGAGTAACATCTCACCCCAAGAAGTCTGTGGACCCACCTGGCACTCCTTGCTGCTGATGGGAGAGCATCGCATCTTGGTGGATGGTAGAGGGAAACACTGCTATAGTGACCAGTGTGTGCCCATGGCTGACTCCACCTTGTCCCCAGGGGAAGGGGAAACAGGACTAAAGCAGAGAGAGAACTCACTCCCCCTCTCTGTTCCAGTAACACTGTTTTAGATCCTGAGGTGCTGCTGGTGTTTATTTCCTCCTGTTTCCCCCCTCCCTGCAGAGCTTTTGCCACCAACCCCCTCCTCTCAGCTATTCCATAGTGTGTTAACAAGCACACAGCAGGAAGAGCTGAACATCCAGGGATGGAAGCTCGTGTGTATTGCTGGGGTGGAAGGCGGGAAGGGAAGCAGAAGCTAACACACAAGTACTTACTGGAAGGAGGGGAATAATCTGCATTTTATTTTGTTGAAAAATACCCTTGCAAGCCTAGAGCCAGCAGCTCTGCTCCACAGACATGCTAATAAGCTGGGAGTCAGTGTGTGTGTGTGTGTGTGGCTGCTAACCCCCACCTCTGCTCTGGGGGAGCAAACAGGCAGCTTTTTAGTTGTGTGTTGGTTTCTTTCCCTTGTCATTCTGGCTCGGGAAGCAGATCTGCTCAAACCTCCCTCTCGCTACAGGAGCCCCCTCCTGAAACACTGTGGGTGGAAAATGCACAACTTCACTCTGCCCACGGGGCACTCACAACATGCAGTGTGGAGCCCCAGCACTCATGCCGCCAGGACAGCACTCGGGGCTGTGTTGCTAATGCACTGCCAAACCCTCCAAGCACTAACCCATCCAAACCCAGCACAAACCCCTTCCTTCAGCCGAATCTTCCTCCCACTTTGCACATGCTCACTCCAGCCTCAAGTTTATGACTCTTTCCGCTTCTTTCCAAACAAAGCTCCACGCACCCTTATCTGTTCCTGGCATATCCCACTCTGCAACCTCACCACCGCAACTCTCCTTCCTCCATCCTGGATTTCCACACACCACATCCCATAAACCTCCTCTTTACACCTTTTGGTCACCTCTACACGTCTTCTTTACACCTTTACTTGTCACACAGTGCTTTCCACCCCACACATCCCTCAGACATCATACTCCTCTTCAGGTTCCTATCAAGCCTGCCATACCTTATTTACAAGCCTTCCTGCCTGTGTTCATGCACTTGTCCTGATTATCTACTCTCCCACATTCTTCCCAACTTTTCCCTCCCAAGCTGGTTATCTCCTCATGCATGAGGTACCACTTACCTCCCACAGACCATTCACGTTCTCCTGCATACAGCTCAGGCTTGCAGGACATAGCTCTAGCAACCCCAGTGATTTAAACAGTTGAGCACTACATCAGTTATAAAACCTCTTGGCCCTTCGGACACCCAGAGGAGGCATCTATGAAACGAGCCAGGTCTGAGACACCTGAATTAGGTATATCCCATCTCTTGGTGCAGTTTTTATTGTCAGAAGGCCTGCAAGTGGAAAGAGCTGAGGCAGGAGCACCTATCACTCCCTGGGGATTTTCCCTAAAGCATCAAAACCAAAGCAACTCAGGAAAGCAGGCAGACAGAAAACATTTCCCTTTGTCCTCCTTATCTGTAAGGGTATTTTCACCCTCTCCCAAACTACTAAAAAGGCAACCTTACCGTGTTTTCCTTGTCAGTCCTTTTACCCCCACACAAATTAATACAGATGCAAAAGCAATGCTTACTTCACAGCGTAAATGCCCTGCTTGTTTCACCCTTACAAACCACCCTACACAACCACATTCTTTCTCTACCTCACCCAATGCAATGGAGAGGGGCTGCTAAAGAGAGAGAAATTGAGCATAGAAATCCAGCTCATCTCCTTGTGTCAGAGAGTGAAGACTCATCATAAGAGCCATGTCCATGCTCATCTCTCAGCTGTGAGGGGGCCTCATTGGAGGCCTTGTGGAAGGAATGGGTTTACACCATCTCTTCTGGCTGAAGAGGGAGCAGAGGGAAGGAGACCTGGCTCTGCAGGGTCTGGCCAGGCCAGCTCCCAGCCATGGGCATGTCACTGGGAGCAGCACACGGATGGGCATGGGGAGAGGTGCAGGGAAAAGAGAAGGGCCAGAAATACATGTCTGGGAATTACAAAAAGAGAAGGTGCAAGTGAGAGAGAAGAGAAAGAAGCACCTGACAGAGCGTGAGGCAGTGAAACAGAAAAAGAAAGGAGCTGAGTGAGCTGTTTTGTGGCTGCTCTCAAGTCGGGAAATCCTGCCCTCTTTCATTTTCCACTCACAGCCCCCAGAACCTCTCAGTATCAGTCACAGGCTTTCCCCAACACACCCCCAAGGGAGGACTCTCAGCCGGGGCTGGGGGCAACCACAACTGTCACAACAACAAGAGGTCTGTCTGATAACTGCCTGTCTGTGTAGTTTTCCTCTTTGACATGCATATTCCATTCGGAGAAACCCCCTGGCCCTGCCACACTCAGCCCCCACCATCTGGTTACGCTTTGCACCATGACACGCTTCCTCTGTGGTTTATTTGCTTTTTTTAGCCAAACCCAAGAGAGGGAGAGAAAAACCCTGTTTGGGGGTGAGCTACCCACCCCCCCCACACTGACTTCATTTGTGCTCCAGGGTTTGTGTGGCAGGTTAGGGGAAGGTTGGGGTTGGTTTTGTTCTTGGGGGTTTTCCCCTCTTGAAGGTAATATAAACGGGCTCTTTGCAGCATCTGCTGTGGGTGGTGCAAAGCTTTATGAGGCTGTTGATGTTGAAACATGTTGTCAGGTGATAAGGCAATGCAATCTAGTGGTTTGAGTGGGAGCACCACAGTCAATGTGCCTCAGTGTCCCCATCACAGAAACAAGACTAATTCATTCCTGTTGCTGGAGCACTGGGAAGCTTCAGTGAAGTACTTTGTAAACAAACCATTCTAGGGATGCTAAATATCTGTAGTGTTACAGCCTGGAGGAAATGAACAGACACAGAATATCAGACTGCCAACTACCCGCTGATGCAGGCCAGGAACAGGCTGAAGGGCATCCTGATCACTGCTTTCTCTGTCCAGCTTAGTGTGAGAGATGAAGCTACACCAAACCCACCGCTCAGGCTACTGCAGTGAGCACAGCAGGCCCTAAGCTTCCTTTGGGGCTTCCTTGCCCCATATTTAACCCTCCAAAGTCTGCTACATTTTAGAGCAGACAACAAAGAATCATAGAATCAACTAGATTGGAAAAGACCTTTAAGATGAAGTCCAACATTAAAAGGGATGCTTCAAGAACTGCTTTGTCCTGGGTTTCACAGCTGACTCCTGCAATTGCTAAACATTCCCACACAGTTCATATTCCAAATCTCTGCTCTTACACAGCCCACTATTTCTGCAGAAACACCACAGATGCTGTTGGTCTTCACCAAATATATTTATGGCTTATACAGTCATTTCCTAGAAGCTTTCCTCTTCCATGGTTTACCCCATCTACACAGAGCCCTCAGCACAGGAGAAAGACTCCTTCCCTTACAAGCACAGATGACTCCCCCAGAGTCATCTCCCCAGTCTCTAAGTGGAAGCTGGTCCCCCAGCCCTGTGTATTTCTGCAAAGGGATGCAGCAGTCTTGCAGCCCTCCCTCACTCACCTTCTGACCGGCTTCATCATTTCCAGCAAGCATTTCCAACTTTGTCTGGGTCACAGCCACTTTGCCCAACGTGTGCCTGTGTGTGCACAGCCCATTAATCCTCTTTGCTCCAGACTTGATTTAATTTAACATTAGGTTTGGATGAGTAATTTTATCCTGCAACACAATTCAAGGTGATAGATGAGACCACAAGCAGGTGATAGCCCAGGTTGACTCCCTCCCTTGCTCTCCCTCCTGAGCAAGTGTAGCTGGCCAGGCTGCACAAAGAGATTTACTGCAGCTCCAAAGTGGGGATTCTACTGTGGACAGCCAAAGAACAGAGATTTCAAGTCCTATGAAAGGCTGGAAAGAAGGCAGGGGCAAGGGGGTGGATTGGAAGAGTGGCTGAGCCAAAGCCCAAGCAGGATGACTTGGATCCAGGGAATAGCAAAATCAGAGCACCCCGTTTTGCCCCTAAGGTCTCCCCTCTTGCACAAATTAACTCTCTGGAGGCCAAGTCTTGCCAAGGAGATTTCATTTCACATTTCTAGTGTGTGTGCCTATGTGTACCTCAATCTGCTTGAAATAAGGAGAAAAGGAAGCTGGGGCTATAATGACATGGTATCAGGCTTGTACTTAAAACTCCTCCGTGTCCACTTTGCTAGTAGAAAATGCACTGTAATCAGATGGATAGGCCTCCAAATAACCTGTCTGCTATCAGATCAATGAGGCACAATATCAATTCCAACAAATGTTGGCAAAAGCATCCCCATTTCCCCCCCCCCCCCCC
>NDXB01007677.1:80878-132772 GCA_002631895.1 Agapornis roseicollis | reverse complement strand
GATCAAAGAGGCACAATACCAATTCCAACAAAGGTTGGGAAAAGCACCCCCCTTTCCCCCCCCCCCCCAAGGCTGACCTGAAGACCCTGTTAATGCCAGTGATCAGGCAGGGTCTGCACCAGGATGCTGCAATGGGGAAAGGGTCATGCATCAGTTCTGTCCAAACTGAAATGCTGTCTTCCCCTTTTCACACAGATGCTGGCACCATCTCTTGAGACACAACTGAATAAACACTGTCATTCCAGCAGCGGCTTCACTAGCTGACAGGTTACAGCAGTATGTGAGGACCAGCTTACCCTGACAAAAAACAAAGGTTGCCTCTCCTGCAGTTAACACTGGGGAAGAACTGGATGCAGCAGCCCCATCAGCCTGCAGCAACGTGGGAGTGACTTGCCAGGGCAAATGTCTTTACAGCTTATTGTTAGCATGCTTTAGTCATGTTGTGTGTTTTAGTTCCACTCAAGCTTAAAATGCAGAAACCCAGTCTGTACAACAGAAGAGACAGGTAAAAAGGGCACATCCGCTCAACTGCTGGGTGGAAACTCAGAGACCCACTTGTTAGATGAAACAATGTGTAAATTGTTAGTAAACCTGAAGGTAATGGTGGAACTGGCAGAGCACAGAAGAGAGCAGAATCAATGTCTTGTACAGTTTTCCAGCATTGGCTCTCTGCACCCTACAGATGATGCTGGAGTCCTTGGGATGCAAGCTAGAAATCCCAGAAGTTAAAATGAAATTGGGTTCTTGGAAAATAAACTGTCAGAGAGGAGGAAAACCAGAGTGAAGGGAAGCAGAGTTGCAGCTGAAAGTCTAAGTGTCATCTCCTGACTCTGAAACTGATTCACTGAAGAAGGATGAGCTGTGATGGCCTCTTGGGACCTGCCTGCAAGGGGTACATGCAAGCCTCTGTGAGCTGTAGGAACAAAACAGGGACACGTGGGCTATGGCCTCACATGAGAGCATCACCATGGAGTTGGAAGTAACAATAGTGAGCTTACTTTGCCAGCTGGCAAACAGCAACAAGAATCTTCAGATTTTCAAGTATAATTACATACTGGTATATTTTACTACTCAGAATCCTTCAGAACTGCTTTTTTACCTTCAGGTGAATGTTTCTTAACCAAACAAGTGTCAGGCTTAGATGGAATTGGGCTGCTTTAAATAGAGACTTTTAACCACAATGTTTTCAGGAGGAGCAATAAACCCTACACACCAACTTGGCCCACATAATCCTTAAGGTGCATGTACCATAGGTAAGTGTTTCTTAAATATTAGCACTTGCCCATATAAGCAGGGAATATGAGCTATTAGTTATCTGCAAGATGATAAACAGTCCGGACTACATGTTCCTGCAGCTAGGAATTCATATTCCTATCTATCCATTGCTCTACATGTTGTTACTCACTCTATAGTCTACACCATTCAGATGCGACATAGCAGGTGCTTATGATCATGTGTAGCCCCTAGAGAATACTTACTCAATCCAAATTAGCCAACCTTACTGCCCTCTTCAACCTGACTGATACTCCAAGGAGAAAACACTGTATCTGCAGCCAGATCCCAGGTATTCTGGAATCAAAACATGGATAATGATGCATTCAGTGTTTCTGGGTTTTTAAGTTCTTTTATAGACATGCCTTTCAGTCATGGTTTCCAAAGGAAGTTGTCATTTTGCCACACATTTAAAAGGTGGTGTTTGATAGAATTATCGGTACATTATCCTCCTACAGTTACTTGCCTCTCCAGAGTCTGCTAGGGAGACAAGGAAGACAACAGTGAGCAAATGACAGAGACACTCCTCAGCTGCAAACCTCTTTTCAAATTCCCTCTGCAAATAAAGCAACAAACCTGCTTTAGTAACCCAACTCATGCTGTGCCTCATATCAGGGCACATCATGGACATTCATCTAGTTCACCCACAGGCAGGTGAGTGCTGCCCCGTTTTACAGGTGAGGAAGCTGCTGCAAAGACAGGTCTTGCCTAAGGTCATTCACACAGTGATTTGATAGCAGAGAGATAGCAATGTACCACAGTGGTAAGCTCTGAACTCCCCTCTCGTTATCCCTCAGTAGTGTCACCTCCTCTACCTGCACCATGTTCATGACTGATGGCACACAGATGTATGTGTCTGACAGACACTCAAAACTGTACTCAGAACATGTAGCTGTGCAGACACCCACCCCACTCTGGACTGTTTCATCAGCTAGGTCCCACCAGTTACAAGGTTTTGTGTCTTGTAAGTGGTGTAGTAGGTGTCTCAGCAGTGCCCACACAACAGTCTCCCTTAGCATTCAGTCCTTAAGAATCTGCAGACACAGCTGAGAGCACCATCACCAGCCCCTCAGAGTTACTGGGGATTGAAAGGAAACCAAACTCTTACTCTGGGATGAGTGTGGTTGTCCCCATTCCTTACCCTGCAGTGCCCCTTATGGCTACCGTGGGGAAGAGTAGTCACAACTCCCAAGTTGCACAATCCTGGGTGAGATTTTGTGCTTGAAACACCTTCCAAAATGCTGTTCTTGTCACCACAGATAAGTGCAACAAGATCCATTTGACAGAGAAGAATATTCTTTCATTTACATTTAAACAAAACCCCCAAAACAGATGGTTTCCTGCCTGCCTTTTTCCCGGGTGATGGGATACCTTCTGCTTCACTGAACATAAAACTGGCCTACACCATTACTTGGGAGTATTCCAGGCCTTATTCCCTAATAATTTACATTAAATCTGAACCTAGGGATTCCTGTATGGACAGCAGCAAATTCCACCCGTTGCCCATGCAGACAAGTGAAACATGAGACCCTTTTGGGTCAACAGAGAGAGATTAGAGGTTTCATAGATGAGGAACCTAGGGGAAAAAGAATGTGAAATGGCTCCCGAAAGGTAGTGGGGAGTTGAACCTGTGGAAAGTCCTTAGACTCTGGACCTAAATGAACACTTTTGGCAGTGAGTGGGGAGTATAAGGAGAAAGCTCGATAACATGAGATGTGATCGATAATACAATGCACACAAAAGTGAGATGTGTCATTTATGTAGTCTAGATGCCAACTGCAACCTCTCTATAAATAATTGGCTACCAGATTAAATGGCAAATGGGGAAGTAGAAAAAATGGGCAAATTCATGTCCACTTTGTCTCTTTTTCAGAACAGTTGGTGAGGGTAACACTATGGGTAATTTAACCTCAGTTGCTCTATAATTTACTCTTCTGTTGAAGAACTGTAACACCACGTGCCTTAGAGGGATGGCATGTAAATGAGTTAATATTTGTGAAGCGCTTTGATGATAAAATGGGAGATTTACCCCAGACCTCTTGAGAGGTAGACAACAGCATTATCAAAAGTCTTACCAGAGCACACAGCATGGCAGGCAGCCACTGCTAAGAAGCAGCCATGGGAAGAAGAGGTGGAGAGGCAGTACATAGTGAAACCTCAATAGGCAACTTTCAGAGTTTTATCCTTGCACACTTTGCAGAAGGCAGGTAGGAAGATAAAACTCAGCTTGTCAAAACACACAGCAACATCCATCCGGCTGCCAGCTCCTGGCTCCATTCTTACAGCCATGTTCAAAGCACGGCATGGTAGGAAAAAGGAATATTTTAAGTGGCATAGAGTTGGATGTTGTAAGGGAGAAAGGAGAGCCACAAAATAGCTAAAATGTGAAGAACATAAAGCAGGGAAGACGACAGGAGAGCCTAGAGAGAAGAGCAGGAATTTCACATAGTGGGGATTCCTGTTCAGAGAGGCAGAATGATTCCCTGAGCAGCCACCCTGTCTGCAGGGCAGAGCTGTGTCCAGGCTGCAAGATCCACCCAGGAGAAGGGGTTAATGAGAAAGGACGAGAGAACAGCACAAACAAAATCAGAAACGACATTCTGGCCAATGGAGCATCTCCAGGCTGGGGAAAAACCCAGAGAACTCACTCAGTTCTATTTTCTGTCCTGCCTCAAGATGAGCTCTGAGCTGAAACTTCACCTTTAATCTCATTCCTGCATTTGAACAGAGCTGCAGTGCCATAGCACGGGTTTATCTAAAAGCCTCTGAATGAACCCACAGTTCTTGAGACTTAATCACCCCCACAACCACAGCTTGCAGCCAGTCATCTTTGGGATGCAGCTTCCAAGCCAATGCACCTGTGTATGACTCCTCAAAAGAGGGGAAAAAAGGAAGTGCTGCAGTTAAATCACTGATAGGAAATGCTGGCTTCAATCTCCAGCTCTCCTTGAGAATTCCTGGGTGACCTTGAGGAGTCCCTAATTGCTCTGTGCCTCAGTTCTCTACCCAGAACAAAGAGATCATTAAATAGCCATGAAATCACAGTGAAAGTTAATTAATTCAGCATTCATGAGATCCTGCTATATTAAGGGGATAGCAGAGCACATCTGAATAGAACTATCACAGCCAGCCCCATAGGAGCTTGTCCATCCACACATTGCAAAGCAGAGACCAGCTCTGTGCACAGGAGCAGCACAAGGCAGGGCTGTGGCCAGGTTAACCCTACTTCTCAGGTAACTAAGTACCTCCTCTTCCAGGCCAGGACTAGCTCACCCAGAGGTAGGCAGCAGAACTCTGCCAGGCAATACATAGCATAGACATACCCAGAGCCATTACATCTAGGCCTGGCTCCTTTTAGGTGTTCCTGCTAGGGTTGGCATGGGAACACTTAGCCACGCATGAGCATCAATGTGCTTGGTTGTTCTTCACAAAGAGAAATCTGTGGGGGTTTTGGTTCTTAATTGTTGTTATTCTATTTGGTGAAGGCACTGGGGATTCCAGTTAATAAAAATACAAACTGTTGGAGAAAAGACACCAGTACTGTATTGCAGAATGGCTGAAAATGGAACAACTTAAAAGATGCAGTAACCACAGGATTAATTTTTTTTAGGTCTTTTTAGATCCTTAGTAAACTATATAAAAGGAAATGGAATGAAGGAATGGGATGGGAGAGGAATCCAAAACCATCCCATTAACTGGTGAGCCACTTTGTACACCACAGCAGGAACTTCTGTGGGGGGGGGGATTCAGGAGAGGCAGAAGAAAATCAGGACAGCTCAGAGATTAAGTATAAAATCTTCTTACCATTCTTGAGAAATAAAACTCCCTCTTAAAATGTGGCCATTCAGAATATAAGCTATGTCAGAAGAGTTTCAAAGAAGAAATAAGTAAGAAAACATGAGAAGAAACCCATTTAACAATAAAGACCCTTAAGCCAGAAGGATACATAAATAAGAAGCAAGAAGGACATATGCATGATTACAAGCCCTAAGTCCCTTTACAAGAAAGTAGTAGGAAAGTTAATTGTGTATCTTGTCTCTTCCATTGAGGTCAATGTGGAAATTCCTATTCTGAAGGCCCTTTTCATAGGAAATCAGAACATGGCCTCAGCAGACACCAGAATCTCCAAGGAGGAAGTTATGAACCGAGCAGAGGAACTCATAGACAGTAAATCACCAGGCCAGATGGCGTTCAACTGCAAGTTCAGAAGGGATTATAGTCTCCAGTGAGGGACCAGCCAACACAGCTTCACAGTAATTGCTGCTGAGGAATATAAAGTCAATAAAATGATGCTGGTCTTTGCAATCCCACTGCACAGCCCCCATGTACCAGCCATTAAAGTCTCATAATGTTGACTTTGGTCAGCTTATTGAAAGTCTGCTTAAAGGCAAACCAGCACCATAGTTGGACCATCCAGTGCTGCCAATTCAGCAGTACTACTTTAAGGTACAGTTCACTGTTAAACAATGAACCATTTCAAATTGTATATGAACCATATAAGCTCAAGAAATTCACCTTGGCTCTTCACAAACAGGCAATTCAACTCTTACACACAGAACCAAAATAAAAGCAATGCTACTAAGAGTTGTGCTTGCAGTTGCTACTAGTTACTAGCCTGGGAGTTATAGGAACTCAGTGGAAAGGACTGCTGAGAGATCCAACAGATGCTGGCAATGAGCAGCCCCACAAATGATGTTACTAGTGCAGGCCACATCCTGGTGGCAGTCAGGAGGTATTCCTTACATCCTTTCTTATTTTCTTGCAATGGACAGAATGGTCCAGATGGAAAGGAAAACAATGGCATGAGTTTCACTTTCCCCAACAGCACTGCCCAGAGAAAACATACCTCTGCTGCTGTCAACACTCCTGATTTAATCACTAAAGTCTTCTGATACTGAGTGGTTTTCACAAAGCCTTCACTCCTGAGGTCAAGTGCTCATGTTCAAGACCTGTATCTTGCTCACTTTCAAGAAACCTCTGTGAGTTTCTAGATGAGTTTGAAACCATGACTGTTGGAATGTCCAAGTGAAGAAGTAAAGCAACACAAAATAAGCACACTAAAAGCAAAGTCCTCCAAGTGCCTTTGTTTCATTTTCCTGACCTTCATGCCAATCTCCAGGTTTTGGGTGCCTGACTCCTGAAAACTGAAGCACTTCCAGTTGACAGCACAACAGCCTGGCTCAGACAGCAGTATAACCTAGTACAGCAGCTGCCAAAAATGACAGTGAATATTCACATTCCCGTTCTCTTCTGAAGAGGAGAAGGAAAAGACAACAAGAAATGGATTCCAGGGATGCAGAAAATGCAGAGGTTGAAATAGGGACGTTCTCTCCAGGTGGAGGCTTCCAGTCCGCATTGCTCCATAATGGAACTCCAAAAGGCATGTTGTAAAGCAGCACTTCAGAGGCTGGGTAGGGTTTTACTTCCCTAGAAGGGAATATTGACATGGCCTGTCAGCAGCATCCCAGAGGGATGCAGTGTCACAGCACATCAGCCGATTGCAAATGACAAAACAGATGCAATGTCTGAGGCCTGGCAGCAGCAAAGCTCCAACAGCAGCCCAAGGTCTATGCATGCTAAGTCACTTTAAAGGAACACTCATTTACTCTTTGCTTTTCATACCTAGGTTGGTTTTTTTGGGGGGTGCTCCCCCTCCTTTTAGCTCTTTGTAAGAATAATTTAGAAATAAAACCCCATATAGAGATCTTTTTGGCCAGATTCACAATGTTATTTAGATGATAAAAGACTGAGAAATATTCTGTTCAGGATTTAGAAGACCATCTAAATGAACAAAGCTTATGGCTTTATGGGACGGTTGGGCATGCAGACGTATTTGTCACACATCCTTTCTCCATGAGAGACACATTTCTTTAAGGCTACACTAGATGAATACAGGCTCTGCAGGTCATTTCCTTAGACCTGCTCTTCCAGTTTTGCTCTGAGAACTGACTAAATTCCATTTATTCCATTTCAGTGCAGGCCATCAGAGGGCACTGATCAGTACACAGGAGTAGTACTGGAGGTACTGCAAGGAAAGCAAAACTTAATTTCTAAGTGAAAAACGGCAGATTTGAAGGAGCAATTCAACTTGTTAGAAAGCAAAATAAGTTCACAGTCATCTTAAAACACAAGCTCCAACAGGGTCTCATTCACTGATATTGCACCTTTAAAGTGATAAGAGCACAAACAATTATCACATGAAATCATGCAGGGGAGGGGTGTTTGGTTTTAAATGTTTTGGGGGAATCTGCTGCACAGGAGGAGGCAGAGTGTACAAACCTTTCAGAGAGCCTTAACCCAGCTGCAATCCAGCAGTGACCTGCCCTTCCAAACCCTAGGAACTGTAACTCCAACAGCCAGGCCAAGAATACCAGCCCTTCCCCCATGACAGGGGAATACAATACAATATGATATACTATGGTAATAAAAATCCCAGAGGAAGTCTTCCAAGTAGAGTTCTCTCCCTTCTGCAAACAGCTTTCTCTACAAGTACATGTGCCTCCAATCCTGTCCCAAGAGTTGGATCCCTCCGATCCATCCTTTCAGTAATGGACACCAGTATTCCCATCCTCAAGATGTGCCTGTAGAAGACCTATCTCCCCATGCCCCAACACTGACAAGGAAGGAGGGCAGGGAAACATTTTTCCAGGATTTGCTTTCTCCCACTCTGTGCCTCCCTCCCACTCCTGTCTGTCCTCAGTGATGGATGGCTATTGGTTCTGGCTTCATCCAACAGAGGAATCTGTCACCTCATGCCAGGGAGAGGTGACAGCAAATCCATCAGCATGGAGACAGCAGTCACTTGCAGACTGCTTTCAAGGCCACTGGGGGCTGGATTCTTCTTTGCCTCCCACCTCTACAGTTTTCTCCTGCCCTCTTTTACACAAGTCTTATTAAATCATCATATGAACAAACCCATTTGGCCCCTATTGACTATCCAAATTCTAACAGCTCTGGATTTGGGCACTATTGTTTTGTTTAAAAAAAAAAAGTTTTCCCACAAAAGGTAAGTCACCATTACATGTTCATTAATATGAACATGTAATTCTGTTACTTCCAAAGCCCTGATTCAAATTGTATTTGTGTCCCCATGGGTTTAGCAAGTCTGAAGGCATTGTTCGACCCAGAAGGGAACACTGGTCCAAATGGCAGCTTCTAACCAGGGCAGTATCAAGAATGGAAATAGAGCTGATGCAGTAAGGCAGGACACTGGCAAATGAAGCTACAACTGACAAAGCAAAATGTTTCTCCGTTCCATACTTACTACACAGCAACCATCTTGATCAGCCCTTTGAAATATTAAGCTGCTTCCAGGTGAAAGACAGCAGCCATCTGGACTGTAGCCCCAGCTCTGTCAGTGCCTCCCTCTCTGCTCACTTGACCCTCTTTATGCCTCAGGCTTCCCCTAGGACAGTAAGATTTATCTTCCTAGAAGTGCAAACCAAGGCTTTATCAATTGACATGTACAAAGCTGTTTGAGATCTTCCGACAAAAGACCTTAACAAAGCATCATGATTACAGACAAATTAATTTCCTTCTGCTCCAAACAGTGCAAGATATGATTATTGCCTATATGACAGTGCTACTTCGAGAACGTGGGAGGCAGCTGGATCTTACAGGGCTTACCTGGCTCTCCAAAGCACCTCATACTTGGGGGCACTGCAGTTGTTCAGTATTCTCCATCCCTGAGGGCAGCCAGAAGCATCAGCATAATGAACAGCAGTTTCTACTTCTGCTCTGTCTGCTTGCAAAGGCACAAGGGGACATGTTGGTGATTCTGAATTGCTTCTGACATGTATGTTACACACATAACGTGGAAAAGGTGGCAGGCTGTTGCCAGCAATGCCCCATTTCCCCTGAACATCAACAATACACCACTGCATCTGACTGTCAGAGGAGACAGGTGCCTGTGTCATTGCACAACTACCCCACAAAGTGTGTGCAGCCACACCAAGGTCACTAGTGACAAACACCTGAACACCAAGACACATGATGTAGTACAGTGCAGGCTGCTCTCCAAACATCCNCAAAGTGTGTGCAGCCACACCAAGGTCACTAGTGACAAACACCTGAACACCAAGACACATGATGCTCTCCAAACATCAGGCTAACATCATCCACAGTAGTTTTTAAAAAAATGGTCCTAAAAAGGCTTTAATTCCTCAGAGACTTTTTTACTTTCAAATATATTTTGCTGCCATCTGGACCATGATATGAACCACAAAAACTGCTAAAGATACCAAAGCACAATGGCCTACAAATCCAATGAGTAACGGGTGAGACATCTGCATCTGCAGGTGAGAAAAGCTGACAATCTGATTTTTCAAGGCCTCTGAACACCAACACAGATAAAGGGTCAGGACAACAGGCTGCCATATCAGAACAGAGCACCCCACAGCAAACCAGAGAAAAACAACTTTGGAAGGAGACAGGCACTCAGATGGAAGAGACAACATGGCTTGGGAGGTGGGGGACAAACCCATTCTGTCCCCATTCATCATAATATGAGAAGACAGAATCAGGGAGCGCCTGTGCAATCTGCAGAGCCCATTCACTGCTGCAGAGCAGGGAGTGAAGGCTTCCAAGCTGACCACAAGTTTCCTGGCCATGGTTCCCAGTGCCTCACACGGGACATGGTTGGGGGGAAACACCTGAGCTGCAGCCAAAAGGAGCGCCTGACCTGGCCTCTCTGCCTGCAGGAACGCCCTGCAGGTTCCAGGCCAGGGCCAGGACACATGGAGACCCTGCTGGACTGCGGGCTGCTGAGTGCAGGATGATTTATGGGTCTTTGCAGATGGCATGTTCCAGCCAGAGGGCTTCAGACCAGAAAAGCAAGAGCTCCCTGCTCCCTTAAAGGGACAGCTCTGCTTCAGCACTGCAAACTTAAAAGTTCACTGCTTTGGTATTTTAATATTTTAAGTGCTGACCTCTCATTGATTCTGTTCAGCCTTTTAAATCTTTAATTTATTTACTTATTTGGGTTTTAAAGCTTGCCTGCAATTGCAGCTAATTAAAAACCTCATTAGTTGGCATCCTGAGCTGGTTCCCTGTGCTTTATGTACTGTACAGTATGCCTCCTGTGAGCTTGAACCATGCCTGGGATTGCCTGACTTGTTTCCTACCTCCCCAGCTTTATGAGGTGTTCCATATTTTGGAACTATTCCCCTTTTCCCTGACTTTGTTTTTTAAACTACCACTTGCTGCAGTGCTCAGGAAGCTCAGCAGCCACTCTGGCTATATACAGTAGCTGTGTCACACCTTGATTTCTAGCTGATCTTGCCCATGTTCAGAGCTAAGACCTCCCCTTTTTAAAAGGGGCATTATGTGTAGACAACAAAAATGCCAAACAGATTCATTTCCAGAGTCACATGCAGGGCTTAACTTGCCCAAGTGTGTTGTTAACATGCTCAGTAGGAAATTCCATCCTCCTGGAAGACAAACACCAAGGGCTAAGGCCAGAGTTGGGCAAAACAGGTCCTGATCTCCCACACCACAAGTCCCAGCATCCAAGCCCCACTGTTTGAAACCCTGTCACCCTGCCCAACCTTCTCCCCGTATTTTCCCAGAAGAGACACATGGAAGAACAGGACATTTACTTGTCTATATTGTTCTGGACCTTAACTTTTGCAGCCAAATGTGTTGATTTCCAGACAGGCCAAGAGCATTCCTGATTCCACTTACACCATGGTACTCTGTCCACCTAACAATTAGGCTATAAACTCATGTTATGTATTAATTTGTAACAGAAGGAAGATGTAGCATAGATCATACAATACAACTGCTAGAGCACAACACCAAAACACATTTCTGGAGTAGAAATATGGTCACATTCATATCTCCCCTCCATAAAAGTTTGCTCCTTGAATTCAGTGTAGGGATGGGTGGATTCAAAGCCAGTAAACATCTCCCTGTTGTAGTACTGATAAAGCCACAATCTGTGCCAATTCTGATGAAACTCTTGCCATAAGACATCATATGATTTGGGAGTAGTCAAATTCATGCCTTAAATTCTGATCTGTGCACGCAACAAAGAACTGCCAACAGAAAACCTCTCCCCCTCAAATCCACACATCCTTCCTGCAACACCAGGGTGAGTAACAGTTCTCTCTGTACGTTCAGTAATATTCTTACAATGCAGTTCTTGTCCTGTGGTCATCATTGCCAGGTCACTTCAGTGCAAAGCCTGATCAGAAGTACCTGTGAAATGATTTCATAACCAGACCACAAACAGCAAACATACAGTTTTAAACTGATAAAAGCAAAAACCAAGATGAGCTGCATGAGGCAATAGAGTTCCCCTTGACACCATCTTGCTTAGCTCAGGGTTAGCCATGCCCAGGATGCAGGTTTGGAGCAGACACTGCATTATGAAAAACAGGGACAGTAGTAACAGATTTCCCTGCCTCTCTGAGGGCTCCAGCTCTTTGTAAGGGGACACAGGTATTATGTTCACCACACATCAAAAAACCCAAAGGGCTTCAAAGCCACCCCTGTCTTGCAAAGCAGTTCTGTGGCTGGAGTCAGCCTCCAACCCAGAGCTATTAGCCCCAATTTTAATGTGGCAGATGCAAGTACATATATAAATTTTTATTCCAGTACATGCTGCTATGGCCATATCTATCTGCTTTCCCTCACTTTCCCCTGTACCCTACCCACTTCTTTCTGCAGCTCTAGGCCTTCGCAGCTTGCCACTGACAGCTTCTATCAGGGCATTCTTATGCTAGCAGAGCCCCATATGGAAACTGGAATATGGAACCACTCCCTCACAAACTCCCCTTCTCCTCCCCTCCCCTCCTGTCACCATCTGGCTGTTCTGCCTTCCAACAAATCCAGCAGCTCTACTCCCTGCCTGGGGAGCTCCTGCTTTTAACTCCGCTGAAGAGCCCAAAACGTGGTTCCACAGACTTTTCCAGCGTAGGTTTGCACAGTAAAGTTACAAAGGAAGCTGTGATTACAGAGCAGAGGTTTAAGTGCATCTGTGACAGCTCCCCCTCTACTCGTGGCTGGCTGCTGCAGGCAAACGTTAAAGCCCATCTGGGAAGAAACAGGCCTCCCACTTCCTGCTGCCAGTGCCTGCCAGGATAGCTGTGAGGGATGGCAGGACTGTGGACCAGGGCTAGACTGGAGCACAGGCAGCAGGGGAATGGGTTTGGCAACAGCTCAGTCGTCATGTTTTCATTTTACAAGGTCAAAACCAAAACCATCTTTGGTTTGGGTTTTGCATTCGTGCCTACAGAAACATGAGAGGATTTTAGACTTAGCAAACCCCCACTTCCCCACACAAACCCCCCACATGCCCTGCATTCCCAGCTTGCTGGCTTGTGCCCAGCAACATCTAAAATACCCATCTCCTCCTTCCCTAATTCCTGTCAATGCTTCTAAGACTGTAAAGAGAATAAAGTGAAAACAGATAAACAAGGCTATTCCTGGTGCAGCCCATAAGCCTAGCATAGTCCAGCAAGGGAAAACTGCAATAGGAAAGGCAAATGCAGCTCCATCCTGCTCACTCAGACAGACTGAAGCAACAAGGAGGGAATGCTCAGTTGAAACAGCCAGAGAACACAAAACTGCACTCCCAAGTACACCAGAATGAAAGTGGTCAGGCAGCAAACAACAGTACCTGGATCACAATGAAAGCAACAGGAAATTTGAGTGGGGTTTGGTTCTAGAAAGGATCATGATCTATGCAAGAAATCCTAAATCCTAGAACATCCCTCACTTACCCTGCATGTACTCTTTCCTAACCCTACAATCCAGCATCCTGCATCTTGGAGTGCTCTACACTCCTCTGGCAGTCCCCCCCTCACCTTTAAATATACCCATCTTTGGTACTTACTGGTAACTTCCATCAGCCTGTTACCTCTCCTCTGAGAGTCAAAAGCAGGATAGGGGCTGTTTTAAACACAGCCCTGAGGCTGACTGCCCTTTGCTCTTCTTTGAACTGCTGCTGCTGTGCTAGACTGAGAACCACAAGAAACGAGGGACTGCATGCAGGAACCTAGGGCTGACAGAGAGGAAAAATCCCTGGAAACTTTCTTTCCTCTTATGCACACACACAAACCCTTCTGTGCTGGGCAGCAGATTTTCAGCAGCTGGTTTTGAGGGGACATGACTCTGTACAGATGTATCTCATCCTCATGTGCTTTATTATCATGTCAGCTGTGGGTTGTGCTTTGCTGCAGGCATCACTAAGCCTGCTTAAGGCCAAAAGGGCCTTGGGGTCTCTTCCCCTTCCTCCCCACTCTAGTCTTTTCTGTCTTTCTTTGCTGGAATAGTGCACGCAAGCTATTATTATAGTCGGTCTGGCCTAGTACAGCTCCTTTTGGCAGTCACAAGCCTTGGATCTCAGCCAAGGTCTATCCCAGGGGATGTTGGGGACGCTGTGAAAATGAAATCTCTCCAGAACTCATGAGGCTGCAAATGCCATGATGTTGCTTGACCTTGGGTTAAACTCAGCGGCAGAAGACCAGGAGCGGTGGCGGCAGGAGCCACTGCCACATTGCTGCCCTCAGATAACTCCCGGGAAGAAGAGCCCTGCGGGGAGTTGAAGCAAGGGAAGGTTGGGGGACGGAGACAGCACACAAGCAGAGCCAAGCAGGGGAACTGCCATTTTGCATTAGCCCCCAGAGAACTGATCTGTTTATGCCACACATTCATGTTTTGCTCCAGACCTTTGATGCCTTGTGAGAGTTGCATAGTTTTAAATGAACTGTGCCTCTTAATATCAAGAAAATCTGGGTAAGTGTTGAAGTAGCCCTCTCATTCTTTTCCCCAGCATAGACAGCAATTAAACATGAGCTTGTGGGAGGAATGGTCCACTTCAAGATGGTACAGACCAGCACACAAAACTACACCCTCATCTCTGACACTTGCTCAACAAGTCCCAGCCCTCAGTGTATCTCTCCCCATTCTATTCTCAACTGTGCCTCCTCCTGACCACATTTAACTCCTAATCTGGATTGAAGGAGCAGGAGGCTTGATTCTACATCACTTCAGAATCCTCCTGAACAGGTCTTTTCTCTCAGGGATGGAGAGTTCTAAACCAAGCCTTATTATAATGCACTTCTGAGGCACTTTCCTTCACACGCCTGTTTTAAGCAGGCATTATAGTCCAGACAGCAACAGTCAAGAGGGAAAGCAAAGAGCACATGTTCTGGGAGCTCGCCATTCCTTCAGGAGTCAGCTGGCTGGAGAGAGGCAGCAAGGGATGCCTCACTACAGGTACCTTTGCACATAGTCAGTGCTTTGTTATGGAGATTCTGCAGGTCTCAAAGCCTTCAGTGGAGATGCTACAGCTAATGAAATCTCTTTAGCTTCCCCCCTAGCTGTAGGGAGTCCAGGGGGAGCTTGAGCAATTGATGGATGGACCCCTGGAGATGTGTTGGGCTCAAGTCCATCTGTCCTTTCCAGGTCAGTGTGCTCAGGGTTGTACTAGGCTGGGTGAGGTATGCATATCTCATTATGTTCTGCTGCAGAGCCTCTGCTTCAGCAAACCTCCCTGTGGCCCTGTGCCCCCTGGAGCCAGCTGATTATTTTTGTCTCAGGCTGGAGGCCTGGGATGCTTCTGAGTACCACGACATTTGTGTAGCATTTCTCCTACACTCCCTCCCCTTTCAGTCCCCCCCCACTGCAGTCCCAGAGAGACAATCCAGATGGAACTGCCCAGCCACCCTCTGATCAAGCAAGGGAGGTTTGTAATTAGGACTTGATGGCTATTATCCCGTGACAGCTGAGTGCAGTATCCAGGCAGCCCGGAGGCCACAAAAGGAATGTGAGGGTTTCAAGGAAAGAGAGGAAATGCAAGCGCTTTTCAGCCATGCCATATTGCCCTAGCCCGGGTGACAACATCCCACCTGCCAGGTTCGAGTCCAAGGGCAGTGTCAGTGCAAAAGCAATGGAGGAAGGGGAGGATGAGGGGCAGTGACTACAAGGATGTGGGGTGGAGGATTAGGAAGAGACCTCCATGACCAGCCCAGCAATTCTTCCCCAGGCACATCCAGCTCTGTGTGCTGAGGCAGCCGGCCCAGTCTGCTGGAACAAGTGGGTGCAGGGTCCAATTTCAGAGTCTGTCCCCATGACGGGGCCGATGGGACTGCAGTGGCGCCATCCTGGCTTCACATCCCGCAGTTCAGATTCCTCTGGGTGACACATGGCTCTGGAGCGCAGCCACGGGAGACTGAGCAGCCCAAGGGAGGAGCAGGTGTCATCATCCTGCATACACAGCCAGGCTTTCCAAAACAGAGCCCTCCTGCTTCAGGAAGAGACAGTGCCTGGATCGGGGAGGGGTGTCTTTCCAAATACCTGGTGTATTGCCAAACCTTCAGAGAGGTCAAAGAGGAACATGATCTCTCACTCACAGGCTCCTTTCTTGCTTGCTCTGCCTGCTTTTGCCAGAGCTGTGGCACCTCGGCCTCTCTCTTCTGCTCCAGTAATTCCCTGCCTGCTGGCACACAGATAGAGTGAATGGCAGGAGCAACAGACGGCTGGCTGGGTCACAGACCAGCAAGCAGGCCTGCAAGTACAGGGTACAGGCAGATTGCACCAAACACAAACCAAACCCTGGGAATTTGGGATCTAGTGTGTTAAGATGGGAAAAATCAGGTTGCCTTTCACAGAAAGCCAGAATTTGCAATGCCCTGAGATGCTCCAGCCTTGGCATTCTAGACTTCGCTGCTTCAAAGCACATCAGACTTCTGAAGCAAGCACTAAATCAGTTAGACAAGCAGTAAGAAAAAGTAAAACCCAATCCAGGCCATGTCACAGACAGCCTTTATCAGTCAAGGACAGTGTATTGGTCCTGGAAGGTAACAGGAAATTAACAGGGCCCAGCAAGGGATGTGAACAAACAGTAAATAAACCCCAGAAACCAGGATGTTTGATCAGTAGCCATCTCCCACCACATCTCCCCTGCTTTAGCTGCATACACTCAGTGACTTCCCGGTCAGTACATATATTCCACTTTTTTCAGTGCAAGTTTGCATTCTTGCTGGCTTGAATGTGTTAGGACATGCTATTTACCTCTAGCTGGAGACCTTTGTGCAGCTTCCCCTCCTGGCCCTGCAGATGAAACATGGATGGACTCTTGCCCTCAGAGCAGAACAAGCCAGATTCAGAAGGGGTAAGGGAGAGGAAAGAATTTATCTAGAAGGTTTAATGCCCCAGAGCATTTAAGTTGGCCTTCCTGCACAGACCCTCTGCCAAGCCTGGAGGAAGTGAGTCACTGCTGGGACTGGAAGAGGGCTCCGGAGTTCGCAATCACCCCCTGGAAAGGCCTGGAGCAGCGGACAGGCTCTGCCCAGGGATCAGCCAGCATTTGATTCCTGTTTGTGTCCCAAATGAATCATTCCCAACAGCTGTCATTGTGCCTGACTGTGCTCCTCATGTGCTTTCTATTAACAGAGAAAACAAGCCAGGCTGCTCCTGAGCACGGGGAGTTTGCCTTGTGGCAGTGGGGGGAGCAGAGGGGAGAATCTAGGAGATCTGAATCTGTTTTAACCCTGTACACAAGGCGCTGGTTTCTGTGACGGGTGTAGCCATCACTCACAGGCTCAGTTGGGTGTCCTTGACCCCACTTCTACCCAACTTTCTTCTCCACTCAGCTTCCTAAATGCAACTTCTGTGGAAGTTCTGCAGTCAAACTGACTCCCACATACATGCCACTATTCCTCAAAAGCTAAACCCCTATGCCAGGCAGAGCCAGCTTTTCAAGAGTATGATTCTAAGTATTTCAAGAGACCACAGAAGGCACAACCCAGAGAAACCTTCCCATTCAGAAACTGTAGGAACAGACATTACCAACAGCACCATGCAGCCCGGAGGGAACCGCAGCACAAGAGTCAGAGCAGGGAATAAGGCCCTTCAACAGCATGAAAAGAACCTGAAGAAAAAGCCTAAGCAAAACGGATGTAAAGTCACAGCCTTCCTGTGTGACTTGCAGTCCTTTTGCTAAGCAGAGGGGAGGGTGACCAAGTGGGCTCTGAGGAGCTAATAGCTCTTCAAACTCACTGGTGTGCGCAGAGGAAAGGAGCTATAGACATGCAAAAATGTTGCTATTAATTGAAAGAGCACAAAAGGAACAACAGCCAAGGCTTCACTCCCCTCCTGCTTGGGTCACTCCCCTATGGGAAAAATGCTAGAGTTGTGCTTTCCACCTCAGCCAAAAATAATCAGCAAGCTGCAGGGGGTAGAGGGCCTGGGGAGGGAGAGAAAATTTCTCTTCTCAGGCTGCCAGAGCAGAGAGGCACCAGCACATAATGAGAAATGCATTCCTTCCCTCCTCATTCCTTCCTCCTGCACCCACCTCTTCACAGAAAAAGCATATGAGCCTGCTCCAAAAGACACAGGAGTGTGAAGCTCAAGCCAGTGGTTCTTTACTTCCCTTTGAGACAAAGAGTCTGCAAGCTAAAATAGGATGTTCGTGCATTAATCCCATTGCTGCTCTCAGATGGCCTCCAGCTCCATCAAGTATAGCTTGGGGAGAATGGAAAATACAAACTAATGCTGAGTGGACAAAAGACATGTAATGCTACAGAAAAAGGCTGGGCACCCATCCCCTTCCAATGCCTAAACAGCAATACTGGCTCCCCACCTACTGTAGGAGCCAGCCTAATTACTGCACTCCTGACACACAAAACCACTCCACAGGCTGTCAGTACTCACCTAATAGACATGAAGCAATAATTCAACAGAAGCAAAGCATTTGTGGGACTGAAATCCCATTTCTCAGAGAAACATGGCACTTGAGGGACTGAACAGTGCTGACTTCTGATGATTTTAAAGCAAAATCTTCCAAAAGTGTAATTTAGCCACCTGAAAAATCACTCCCTGCCTCACCTCTGCTCATGCATCCACATTCAGGGTTGCACACTGTAATACCATGCAGCTCTGAAATACCTTCCCAAAATCTCTTATCCCTTTTCCCACCTTTCAATCAGTTATTCCCTCCTTGCCAGTGTCACTATGGAGCTGGCTAGCGAACTACGTGAATAGTGGTTTTTTGAGAGATGCTGTATATGTAAGACTCAGACAATATTCATCTTCTTTTGATTAAAACCCTCCACATTTCCTGCCACTGAGAAAAGGAACCTATTCAGTTATATCTTGTAGTAAAGTCCTGGTTCTTTATGATATGATATGTCTTTACAATGACTTCATCTCCTCGCTCTATCATGCACTGCATACAAGATCCTTCCCTGACTCAGATTCTTCACCTGCTCTTAGGGGATAATAGTATTTTCTACGCTCAGTAAAAAAAAAAGAAGAGCAATCCTTTGACACTTAAAATCACTGAGTTTGGGTATTGCCAAACACCATCACCCCTTCGACACCTACTGCCCCATTCAAATTCAAAATAGACAACTATTTGCATTTACTTTATTTCATCCATATCCACTGAAACCAAACCAGGGTCTTAAACCAGTATTCTTCTGGAGCCCAGGTCACTCATCCCAATAGCAAACAGGTTAGACAAGGGTGCCAAACTAGCCTAGTAAGACGTATAATCATCTCTCTCATGTCCACTATTGACATATTATTCACAACAAGGTAAAAAGTAGCCCATCATTGAGCCAATGCAAAACCCCACCACCTAAACCAGGGACCCTACTACATCATTCCGCTATACCATTTCAGCATTTAAAGAGCAAACCCAAAACAATGAAAAACCTAACAGACACACACCCCTGGACTAAATTATCAAAACACCACTATAGAGAACTGTGGGAAAAAGAACAAAGAGAAAGGTAGTAAACTCATCACTAAACCCAACCCAGACCTCCATCACAGGATGTTAGGGCATGTACAGAGAACTCCTCTTGCATGACTGCCTAGTGCATGTGCAATAGACTGTCATCTGTGTTGTACGTACCCTCTGCACATACATAAAAGTTCAATCTCAATGTAGTCCCTGCACTTTCACTGCTAAATAAAAGAAGTCTGTGTCAAAAGACAGCTGTTGTGTGTGGTGTTAAGTACATCGCTTCCAGCTTTCATTTTCCAGAAGATGTTGCTGGGGCTGCTGCTGTATCCTATAGATACATCCTATATCCTGCAGGCCTATATCCTGCAGAGATGGACTTGACCAGAATGCTGCAATTTGCTCTTTCCAGCATCCTATTGCTGACCCTTGTCTGTGATTGTTGTGTTTCAAATCACCATGTTTCCTCCTCTTAGTCAGAAACTTGGCTGCTCTCCAGAGGATGTTTAGGAGGAAAATACAGGTCAGAATATCCCTCCACCTTCAGCTCCCCAGCATCTTCACCTCAGCCACTCCTTTTCCACGTCATTAGTGTCAGGGCTGTAGGATGCCAGGAAGAGGAAGCCTTCAGTGGGAGTTCGGGGATAACTGACATGCCTTTCAGGCAGCAGCAGTGCCAGGAATCCAACTACTGTCCCCAGGGAGTGGCGGCAGAGGCAGCAAAACCCCTCCTCAGTGGCAGACGAGTTTTTCCATTTCCTCGGTTTCAAATCTTTCTTCTGTTCTCCCCAGTCTCTGCTCCAGCTCCAGCCGAGAATTCTAGGGGAGCCCAGCTGCCTCAGCAGGTATGGGCTCGTTAATGAGCAATTAGCTCCTAGCCTAATTGGGCAGCAGAATGGCTAATGAGCCCAGCCATGCTTCTCTGTGCCCTCATTATCCTGTGCTCAGCCAGTGGTAATACTCAACTTCTGTCCCATTTCCGTCATGCCACGATCAGAGTCTGGCTGAAGGCTTAGATGTGCCAGTGCCCGCAGCCTCTTAGTGTTCTGAAGTTGACAGTTTGTCTTATCTGTTTCCTCTAGCAGGCCTGGAAGAGCTGCTCTCACCTCTGCACTACACAACCAGATATCCCCCCCTCTCTTGTTTGAGCCCTGCTCTTTCACTCAGCAGGTTTTTGATCACCTTTCTACATAGCCATATATGTGAACATAGATACATACAGATATTTAAGTATTTGTGTATATATACATACTTATATATACACATATACAAGGTTGAGACTTGTGAAAATGAACAGGGGTACTGCTTACCAAGGAACATAATTGGTTTAAATGTTTCCAGTGTAATACAGAACACTAATATGTCTTATGCTAGTATGCACCAGGTCCAACCAACCCAGGCATTCAGCACCCAGGAAGAAATCCTTGCACCAAACCCCTTGCTGAGGTTTAGGTAATCCAAGTCACATTACTAATATGTGTAATATTTTGTGGCTCTACCTGCTGCAGCAGTGAACTGTGCTCCTTCTAGGATTGATTATTCCAACTTCCTGCTATTCCTGATAAGGCTTTTCCAGTGGCTGCTGATGGTTTTAAACATGTCTTCTACTGCCTCCAGGGCATTTTCTTATATTAGATTATCTCAACATATCACACCTGCTTTTTAGTCGCTTCACTGCCTTCCTGTTAAGAACCAAAATGATTTTTTAACTGCTCTTTTGCCCTAGGAGGACTTGTCTGACCTTGTTTTACCCCACCTAGTGGTTCCTCTACTAGGTGCTCCATGAAATCAGCCAGCACAAGAGCTCCTGTCACCTCTAAATGTCTGTACATTCTGAGACAACTCCATGTCTCCACTTTTCACTGAGCATTTTTGCTTTCATTGAGCTGTACGTTTCTGGAACCCACAGACAGAATCAAGACAAAGCTCTGCCCCTTCTCACACTTCATACAAACACCTTACCATTGCTTTTTCCTTAAAGTCAACTTCAAACCACTCATAACAAGCTGAAGCACTGAGCAAAACTGAGCCAGAAATGGCAGATAAACCTCATAGAAAACATGCTGTGAACCGAACCACCACCAACCTATACCAGCATCTTTAAAAAGGCTAATTTAATGAATGGAACAAAGCTAAAACACAAGGCAGTTAGAGAAGCTTCTCATGTCTTTTCCCTAGCATGTGCTGAAATCCTTCCTTGCTATTGGAAAAAAAAAAAAAGAAACACAGTCATGTGCATGGGATTGATTTCCCACAAGTGCAAGCCTGCATCATACCAGGCATTCCACAGGGGCAGGCAGCAAATGGAATACTGTGTGCATTTCTGACAGTCTTTGCTTTTATTGTGGGCTCCCCACAGCGTTTCCTCATATAAAGCTTTTGCACAGCCCTGTTTCTATCTCCTGACCCACCCACCTCCTCCTGCTAATATTTTATTTATTGCCTCCTGACCCTCACAAGCGAGCTTCTTCCCCAGTCACTGCTTGTTAGACTGGTCTTTCTATAGAGCTTCTATGCACACACATCTAGACAGAACACAGATGTGCTTTGCAACTCGCAGCACGTATTCAGTGTCCACATAGATTGTCCAATGAGAACACCTGAATAAGTGCATTTTACCCAAAAGTCCAGGTATCAGCGAGAAGAATTAATATTGCATTTCACTGAGAGCAGAAGATAACAAAAGATTGGCCAAGCTTGTATATTAATGTGGCAAAAGCAATATAAAGGAATCCACCCAAGAGGAATTATTTCTTTTCTCCCTCTGGTCTGTTTCAAAAGGTTGGTTACTGGCTCAGGGTTGCACCTTGTTGATCTCAAACTCATCTCTTGGCCTTTGATACTGTCAGGAAGTTCTCACAGATAAAAATGCAGGCTTTGAATTTCCTTTTCAGGGTGAATCCACAGTTGGTACTCTTGTTTGCATCTTCAGAACAAAAGTGGAGATGAGGTGAAGCTGTGAATGTAGAATGGGGGGGGATGGACGGGGACGACGACACATGACTTGCCAGGAGCTAGACAGTGGCTGGGGGCTTGGAATAAAAGCTAAATGAAAGCGCATTTCTGTAAACTAGAGAGATGGTACTGCAGTCCACGGAAGTGCCTCCAGAAAATAAGCAGTAAATCTTGTTCCCTGTATATAAGAAATCAATAGTGCTATTGCCCCAGGGACATTAGAAATAACAGAAGGGACTTTCATACCAAAAAAGGTATTTACAATACAGCAGATCTTAGACAAGTGAAGAGAGGGCTGTATTTCAACTAATTAATTCAGTCATTAAACAGAATTAACAGCAGCCATTTCTCATCCATTGCAGAAGAAGATAAGAATAGTTTGGTCAACCGCATGTATCAGTACAGAAAAGGCAACTCAAAGGAGGCCCTTCTAAGGATGGCTTTATATATGGGCATGTGAAGAAGTTATTTAAGTAGGCTCATTTCCAGAGAAATAGTTAAAATGCGACCAGCAGAAGCTATGTGGAGGAGCTGGTAGCAAGTCAGGAGTTGCTCAAAGAAGGATTTAAACTTCTGACCTTCCAGCTCTTGAAAGGCTGAGATGGGGGGGAACAGTAGAGGTGGATGGGGAGTAAGGGAGGTCATAAATCTTTTCATTCCACCACAAGCATTCAGAGTGCCATGAACGAGTTGTTACCCATCAGCAATGCTGCAGAAGATGCGGAGCTGAGCAGGTGGGCTGCAGGATGGACTCTGGAGGGACCCCACAGTGCAGTTCTTCACAGGAAACCACAAATGAGTGATTTGTTCAGTGTGGCTCCAGCCAAACCACCTTTTGCCAACAAGAGAGTCACAGCCAGTTAAGAGGAAAAACCTTCAAACTCTAGCACACCTGCATGGGGAAGAGGGAGATGTGCTCCTTGGTGCATGACAGAATGGGCTGCTCTCATTTATCTCCTCACCAAAGACTGTAGTAAAAATAAAAGCTGAAAATCCACGTGCTGGATGCCACACACATGCTGGGCAGAGGCCAAGGGTCTTGCTCTTTCTCACTTTACATAGGCCTGTAGCATAGGAGATGCTAAATATCAAAGGGCATAGCTTAAACTGTCCCACATCATTTGTTACCCAGATTACATCTGTAAGTATTTTCAACACCCAAACTCCCCTACACTCATGCACTATGCAAGAGGACATACTACTTGCTGATCAGGTTGGAAAATTGGCCTTTGCAGCTATAAAATAAGAACCTAAGCTTCAAACCAGCCTAGAGGCTCTACTGGGCTTGGCCTGACTGCAGCTTTGTTGGACAACCTTGAACTTGTAACATTTTTTCCCTGCCTGTGCTCTGGTCTTCAGTAAAGGTATCAAGAAGGCTGCAGTACCATTTCCACACTCGGAGGATAAAGCTCACTTTCCTTGGAAAACCCAAGATCAGACAACTTGATAAACACAGTCTTCTATCCTAATAAGTGGAGAGACAGCACAAAGGAACATGGGACAAAGACTAAAGGCATTTTAATGCTTGGAATCAACCCTTAGACCAGCCCTGTTGACATTTCACTGGCAGATTTGCATGCAGAAGGACTGCTGTACACACATGCAGAAATTCAGCATGTGTGTGTATATACATATATACCTGCTGCACATTTATATATGAGCACAGGCCACTGAAGGAGGCAGGAGCCAGGCATCCATTTCCTTCTGCCTCTCTCAGGGACTTCTAGCAATGCACTTAGTTGCTCTGTGCTCCTGTTCCCTCATAATTTGTTTTCTGCAGCACTGACAATGTGCTGCTGGGATTCTTAATACAGGAAAGACACTACTCCTGCCCCCAAAGGGCTTGCCTAATACGAGTAATTAGATATTGTGTAACACAGCTAAGTAATACATTAACTAATTTACTTGAAATAATTCTTAAGTTATTGCCAGCTAGCCACAATCTCTTAATGACCTTTACATAAAAAAGTTACACAAAGCATTATTGCATATTTCATGTACACACAAACAGGTATCATCCGCAGCCAGGAAACAGCTACTACTGGCAGGCTGAGCTGACCTGGCCTGGCTGCTGAGCACAGAGAGGAGGCAGCAGAGACCCCAGTTTGTGATTTGAAATGAAACCTTCAGAAAGCCAACTCCTCTCGATATGTAGGTGCCATGTGTAGAGAAGAGAGGACTAATCAATAAGGTCAGAAGCATTTTATGTAGGGCATCCTCTACCAATACAACAGAGACCAGTCTTTACTAGACCAATACTGTTTGACAGTAGCCATTGATCACCACAGTACATCTGCTTGATAAATGACATCTATGTACAGCAGTAACTGACAGACACTCTGGCATGCCCTCCAGACAAATGCTAGCTCTCAAGAGGCTCCAACAATCAAACCAAGAAAGCCAGGAAGTCTAGAAGAAAACCCCTTGTGCCATCACCCAGCTGCTGAATGGTGTGGAAGAAGAGGCTATTGTTAGCTGAGGTTGTTATATTAAACATTATTGCACGACTTGTGTATTTTTCAAGTTCAAGAATGAGCCCACAGTTGGGGCCATCTAAAAGAAACAAATATTCTGAGGACAGCTGCTTTGTGTTTATATCCCTGTCTCCATACAAGGGCATCAAAAGCATGACTTATAGGGAGGGACACCAAGGCACCAGGAGGCCATGCAAGTCATACAGGGGCCACACAGCCAGCCGAGAGTTCAGACAAGAATTCCTAGACTGCATTCCCCCAGGATATAAATGTACACACACAGAGACATACAGAGCAACTTACTTAAAAAACCTGTGTCTCCCAGTCCCTAACACAAAACAAGCAAAGCAAAAAGGAATTGTGACCACTCTGCAGTGCCAGATAAAGCCAAAAGGTGCACAGTGCATAGCCACGAGGCTAAAAGAGGAAGCAGCTGGGAAGTTTTAGTAATAGAAAGGTGGTTTTGCAAAACAAATGAAACCTAAGGAAAGCCACAGACTTGCAATGCTGTGAGGGCACAGGAGGTCCCGGATCTCACAGGCCTCTTCTCCCCTGCTTTGAGAAAGCTCATGCTTTCATGCTTGTGGAAGTCTTCCTTTTTGGCCATGACTTCGCTACACAGTTACTGTGAGTTCCTAAAGTTTTCCAGGAAAGAGATGCTTAAGGGCGACGGTTGAATTCCTTTTTTTTTTCCCGAGCATCTGCTGCCATCAAGTGGCAAACGCTGCAATAGCACCCAGAGCCTCCCAGGGCACCTTTGGCAGGGGGACAGCCTGGGCCCTGGTGGCACCCGCAGTCTGGCAGAGCCACCGGAAGCCCCATTAGAGTAGGCAGCTCCGGGAAGGAGGGAGTGGGCTGTCTCACGGTTATCTGGATAGCGAAAAACCCGGGTTTATCACAGACAGAATTAACTGCTGCAGGAGACTATCAAATCACATCAAGGGCTGAAGTAGGAATAATAGTTTAGCTCAAGCCCATTTGCCTCACATACTTCCTTCAGATGCTGCCTCCTCTAACACCTCTGACCTTTCTTATTCCTCCTCACACTGGACGGTGGAAGAGGGAACTTCCATGCCCCAGGTCCAGCACTCCAGTAGCCAGAAGGCACTGTAAAGGCAGCTTTGGCAAGTCCCTGCAGTCCAGCTGGGCACAGGAATGCACGCCAGGGACATCAGCCAACTGTTCATGTTTTCTTATTTGCAATCTTGTAAATAAAAATCAGTCAGACAAGAGCCCTGAGGGCCCAGCCAGAAACAACCCGGTCCCCCATCATCTGAGAGTGTCTGCTCTACATGACTCACAGCTCAGTCTGGCACACACAAAAATACACAGGGCACTGCAGTTTGCAGAACACTGCAAAGCAGTATGGTAGATGGATAAAAAAAGAAGCAGCCACATACCTAGATGCTCTGAGGACAGAGCTGAGACGCCTGAACGTTAGTATCCCTCAGCCAATAAATGCCAGCCATCTGCTTCAGAAAGAGACCTTGTTCATTGCAAAGGCTTAGACATAACAATTAATGAAATCTTCACTTTCCAAATGCTGAGGCGAAGGCTCAGCTCATCATCTGTAGTGTCCCAGCACCCCAGAGCACACACATGACTATGCAACATGGCCCATACTGTGCAAACAAGCTCGCTTTTTTACAGGGATTACACATTTGAGTATTGTAAGCACTGCTCTCAAATTACTCAAAATAAATCCGGCTGAATCCAACAACATTTCTTCTACTTCATGGTGATGTAGTCATGCTCATGATGGAGCACTTCAGAATAGATGCTTATGCTCCAATCTGTAACAAGTTGGGAACACTGGAGAAGGGCAATGGAGACTGAAGCATTATCTTACTGCCCACTTCAAAACACCAGCTTCAGAGCATTAGGGGACAGATCCACACCACATAACTACAGGACCTAACTGTCAGAACAGAATGCGTAAGTAACCCCAAGAACCTAGGTTCAAATCACATCTGAAATCATGTGACTGTGATTAATTCTATAACCATTAGGACTGAAGGGTCTCAAACCCCTTTAAGTTCTCTTCCTTCTATACTGCACAAATACAAGTAGTAGAAATCAGTCTGCTCAGAGCTTTTTTGAAAGAGCAAAACCAAAATTTAAAGCACACACATCATGGCAAAACCATCAGCCCAGGCCCTGTGGGACAGATGGATCTTTCAATGGGCCATTAAGTAATTTGTCATGAATGCCAAAATGTCTGAGAGACATAAAAGCCTAGAGTTGCAGGGAGGATTACAGCAACTGTGATACACTGGCAAAGCTGAACTGCCATCAACACCTGCCTATGCCTATTAGCCTCTTGCTGTCAGGAACGCTACAGTGAGGTTACTACAAACTGAAGTCCAAGTCAAAAGAAAATGAAATACCATGCATGTGAGGCACCACTCAGAGGTAGTGCTGGAAGAATTCACACTTTTATGTGAATACAGAATATATGAAGTTAGGTTTTGCACTCTGGCACCTCTTTACCTGCTTTCCCTTTTAGCCAGACAGAGGGGCTATGTAAGAGAATTTCAAGCCGACTTCAGTAATCTGAAAGCAGATGTTACATTGGTGAAGTGACTCAGAAAATCTATCTTCATCCGGGTCTCTGTATTGAACCTTCACAGCACACGTTGTCTTGTGCCCCACCATTAAAGCACCTTAACGCTTTCCATTCTTTGCACTGAAGAGCTCCCCTCTTACACAATTTCTTTCCTTCTCCATTATGTTTCCTATTTCTCATTCCATCTCATTCCACCTGCTTAAAAAACAAATGTGCTCCTATCACTCCAGAACAATACATTTCAAATAAGCATATAAAAGACCTTTTATTGACATGAATAAATTGATTGGGACCATTACTGTAGCTGCTTCGCACAGAAAAAGCCTCTTAAAAGCAGCCTGAGGCAGGGAAGCAACATTTACATTTAGATGAAGGCATTTCTGTCACAGCACATCCCAACAGTTTCTGGCCCCAGGTATTGTCTCCAGAAGAAATTAGGGAAGTCAAGGAGCTTTGCTTTAAGTAACAGAGAAAAAGGGAAAAAATATTTCTGAAGTCACCCTGAGAGCATGTTGTAGTCTGGAATCACACAATCTGTAGCAAAACAATGTCAGCAGGTGAAAGGACAGCAGTACCACCACAGCAGGGGGAAACAGCAAAGGAAACCCGTTTCTGTTTATATCTGGAAGGCTGTTTTTCCAGTACAAACCCTGCTTTGTGTGTACCGGTTACAGAGATTTCTATCACCAGGCTATGAAGGGTTTCACAGACTAGATTCAATGCTTCTGTGAAACACTGTAGTACCACCATGGTTTTACAGCATGGAGGCTTTACGTCCAGCCTTTCCTCAGTTCATTATACTCTAAGTCTTCAAGATACCTGACAAATGAAGTGCGTGGTACACTGCTTCAGTACTGAGAGAATGGAAGTGCTTTGCAAAGGTACCTATTTTAACGTGGTGATTTTTCCCCAGTGAACACAGCTCTGACAAGGGTTTTCACTTGTCATCTGTGTTCCCAACCCCTACAGAAATGTCAATGAACAACAGCTGACCTGCAGTTTTTGCTGCTGTCATTGAAAGGCTTGTCTGTGCTAGAAATTCATCCTGATGCAGCACTACACAATAGTTACAAGAGTAAAACCAACAGATGCAAGTATAACCAATAAAATTATGTTTTACAGTCTTACCTGTTGTAAAAGAGTATCTTGCAATCAGTCAACTGGGAAAGAAAAGTATTCTCACCTCCCTAATCAGTACCACCTACAGTAAAACTCAGCACAGACCAGGCTTTAACACAGCAATGTGACGGATAAAGGAGGACAGACAGGTAACAAACTTTCTAGACCCAGCACATTCTCTTGTTGAACCAAAAATGCACATCAAAAAGAGCAAGAAACAAAAAACCCACCCTCATTAGGTTTCAAAGATGTGCCACAGGCTAAGACAGGATCTAGGCAAGCGGAATTATTTAAGTATTGCCACCTGAATGAATTAATATTTACAGCTCAGTGCCACCCTAGGGACTGGTCTCTGCTCAGATTCCAAGTCTAAGGTCAACTCAGAACAAGCTACAACCTCCACAAATGCAGGCAGAGCTTCCCCATATGCTGAGGCAGCTGCAGAGAACTTCCTGGCTGCTCTCCCAACGGCCTGCCTCCACCTGGAGGTCCCTGTACATCAGCACAGAATGTGCACATGATGGAATGTTTAATTAGCTGCTGGTTTATTACAAGCAGTGAGACACTTCACAGTGGCCCTCTGTCAACCCTCGAGTTTTCCAAACCATTTCAGTTCTATATCACAAGACACTTGGACATTTATCAAATCATGGCAGCAGTTGCAAACATACATCTGCTCATTCTGCAAAATCAGAATCATTGTACTCTTCTTGAGAAGTAACCGGGTGGCACCAGGAGCCAAGTAAGAAAATGCACTGGCACAATGGGATTTGTGTATGTATTAGAAGATAAACCTTCAAAATTCCCAAAGGCATAGCCCCAGAAATTGTTGAAACACTTAACACCCTCCAGCCTTCCTTCCAACATGTTTGTTGTCCTTCCCAACACATCAGCTAGCATAGGAGTTTCTCCTTACCTCCCAGTATGTATCTTTAATGGCCATGTATCTATGCTGTGCTAATATAAAGTCCTAACTACGATCCTCATTTACCTTCATGCTTCCCCCACTCAAACGATGGCTAGAGGAACATCTGCAACAAAGAAGACCTTGCTGGCAGATACACTGGACATCCTGCAGTTCTGCCCACTGGAAGATGTAGTGCTGGGTGGACCCTTTCACAGAACACCCGTAAGAGCACCCAGAGAATTTATGTATTTCAAAATGGCCATTTTGACTATTAAATAATTCCCTTTGTTAATCCTCTCCCCTACTTCCAGAGAATTGCCACAGACACTCTCTTGGTGAAAAACAAACTCCTCAATATTATGAAATTCTTGGGGAAACTGGGCAGTGTGTTCCTCTACTCCTTTGCTTTTTGAAATAATGCTACTAATGTAGTTTGGCTACTGTATAAAAAGCATTAAACTCTGGAGGAACAGCCTAGAGAGAAGCCAAAGGAGTAAAGAACCAATGACATTTAGATGACAATAATGCAATCCAAATTAAAGAGGCAGGAAAACTCCCCACGAAGCTGTGGCTGAGGATTTTGAAGCATACACTCAACCATGTTATCAAACCAAGAATACTGGATTCCTTGTAATTGCTTAGACTTTGTCATTAGAATCATGGACTCATAGAATAGTTCATTCAAACAAGCTTCAGTGCCAGAGAAATTTCCATCTCGCAGATTTGACTAATAGTCTGCTCCAGCAAAACCAAGACCCCAGGCAAACTGAAATACAACTCCACTGACATCATGCACTACTATTTTCCAAGGCCAGTGCATCAATTTATTCTGTAATTTCTCTCCCATACACATGTTCCCTGGTGCAGGAAACTCAGCCTCGCAGCTATAGAGCAGCATAGGAGTGTTCATAAGCTAAGCAGTGACTCTGCAGTGCACGCTTCTTTCTGGTGACATTGCCACAGGTAAGGACGTTGGACAAATATTTAAAGAGCTAACAAATAATGAAATGGAACTGCAACAGCACGCAGAAACTGGAAAGACATAGAAGTCATTCAGAGTAAAATAATGGGTAACAAAACTGATTGCTTGAATCTGGGTCTTTCACTTTGACAACTGTACTTATGAGTTACCCTAAGTGTGCCTTGGTTTAAGGGAAAGCACACTACTTCATTAATATTAATGACCACAAAAGTTATGCGTGCTTACACTGAAGCTGGATTTCATTTAGTACCCTAAAACGTAAATACGCTTTCAAAACCTTAGAGATGTGAAAGCAATGGAATTATCAGATCCTGTCCTGGATCTGATTTCTGCTGGCTCCGTGTCCTCCATTCACCAAGTGAGGGTTTTTATAGCGCCTTTCCCCTTTTCTGCAGGGCAATGCAAGAAGAACCTAACCCAGCCAGCCAGAAAGTGGGTATGAACAATGCTGTCCTGCGTTTAGCAGTGGCCATCACTTTTTCTCCTTCTTAGTAGCTGGTGCAGAGCTGTGTTTTGACTTTCAGCTTGGGAACAGAGCTGGCAACACTGATGTTTTTAGTTGTCGCTAAGTAATGTTTTACTCTGACCAAGGACTTGGTGAGTCTCATGCTCTGCCAGGGAGGAGGGGAGGCCAGGAGGAAGCAGGGACAGGACACCTGATCCAAGGTAGCCAAAGGGGTATTCCATACCACATCACATCATACCCGAGAAGGTAATTGGGAGTTACCTGGAAGGACACACTCTTCCCAGTTGGGCTCATTTTCGGTGGGTGATATTGTATTCTCTTCCCTTGTCATTTCCCTTATCATTATTATTGGTGGTAGCAGCAGTGGTTTGTGTTACACCATAGTAACTGGACTGTTCTTATCTCAACCCGGGGTGGGGGGGAGTGAAAATTNTTTCGGTGGGTGATATTGTATTCTCTTCCCTTGTCATTTCCCTTATCATTATTATTGGTGGTAGCAGCAGTGGTTTGTGTTACACCATAGTAACTGGACTGTTCTTATCTCAACCCGGGGTGGGGGGGAGTAGAAACTGGGTTTAAACCACGACAAATGTGTATTGAGAAGACTCATTTCTCTCGCTTGTGAGACCCAAGGAAGACACACTAACGTTGCATCAGGAACCTGCACTCATCAGCATTCAATGTTACATGTGCCAGGTGCCATTCCAGAATACAGCTTTGCAAAATGCCTGGGTTTATGCAGGTCAATGTGTGGGTTGCTTGGTTTTTTCTTTTTCCCAGATTCCTCCAATTGTTTTTCCTTTAGTGGGAAGCTGGGGATTAGGAAAAGGGCAGAGAATTGCACATTATATATAGAAACAGCTGAATTTGCAGAGCCACGTTACCCCTTCTTGATGACCATCTGTAAAGAACAAATTCAGCCTGGCTCAATCATCCACTTGGGATCTCTGGTTTGCATTATGTTGGCTTTATCTTTTGTTCCAGTTTGGTTTTGCAAAGTCAACACCATGAAGAAAAACCCCAGGCTTAATTACCTTGCATTAAAGAAGGAAACAAGCACCAACAGCAGTTTGCAAAGGATGACTTGTACATGCACGGCACCCAAAAGGCTCTCCCTTCCAACAGCAGACACTGAGCCTGATACACCCAGGGTGAGACTATCCTGGAATAAGCCCAAATACAAACAGCAGCGAGGCTTTCTCAGGCTTACCTGTCACGTACAGCAACAAGGGAGGAAAAGCATCATGGACGGCCAACACACAGTCACATGGAAGAGCACCTGGCGGCGCAACACAGACGGACTGATCAAACAGAATGTGTCTTTTGGGTGCCAAAGGATACATGACAGAAGCACAGAGGGACACGGCTCCTCTGGGACACTCCCGGGAGCTGAGGGGAAGATGGCGCCCTTTGGCACCAAGGCACTCCGGCAGGATCGGCGGTAAGCTGCAGCCTGCAATGCCCTCCAGCGGCAAACAGGCTGCGGTGAGAGGGAAAGCTGTGCTCCCGAGCTCCCTCCCGCCACCTTTCAACCACTCTGTTCCCTGTGGCAGCAGGGGAAAGCCCTTACCTGCACACCGCCACCATGCCTGAGGCACCCCTCAGGCGCCTTCTGGAACCTTCCGGGCCAGCCCTCACAGGAGGCACGACCCCGCCCTCACGGCCCACAGTGCCTCCCGCCTCCCCCTGACAGGAAAGCTGCTCCAGGCCTTATGGATATCCAATATTATAGGATTATTATATATATTATCTAATATTATATATATATATATGTGTGTGTATAAACGGTTTAAAAATAGCCATTACTTTAAAATAAAAAAAACACCCAACCCTGCACAAAAAAGCAGTTTCTCCATTTTCTACCTAAACCTCGTCACTACAGCCCTATAAAAGCCAGGAATTAATAAGAACATGTAGACAGGTGGCCTGTCTACAATGGAAATGGAAAATCAGTAGATTTTTCCTTCTTCTTCCAAGACTTTATGTGAAGATGCTGAAACAGTGCCTGCTGTTAAGCTTCTGTCATATTACTAGCTGTATCTGAGGAAAGGATTAGGGAAAGAAGTAGAACTAAAGTGCATCAGTACAGGACATTCTGGGATGTGCTATTCTTGCTTTGTAATTGTCATAAAGCAACCAGAAGCCGGAGTTTTACATGTTTTTAGGCACTACAATGCACAGGAATGTCTACAAGGAGCAGAACTTCAACAACAGTGTAAGAGCTACTTCTTCCCATGTTCCAAGAACAGAAGATGACATTCCAGAGCAGAACACCCAGATTCATCTTTTCTCCTTGCACCTACACGAATGCAGGCTGTAAAAAGCCAACCATGGCATGGGAAGGGCTGAAACCCCACAGCCTAAGGTCCTTTTTACAGTTGATGTGATATTAAACTCTGGTAATGTGCATGTAACAAAGCCATGCAATAGACGAACTCCTGCCTTTACTCTTGCAAGGCAGCATTAACACACCACCACTACTGCAACAGAGCTATTGTGCAATTAATGCAGTGATAAAAACCCTCTTTGTCCTTGTCCACATAGAATTCACCGTTTTACGTCTCATTCACCTCCAAAAGGGAGGGCAGCCTGAGCCCATCCAAGTTCTACATTAAGTACAGGGAATTAAAATTACCCCAAAGAAATGTCAAATACCATAGCACATGGTCAAGCCAGCCTCCAAAAGGGCACTTTCAGCAGCTATTTCCAGTAGACAGGAGCCGAACTTCCCCTTATAAAATGCCACAGGATATAAATAGAGCAGTCTCTTCAAACAGGCAGCTACAAACTCCTGTGCAATTTGTCATGAATACTTGGCCCTCTGCTTCAAGCACACTCAGACAACAGGGCACTCTCTCCTCACTGCACTCAGAGCACTAATTAGCCTGAACTGGAGTCAAAATACCTCACTACTACTGACAAATCACAGATTAAAGCAGAGGCAGATCAAGAATGCAGCCTTCCCCTCTCCTTTTGGTCCAAAGGTTTAGATACCACCTCTCCCCATGGCATCCCATTGCCCTACATGTTGGTGATGCAGATTATCACAAACTGCCAATACAGAACACTCAAACAGCTACACAAATACATTATAATCTCTGCCAGATGGAAGACAGGGAGCCACTACAAATGTACACAAACACGTAACTCGATGCAATTTGAAAGCAAATTTCAGCTTTTCGGCAGGCAGTGATTAGACAATGAATTATTGTGCATCGTCCCCTCGGCAATTATCCTGTTGGAAAACGCATCTCTTGCCAGCTCGGTATTTGTTGTTAGTGGCACAAAATAACATCTCTTAGAAAACAACATGCTTAAAGAACTAGACCCTGTGTGTGTGTATCTAGGGTATTGTATCTCATTGCACGTCCTCAGGCCTCATTCCCCTTTGCATGTCTTCTCAGCACCTATGGTTCACAAACAAATGTAAAAGATGTTGAACTAGGGGAACTGTCCTGTCTGGTTTACAAGTTCTCATCCTTCTACTTACTCATCTTTAGCTGATGCAATGATAAAAGCTTATGCACACATGTGACCTTAGCTGCTTGTTTGTGCTCAGACAGATCACTGGCTACAATATATGACCACTGTACACAGAAAGCCCCTGAAGTCATGACAACCAGAACATCCTTACACATTCAGTCTTATCAATGTGACTGCTTTACTTGGGGGAAAAATAAGACAAAGTTACACACTACAGCCCTAGAGCACAGATGTGCCCCAGGGAGGCAGAATATACTCTAACACTGGACACGATGTTGGTGTTTGGTGTACTATCTATTAAAGTGACCTCAATGTAGGTAAAAATAAAGCCAAGAAAGACAAGCCAGCGTTGTAACAGACAAGATGGCCATGCCGGCATCCCATATCATCCCAGAGGAAAATAACCCTTTGCCCACTTGACAACAATCACGAGACACATCTGGCTTGCAGGCAAACCCTGGCTGCTGTAGTGTAGCTTGGTTTTATTTATGTCCACAAATATTTCAAAAAAATTACAAAATACTCAAATGGAGAGAACACAGAAGTCACGATTTCTGGGTTTCTACTCTGTTTACACTGTGTTATCCCATCGCAAACTACTCATATATACATTAAGCTTCAAGATATATATAAATGTAGCAGTCAGAATGTACACTCTGCTTTAACGGTGCAGTGAAACAAGCTCAACCATGACGACATAGAACAAGAGAGACGTTTCAAAAACACTAAAGCAAAATGAAGAAAATCAACTTTCCAAACAGACGGAAAACAAGAAGAAGAGAGATTTCTTAAAGAAAAGCAAAAGGTCTGGGTTGTTTTAACAGGGCATCGAACACCGAGATGGCTTCAAACACCACTGCATGTAAAGTTGTAGTTAATCATCGGTCTGAAGTGGAAGCATTTCAGTGCTTATTTGCTGACTGAATGTGAACAAAAAAACCCCTCCTATAAATCATCAGGATGCTTTTCTGGGGAAAACACAAGTTAAAATCAATGAATAGCTTTTGAACAGACTGCAAACTTCAGCTGAAAAAAAACATACAGAGAGAGGACCATGGAAGGCAATCAGCTTGGGGTTTTTTCCTTAAGAACAACTACAGCTAAAAATAACAGCAAAAGAGAAGGATCAGAAGAAATGGCTGAAGTGGCTGAACTCCCCCAGGCTCCCAAATTACCCATGTTAAAACCAAGGAGGGGAGGTTTACCTGAAATGTGCCTAATTAGACCTTTAAAGTAAGCTGAGGCACTCTCTCTGCTGAGCAGACTGATCTCACCAACTACTCCACTGTGTGCAGAAGAAAACCGTTTCACCTGATCGCTGCAGACAGTAACTGAAGGCATTGACTGAAGACGTTACCATCCTTGATTCTAGACTGACCTCACAGTTTCCAGCTCTCAGATACACTAGGTGCTCCTCCTAATGCCTTCACACACAGTTCAAACATAGCAGATGGAACTGATTTAACGCTACTGCAGCTCTTTAGCACTGAGAGATCTGGAATGAGGACAGAAAAAAAAGGAAGATCAACATCAGCTGAAATAGTCCTCCCCTCTCTCCTATACCCTCTTGCCTCAAGTGGACCAGGAATACCTTGATGCATGTTTTTAACTGGTGAATTGATGTTAGTAACTGTCCAGCAGTAATCTTTGGGCACTGACCCTGGTTTGAGACGCATGAGGCAGGTAAAGCACTGCACATGCCATGCCTTCCATCAGGAGGTATGATTAACTACAACTTTATCAAGCATGGCTCAGTATAGTCTTATGACACAACCATCACACTGAACAGTCTACAACAGCAGAGAGAGAGCACTCATGACTTAGAAGTGAGAACAGAGGGGGAAGTTATGCACCAGGAGATAAAAAATGGCCCGCAGATTCAGATGTCCATTGGTTGCATCACCCTCTGCTCTGGCAAAGAAAACCCATGGCAAACCAGGGAGATAAAAAATGAATCTGTCTAGACAGTAAGCAGAGCTGTCTCCAGAATAATACTCACTGGCCTTCTGTGCATTCCTCTCCTCCCCTCCACATGGGAACTAGCCAACAGGAGTTACTCTGCACAGACCTGTTGTGTTGGGAGTCGGTAAATGTTACTGTCCGCGGTTAATCCCAAAGCAGGAAGTTCCTGAGATACAGAACACTGGTGACACTTAAAAAGTTTTTTGCTTACAAACCCAAAACTAAAAAACAGTCCAAGAGAATCAGAGACTGCTCTTTGCAGAACAACTTTAAGAACACGAGTGGAGTTGCCTCGTCCACTTTTCTTAAGAACATATCAAACAGAAGAGGCCAGAAAGAGCACATTCTCCAAAAGGATGCACATGCATACAAAATTCTGGCTGTACTCGTTTGAGCCACGGAACGTGTTTAAAAAGAGATTTTAGACCAGATTATTTCTTTCAATTTTTCCCTACATTCTAAAACCAATGTAGTTAGAATAAGTTTCAAAAGGTAGCAGGAAAGAAATGTATCATGGCCACACTGAAAATGAACCCTTGAAGGAGGCATCAGAAAGGGTAAGTGAGCTCCAAGGGACATCTGTACTGCTCAGAAACCCAACTCAACAGAAATCAGCTGCAGAACAGAGAGATGTAACACGAACAAAAAACCCCCAAACAACCAAACCAACCAAGAACAGAAACAGTCATTTGCAACATTATCCCTGCAACTCTCTTTAATGCTTATTGTTGATAGCAAACCAAATTTCAAGCTTTGACCCATGTGAAATTACTGATTTCCCTTTAATTAAAGGGATAATTATATATATAATTTTTTTTATTAAAAAATCAACTCTGTATTCTGTCAATACCAGGTAGGAATTCACAATTTGTGATGTTACTGAAAATCAAGATAAATGCTTCTGGAGTTTGCGTTTTGTTTCGTTTCTCCCCTCTACCCAAAAAAAGGTTATTTACAGACTTAAAAAGCCATGCTGCAGAACTGAGCTCTCTTGAAAATTATGAAGATTTCCTACAATGTATTAAAATAAAAGTAATTCTTTTATTATTATTATAGCACTTGGATTCAGAGCTTGTTATGTCACCTACTTGCAATCCTTGTTTTTATTAAAATAGCTATAGATGCATTGAGTGTCTCTTCACGCACAGTGACTTGTGTTGTGAACCTGATTCTAGCACCTACTCAAAACAAACTAGTAAGAAACAAAGTAAAACCCCCAAAAAAACCAAGATTGCAGGAAGTTCTCTGAATGTTCCACACAGTCCTGTATTCTCAATAGGCTTCTGAATACGTTGTCATGCAGGGAGACCCACACCAGTCTTGAGAAATCTTCTCTACAAATGAAACACTATGTTGATTAGTCTCTACTTGTTGGGTGGTTGTTTCTGGTTTAAATATATAAAGAAATCTTTGTAAGATATTCTTTGTTTCCTTTTGGAGCTCTTATTGTACGTAAAAATGTTCCACTCCTTCCCAAGGACCGGGGTTTCCACAGCCAGCATTACAAATAAATAATTTATTACAACTGTTTGTCGCCTTCTTTCTTCAGTCGACTGAAAAGAGAAAGAAAACTCATTTTAACAGAACGAAGGAGGTGTCAGACACTTCAGAGACAGCTTTGACTTCCTGCTCGCCTCACCCGCGGCCCTGAAGGGAACAGAGGTTGCAGCAGGACTTGTGAGCTTTCAGCACAAACCGAGAGCCATTGTAACAGCAGCGATAAGGCTGGCTGCGGTGGGAGAAAGCGCTGACCTTTTGCTACTGCAGCACTCCTTACATGTGAGCAAGATCACTAGTGCCAGCTCATCAGGCTTCAGCTTTATCTGCAGCCGCAGAGATGACAGTCAGCTTGAGGCTGACTGCCTGCCCCCATGGCACAAGGCCAGCAGGCAATTTCAGACAGCAGAAGCAAGGGATGAAACATCAGAGTAAAGCAACACAAGGCAGGTGTTTAATATGCTGCTTCCTATGTATCCTTGCTACCTACAGACACGTGGAATGACCCCTCGCTAGGTGGTAGTGGCTTTTTCTTCTTAGCTGACACGTTCCCAGTGGCCACTGCCAAACAGAACTAGGATGGTGTCACATAAGGCAGGAGATGAGAGCACCACTATCAACACCATACAGCATTCCGGGGAGAACAACTCATGATTCATCTAGGCATCCTCAGCTGGTAATGGAGCATCCGTATTATGCACACATTTCAACTTCCTACTCCCCTTAGTAATTTCTTAAGTTGTACTGAATTCCTCCTCTCTTCTCATTCATACAGCTTTACCCACCCTCCTCCACTGTTCTCAAGGAAGAGAGATGTGGAAGCAGCAATCGTAATAAGTATCACACTAAAAACCCCAATTAGACATAGTTCTGCAACTAACGGATTCAACTAATCCACATCCTGTGCAGTAATTTGGACCTAGCTTCCCATCTGCTTCATCACCTACACCCAAATTAGGTCTTGGTGCAGCTTCACCACCTTCCATGACTGCATCAGGACAGGAACTCAACACACAGTAAGAAAGTCATTAATTCAGGGAGCAAAACATGCAGTGTGGAGACAAGACTATGGAGAGAATGTGTCTCCAAAAGCTTTCATTAGACCTCTCACCTGTAATAATCTTCCTGACTTGGTAGATGACCGCCATGCATGTGAGGATGCCCATGCAACCACTGCTGCTCCATTGCCAGTCTTTGCAGCTCTGCTGACTGGGCATGCATGGCCTGCAGTTGGTGGGCTGCGGACATAGGAGGTGGAATGGCACCAGGCAGATCTCGTGGATAAGGAGTACCTAAGAGACAGTTGCCCACATTTAGACACTTGTTTGCTATGAATTCTGCAGAGAAGTGTCCCATGAAGCTTTTTTGATAGACAACCAACCAACTTTTGGCTGTAACCTGAGTTACATCTCACATCCACCAACTCCCCTCCCAAGCAATGTGAAGACCCAGAAGATGACAGTTCAGATCAAGAGCCGACTTTTGTAAAGAACCATACAATGCTCTCACCAAAGACTGGATGTCGAAGCATTTCATGCTCATGAGGTGGCTGCCCTAGCAATGGATTGGGGATGGTCCCAGGTGGGTAGGGAAAACGTGCCAAATGGGGTCCAGCAGCTAAAGGATCCACCAGCGGGTGAACAGGTCCTGCTGAACCTTTAAAAGAAGGAAAGAAGGCCATCAAATCAACTGCTTTGGGAGATCAAAAGCCTGTTACGCTTGGCCTAACTGGCATATAATTACAAGTAGTTTAGCTCCACCCAATTAGAAACCCACTTTTCTATCTTCAGGTGACATTTGCTTACTGAAGAGTCCCAACTGTTAAAGCAGCAACCCAAGGCTTTCAATTTCCACAAGAAATCCACCAAGCAGTAACTAAGATGGTCACCATTTAGAAAATCTTACACTAAAACTCTGTTTCTCCTTTACACACTCAAAATTGAGGGATCACTGGTGACATTCAGTAGAGAAACACTTTAGCATGCCTCTGACTTCACCAGTACTACCTGATAGGCCATAAAGCTGGCCAAAACCTGCTTGCAAAAGGTGACACTGTCACCACCCAGCTCATGTGAAACCTCTGTATGTGAAGCTGTTGGTGGGTTGCAGAGGAACCACAAATGAAAGGAACCCAAGACAATTCTTCCTCAGCTGCTGTCTGGTCCAGAGCATTGTGACCATTTCACACCCTGCTCATCCCCACTCCAAGGAGACGTACCAGTTATGCGTCTTAAGGCCTCACCCACCTATGGAGCTACTCTGGAACAAGAACTACTTGGAGACACTCAAGAACCCCTAACTCATTTTTAACCTGGCATCCAAGATTAAAACCAGATTCCTTTGCAAATACACATAAAACAGAGTTGACAATGAATTGACTTGGCTTTGCCTGCACCAGTCCCTTACTAGACTGGGGGTGAGAATGTACTAGCCATGTTTTTGTTTAGACCAAGTACCTAGACTTACCTGCACAGAGGTGATGACTTGATGACTGACATCAGTATCCTTGTTGTATAGACACCGTCTATGACAAATTTCTCCCACTATCAATGGGATATGCAAACCTGCCTCAAACTGAACCAGTCTGGAGTCAGCCTCAGCCAATGTCCACAGCTGACAGCTTTAAGAACACTGATACTCAGCACCATCATCTACCCATAACCCCCAGCCCCTCACCAACCTCACAAGACCCTGCCGATTTCCTCGCTATTCAATTTGGCATCTGCAACAGCACTCAAATTCCTTCCAAATTCCAAGCAGCAGATATTCCAGCTACACTTAATGCACAGTGCTCCAAGGTGAAGTGTGCTGTAGTTGCTTGCACAAACACTACATTTATAACCAGCTGCACCAGAAGCTGCACTTTAAGTACTCGGACGTTTTTTGTCCCCTTCCTTGGCAGCAACTGCAGCTGGTGCCTTGCTCGCTGTGTCCTCTGCAGTCTGTTACCAGAAAAATCGTGCTTAGTGTCTCATCTTCCAGACTCCCAGAGGCAGAACCATGTAACTTGCTTTAGGAATGAGCAACTCCTTTTTGAGACTATTAAATATTTGGGGAAGAAGAATTCCACACATAATAAGACACAGCAGCTAAACCATAAATTTAGATGCTTCTTATGAGAACTGTGACAGAGAATTTCAGCTCAACTAAAGCCAGATGGCTGGCATGCCGAACAGCTCTAGAGATGAAGTCCCTCTTTCCTGGTTATTTTTTCAGCTCCTCTATGGAAACAGCAGCTTCAGCTCCTTTCCAGCTAGAACTCCTAACAAGCATTAGCATTAGCAGTGTTACTAATTTGAGAAGACTGATGATCACTGTAGCGTTATCATCATTAACTTCATCACTGTCACTGGTTCACCCTCCAAATAATAACCTGTGTTTGAGTTATCAAACCCTTATACAGTACAGAAGGCACATTGTATACATTAAAACAGGGATTTGCTGCTTGACTTTGAGTCACAGTGCCTGTTTCAGACAGACCACTGCTCACAGCTCATGGGAGAGGCTTTCCAGTTACCTGCCCAGCCCAGTTCCCTGGGCTCACCTTGATGTAAGGGATCCTGCTGATGTAGATGTAAATGCGAGTGTATGTGTGAGTGTTGGTGATGGTGAGGTGTGACGTTGAACATCTGGAGCCGGGCCAGGGGGTCGTTTGTCAGCGATGCCATCCGCTCTGCATGTATCCTCTCTGCTGCCAGTCTGTCAGGGTAGCTCATTTCAGGCCGTAACTGTGGGCCTGCCAGTGCAAGTCTCTCTCTTTCAAGGGGGTTCAAACCCGGATGGAAAGAAGCAAATGGGTGAGGTCCTGCTGTTGGTGGGATAGTCAGTGCACCGTGCCTGGCAAAATGCTCCATGGGGTTAGTAGCTGGGTGCAGTGCATCCAGCTCTGGGGGCTTCACCTCAAAGCCAGGTTTCATCCTTTCTCTCAACTCCCTTTCCCGGATTTCTCGCTCCCGGATTTCCCGCTCTCGCAGCTCTCGCTCCCGAATGGTGGGATCCACATTGTAGAGGCCAGGCATATGGTAGGCCAGAAGTGGATCAGTGGGGTTCAGGGGGACAAAGAAGGGATGGTTGCGGTTTGTTGGTGACATGACGTGAGGACGGGCATATTCACTTAGTGTTCGTAAAGCAGGTGTATCCGGACCAATGTAAGGTGGTACAGCAGCTATGGTCGTCGGTGGAGGTTCAAATGAAGGTCTCATGTGTGCTGGCCCACTAAGCTGAGACTCTCCAAGTCGCCCTTCATGGGAGGAGCTGGATACCTTCTGCTGCACAGAAAGGGGGAGAACAATTTTAGTTCAGCACACTTGGCTTAGAACCAGAGCAGGCACAAACTGCCCTTCTGCTTCAAACTCTGAAGAGGAGGCTCCTGCACTCTGACAGAGGAGTCACAACTCTCTGACTCCTGCAGTTGTGTGATCCACTGCCATTTGGGGAAGAACTGGATTCTGCCTAGCCTGTAGGCCAGGAGATAACTACTTTGTAAGTGGCAGCAGTGTGTTCTGCCTCTCCATACTCATTAGTAACCCAAAACAGACTAAACCCAAAGAAACTCATCTCCACAATGTGCAACACAACAAAGTCCACTCCTTTCACATCAGGACTTTGCATCCTGCTCTCCCCATCCTGTACAAGGGCAGCAGAGCACTCTGGGGGAGGGCAATAAGCACAGCTTACCCACGCAATTGCCAAAGGACCCCTATCCTCAGAATGAAGTCCCTATACATGACACATTCCTTAATAGACAGATGCCATATCCTGACTTTTATAATCCTACAGAAATACACAGCTATGATTCAGATCTCTGAAATGCACGATGGAATAGACTTTAACACCTTCTTTTCTAGCATCAAGAATGTATTACCAACCTACCAGTTGTGTGGGCCCAGAAGTAATCATTCCTTTCCAACAGGCCACAGAATGATGAATTAGTTTTATTGGCTCTTCATGCCAAGACCAGAGTCTGGGTCTCCCCACAGAAAAAGCTAATGAAGTTTGCTTCCAATTTAAAACCCTTTCAGATCTGCTTTTTCCAGCAGATAGCACCTGGGAGCCTGCACAGCAGTACAAGGCACACAAAGGCATCCACTGTGCCTGCACAGGGTGCTGTTCTACTGCAAGCAAACGTGAGCACTTGGGCTAGTTATCCCCAGCAGCACTGGCTTCCTGCACATCAGAAACAGACCACAAGCAGAAGCTCTCCAGCTCCTTTAAAGAGAAGGAAGTCACAGGCAGGGCAGGAGGTGCTCATAGCAGGTTGCCTTTCACCTAAGACACAAGGCTCCCACATTCACAAATACCTGCTTGCACACGCATTAAAGTGGTTCTGGGGATGTGCATTCCATAGTCACCATCCACGTCAGATCCCACCAACTCCCTTAAAGAGCTACAAATGAACCTACCGCAGCTCTTTCCACTTCTCTTTCCCGCTCCCGCTCCCTCTCTCTTTCCTTCTCTTTCTCTTTCTCTCTTTCCCTCTCTTCTCTGGCTTTCTGCTCCGCTTCCCTTTTGGCCTTTTCAATGGCCTCTTCTCTCTTCTTGGCCAGTTTCGATCCTGCCAGTGGCATGAAGTATAAGTCTGCTCTTGAACATGAATTGTAGCCACGGTCCAGGTGCTTATAGAACCTGAAAGAAACAAAAGAGAAAGAGCTTAGCCTTGGGAAAGAAGTGAGAGTTTCATGTCAATGAAATCAAAACCAGAGTAAGTATCACTTACACAAGTGATACAAGACAAGACACTTCTACAGTAGCACTACCAGCTCCCCTAAAAGCCATGAGAAAATTCATAGTACCATAATACTCCACAGACAACACAGCATAAAACCCTTCTCACACGTACAAACTGTAATGCCCTGTCTGAAACTGCACCTCTCCAGAAAAACAGAGCAAGGCAACACTAGGAAGAGAGGCTGACAACATGTGCATGTAAAATACAACCAGGTCCCACATCCTGCTTCCAAAGAAAACCAGAGCACATTAAGGAAGCACAGAAGACAACCTCCATACCTGGCTGACTGACTAGCATGACTTGGTGTGTCCACCACAGTAGGTTCTGGTGATGGACTCCTGGGTGGAGGGGGAGGGCTCTCTGGTTCCTCAGCTTCATCTGGGACTTCTTCTTTGATTTGAATAGGTGGCAACGTGCAAGCTGTCACCACGGGCACGTTTCCACTAGACGCGGCTGATGTGGAGATGGAAGTCTGAAGTGGGATGCCAGGCACAGTGGGTGGCGTGGAAGTGGAGGGGCAAGAAGGAGGGGTGATGGAAGGTGGGCCTCCAGGGACAAATGGATGCTGAGAAAAGGGGGGCTGGGAGGATACCTGATGGAGTCCAGATGGGGGGTGGTTAGCAGGGGGAGGAAGGCTCTGACTCTGCGTCAGCACAGGAGGCTGGGCTTGTGAAGACTGCAGTGGGTGGCTCTGAGGCATCAGCTGCAAAGGAGGAGGGTGCGCAGATGGAGGATGATGAGTTGAGAGGGAGCTCAGAGGTTTCAAAGCAGGTGGGGGAGGCAAGTTGGAGTTCATTGAGAATGGAGAAGGGCCAGAGAGATGAGGAGGGTGCTTGTGGGATGGAGCAGTGGGGAGCTGAGGGATTGGGGTGGTAGGGGGAGGTTTGATATGAGGCATGGCCATGGGTGCAGGCGGCAAGGGCTGCTCCCGCGGAGGCTGAGCCTGCTGCAGCGAGGTTGCAGTTGGCAGGACAGGCTGCGTTACCTGGAGAGTGGAGTGAGAATGAGACGGGGCTTGTGTCTGAAGGGGAACCTGAGACTGAGATGACTGAGTGGGGAGGGAGAACGGCTGGGAAGGGACAGGATGAGGCAGGAGGGGCTGGGCCTGCAGGCTGTGCGGGGCAGGCTGGGCCTGGCTGTGGAGCGGAGGCTGTGAGGAGGAGGCAGGGGCTGGCTGGCTCTGCGGCATGCTCAGAGGCTGCAGTGGAGGGTGAGGCGATGGCAGCCTTGGTGGGTGCAAGGCAGGGGCCTGCTGTATGTGAGAGTGAGGTGGTGGTGGTGGAGCAGGGGCCTGGGGCTGGCTGGGGGGTTGGGATGCTGATGGTGAGACCTGTGGTGGAGCCGAAGTAGCGCTTGATGCTGCTGGCAGCGATGCTGGTAACTGGGCTGAGATAGGTGGTGTGGGAGGAGGAGCCTGGCCAGGACCGCTCTGTGCCTGAAGCACTTGGGGCTGTGCCTGCAGCACTTGCTGTTGAGCAGATGAATCCGAGTCACTCTCATTGTCTTGAGGGCTTGGGATGCTGGGTGATGTGCTCCGGTTATCCTGGTCAATGTCCTTGGGATCGCTGCTCCCTTCATCATTGACGCTGCGGCTGTCAGAGCTCTCACCTTCGCCCTCTCCCTCTGAAGGAGAGTTTGGCCTGCTGATCTCCTGCAGGGAGAGGGGGAAGAACCCCCACCACGTGTGAGAGAACTGCACATGGAACATGACCAGCGTGGCAGAGGATGCGCCCCATCACCCCAGCTGTGCAAGTACCACCCTCCAACCCCACAGGACTTGAAACAGCACAGGCAGCGTCAATAGAGGGAGGGTGCCGTGACAATGGAGCCAGGCTCTTTCAGTAGAGTCCAGTGGCAATGGGCACACACTGAAATACAGGCGCTTCTGCCTCAACATCATGAAACACTTCTTCTCTATGAGGGTTACCAAGCTATGGAACAGCCTATGGACTCGATACCAGTGGTAGTGGTCTAACTTGCCACAAAAGAGTAAAAAATACAGATTTGCATTAAAAAAAATGGGGGGAGAAGGTGGAAAATAATCCAAGTGAACTCCTACATGGTTGATATTGGTATGAAAACAAACAGTAAAAACACTTCTAGACTTACTCCGTATCATCCCACTGGTTTCAACAGAAGGAATACATTACAGTATTGGTTGCTTTCCAACCACAGATTAAGTTACAGTTTGCTGTGGCTTAAACTGATTTCATGTTGTTGGTTTGCACCCCCTCACCCTCAAACCATTCTCCTGAGAGAAAACATCCCTGTGTGAGACTCACTTGAGTTTTGGATTTTTTGGCATTGGACCTGTCAGGTTCCTCCGTGTCAGAAGCTGCCTTTTCCCGCTGCCTCTTGGAGTTCTTGAGAGGAGAAGATACCTCTTCTTTTATCTTCTGTCACAAATGAAGAGGAACACAACAGTTACCAGTGATGTAAATGCAGAAGCACATTGAGCATATGCCATCACTAACACAAATAAACGAAGAGGATTCCTATGGAGCAGGAGAACTCATCAGAAGCCACCATCTAATAACAATCCCGTATGCATCTGTCCCTCCATCCAGTTACAGGCAGCAGGAGAACCTGTTCTGGAGCTGCTGCTGCATTCTGCCATCTGCCAGGAGCAGCTCCCAGAAGAGCTGCATCTACATAAACCCCCCAGCCTCTCCCTCTGGAGGTCAAGAGTAAGACAGAGCCCACACCAGAGCTCAGGTTTCCTTCTGCAGACAGACCCTCAAGGGGCACTTCACATACAAACCCTTCACACGTCTCTGACACGAGCTAGCAGGATAAAGGAGCACTGAGTAAAGCATTCCTCATTGTGCAGATGTGGGCTCCAGCTTTGAAAGTGAAGGAATATTTAGGAATGTTTTAAACAGAGCAGTTGTCTCCAGCTATGATTAATCAAGTCCATCAGGAACTAGATCAGCTGGCCCAGGGTACTCTTCTAAGAACCCAACATAGAGGATGGAGCAAGACTTTCTGCAGTAGACAGGGACAGGATAAGCCTCCTTCTACTACTCCTGATATTTTGAGAAGGATATTTTTACATCCCCTCAAATACAGGGCTAACAGTGAGTAGCTATTACAAGATTACTACCTTCTTTCATGGTCTAGAACAGCTTTATACGTCACGCAATTACCTAACTCCCAACTTCGCTAAGTTCTCAGTTTTACCATGTGAAAACATGCTATGGGTTATTTCTAAAGACTTACTTTTAACTTGCTGCTTTTCAATTTAAACTGCTTAATGGCAAACTGTCCCACAGCATCTGCCTTTGGTTTCTTCAGGACTCTCCTGGAAAGCACTTATTTAAACACACTAAACTGCAAGCCAATACACATACACAGAACCAGTAACAGAAGCAGCCTGAATTACTACATATTTATACGCCTTTCTACACAAAGACTAAGTACTGCTTAAAACCAATCCTTAAACTGCCTACTTGTCTCAAAATAGAGCATTTCTGAGCTGTATTCTTTCCAAACCTAATGCTTGCATTTGCATCCAAAACTGCAGGATTAATTTCTCATGACAGCAGCAAGGTTACGTGGTGTTTATCACTGTACATCCTCACGTACAGGAACAAAGCCTCAGCCACATTCACCATTCAGTTTCCTGCTCACCCACACAAGCAGGAATTTCTAGGTCACTGCGAGATTCCCTGGCTTCCTACACCCTGGATCTCGTCTCTCAGACTGCAGAGGGCTCAGGTGGCCACGTCCTAACCCAAAAGGAGAATGGGCAACTCTTACCTTGGCAGATTTCTTCACTGAATCCGCTTTGCTGTCGTTGCTGGAGGTGCTGGCGGCGCTGGGGGAGTTGCGGCCGCTGGAGCGGATGTCTTCATTGATGGGGGAGGCTCTACCATCAGGGCTGGCTGGCTGCTTCTTACGACCACTGCGTAGTGTAGACATCTGTGTTTAACAGAAACAGAAATGCATCAAGTCACTTGTCCAACCCCTTTGGATTTTACTGTTTTACATGGAGGAAGCATTCCTGCGAAGAGCCTGAAAAATGAGTTAAAAGGAGGCAAATCCTTCTCTTCTCAAAAACATGAAGTGCTGATTATCTTATTTAGCATTGTCTGCTAGAAATGACATCAGAAAGACATTCCAAAGCTGCTGCTGTTTGCATGCTCGGTTGTCTTCATGAAACACATGCAGGCACATTTGCAAGCATTCATACACACACAGGGAAAGAGGCAGGAGAGGACCCTCATGTTCCACTAAAAAAGGTCTATCTGTTGGCATTCAAGCAATTAATATCAGTTTATAACCCCACAGTTTCAATGTGCTCCTGCTATGCAATAAGGAATCACGGCAGAGTGTACTTCAATAGTTAATGCTGCTTCTTTCCCAGTCTGGCAGTTTTCTGGGTGACTGGCTACCAAAACACAATGAAGCCAACCTTATCTGACAGCACAGCCTCACAAGGTGTTTAGAGACAATGGTCCTATCATCCTGATCGGAAAGATAGAGAGGGGAGGGCAAGGAAAAGAAATCTATCTGCTGCTTTCTATCAGCCAAAACCCACAGGAAATATCACATTAACCAGAGCTGCTGTCAGAGTTCTCACAGGTCACTTGTACACTGTGAGGCTCCTGGCATTTCACCCCAGTGAACACTCTGACAGAGCACAAACCATAGCAGCAAACGACAGCTGAGGAGACCCCATGAAGAGCATTTCAGCCTTTAAATGAAGCATTTCTGCCTTTAAAATAAGCCCAAGGGCTTACCTCTGACAGGATCCAGCTGGAAGGAGCACATATACCAGTACAAAACCTGGAATGACTGGTCAAGTTTATCATGACAATTTACTGCCAGTCATTGAAAACATGAACAGCACACATTTGACTGAGCTTGTGTAAGAGACATTTCAGCTCCTTTTCCCAAAGAAAGCCTCAAGCTCAGCAAACCCCACACTCCCATACACATATGCAGCAGCAGACACATACCACGGCCAACAAACAAGACAGAGAAAGCATCATGTTTGGAGTCTGACTCCCTTTTCCAGGCAACCCCTCCCCTTTACAGAAGGAGCTGCAATGCAAAGCGTTAACCTACCGAGCCTCGACTCCTCCTTGTCCTCATGCTATGCTTTCCACTAAGTCCATCATCTTCCTCTTTGACAGGCTTAAACATAAAGGGTGGAGGGTCCACGGGCTTCTCAATGGGTGGCAGCTCTCCGTACTTCTTGAAGTGAATGCGACAATCAGTGCACAGCAAGATGTTCTCTCGGCCGCCGTGGTGCCAGTCCTTGGAGGCTTGAGGCAGAAAAGGCAACAGCTTAGAGACACGATGGACCAGACAGCACAAACACACTGCAGCATTAAAAAAGCACACAATTGGAGACAGAGCTGCTGTTCTATGGACAAAGCTGGAGAAATTTCCAGAAAACTGCCCCGTCCCCCTGCACATCTTCAATAACATCCAGTGTACAAACTATCTGTTTATTAAGCAACTGCAGGTTTGAACACAAAGAATGAATGAAGCCTTATCTGCTCTACCTGGGAGCTGACAGGCAGCTCCTGTTCTCCAAAGCTGTGGTTTCTTCACGTGAAGTGAGCCATGAGCTCCTCATTTCCTTCCCTATTTTGGGGCTTTACACTTCCATAGAATTCCAGACTGGTTTGTGCTAGAAGGGACCTTAAAGCTCATCCAGTTCCAACCCCTGTCATGGGCAGGGACACCTTCCACTACAGCAGCTTGCTCCAAGTCACATCCAACCCGGCCTCAAGACTTCCAGGGATGGAGCACTCACACCTTCCTTTGGCAGCCTCTTCCAGTGTCTCACCCCTCTAACAGTAAACGAACTTCTTCCTTATATCCAACCTACCATGCCATGCATACACCCAAATACCAGACAACCCTCCAGAATACCCACAGGAATGCAGAAGAGATTCAATGCAGCATAAAGAAGTGTTGTGTGTGACAGTCACAGTCCACTATTGATTTGCTACATCACAAATTGATTATATATGTTATGGATTATGTAGATTTCTTCCTGTACAAGTGTCTACCTCTCAGAAGTTTCCTTTGTCACTGCTGTACTAATTTGCAATGGCAAAGCATGATGAACTCTACTGGGAACGCTGCATATTTCAGCTGATTCAATCCCACAGCTTTTTGCACAGCTGTACATGCAAACGAACTGCTCTTGCTTGAATGAACCTGCATTAAATAGGCAGCAGCAGAAGGGCAGAAATACAGCAATGAATCAGGTGCATACTGGTGGTGAAGCAGTGCCGACAGGCGTAGCCCTTCAGTTCCTGCTCGCTGTCCTCGCTGTCAAAGTCATCTTCGCTGGCCGAGCTCAAGTCCACTGAAGAGGTAAAGAACAAGGGAAGAAGAGGAAAACAGAACATAAAAACTCAGCAGGATTGTCTCTTTCCTCCTACGTGGCTACAATAGCCATTAATGACAGTTCTTGCATTAATCCAGTGGTTTCCTACAACCACCCTGCCTTGAATGGCCGTTTGCAAACCACATCAGACTAAGGGAAGATTCCAGGAATGCACCAAGTGATACAATTCACACAGCTTCTGATTCAGTACACGGCAGATTTCCAGTTGTCATTCAAATACTGTGCAGGCTTAGAGAGGCTGTGCTCCAAAAGCACAAGCTGCAAGTGAAGGGGGTTTCTCTCGAGTATCTGGTCAAATTTCAAAGCGAATGTTCTGTATCTAAATTCTACTTTGCTAGAGTCCATGCACAGAACCTGTGGGGGATTTTCTGGCTTCTATTCTGTTTCTAGACCCCTAAATCAGATGGCTGCTGCTGTCCCACTGTTAGTGGCTATATGTGCTTTGTGGGTGGAAGAAACAACACTTAGATGTAATGTACCTGTTTGAAAACCAAGCTGTGATTCTTGTGGAGAGGTACTACAAGGATACTACCAGCTTCCAATCCTTAGTGCAAGGCTCCCGAAGAGTTAACATATCCAAACTTGTATTTCAAGCATGTCATGTTTCAAAGACATGGGGAATATGGACAGGGTCACTTTCCTTTGTGCCCAACTGCAAGGCTGGGAGCTAAAAAGGCCCATCCAAACCACAGAAAATCTGCAGACACAACAGAATCTGGATTTTCTCTCATCTTCTAAAACAACTCAGGAGTAGATCTTGCTCCCTGAGCACTGCATTTTGAGCACCACCACTATAAATTCACAGCATAACAGGTCTGTAATTTGTCACCAGCAGAAAGCCCTGTGGCTCCTTTTGTTCAAATCTTTAATTAGAGGAGAAGTCCTTGATGCAAGAATACTGTTGTTGTAAAGGTTGCAAGGGGGTGTTTTGTAATACATGCAGGTTAGAGAGGGAGGGATTTACAGTACTTGCCATTAGCCTTTGTCATCAACTCATTACCCTTCAAATTAACACAGGGTCCCATTTACCAATGGTACCTGCAAGCATCACCATGGTTTCTACATTAAGTCTTGCAGGTGTTTAAGCCCTGACTGCAAAATTACCACCAGGCTAAAACTTGTGTTCTTTTACTAAACTCATTTGTATTCTCATCCTGCAGTCGGATCCATATGGATGGGTCCTTCCAGCCACATGTGCTCTGAAGTGCTGAGTATCTTGGATCAAGCTGCGCAGTCAGGATCCTCGCTTCTCATGCACACAGAAATCAGTGATAAATCCCATCAATTCCAGCAAGGCAAAGCTAACAGCCCTTGCATACCACCTCCCTACTACCCTCTCCAGAATTTCCCGTCCTGCCTGCTCACCACATCCCCCACCTCCTCCGGATTAGTCAGAGTCTGACAATTCCTGCCTTTACACAGTCATTTTTCTTTAGGAGGCACATGAAATGTGCTGGGTTTAGTCCATAGAAAGTCTTAAATCTCACAGGGAACACAAGCCCGTTCCATAAGGATAAAGGTTTATACATCCATATGGGCACTGCTAACCACAACCCTTTGCGAAGCAGGGCATTAACTGGTTTGGATAACTGTTCTTTGTTTAGACACTTCTGCTTCAGTCAAGGGCACATCTTCCAAGATGCATTAAGATACAACAGGCCTGGCTGCAGCACACAGCCTGAGATCAAGGAGGAGGCACGGATCTCCAAGGAAGGATGAAAGGGACGTCCTTCCAAAGGGATGAAGCACTTCCTTCTTTTTGCATTTTCTAATTCCCATCACTGTAATAAGCCTGGAGAAAACACACCACAAAACCAAGAAAAGAATAGGGAAATTCAGTACCAGGGCAACATTTCCATCCTTACAGGATGCTTTTATTTTTTCAAGGACTGCACAAAGCATTTGGTGATCAAAGACGCCTACCACATTCCAGCATAATGGTATAGGAACAGGAGAGGGCAAGTGCCTGAACTCCCATTTCCTTGCTTCAGTCACTCCAAGGTACAGCACCATTACATTACTGTTGCTCCCTGCATCTAAACAAAGATAAATGCATTGCTTTTCGCTTCCACTTACAGAATTCACTGGAGGGGGGCCTGGAGGGAGTGTTGACTGGAGTGGAAGCAGTTCGAGTTTTAATTCTCCGAAACACAGCCTGTCTCCGATGCCTACGGTGGGCTCGAGAACTCGCTGCTTCAGGGGTTTTCTTCCAATAGTAATAGAAGGTGATTAGTTCTCCCTGCAAATACAGAAGGAGTATGTTAGAGGGGCATGCAAATCTGACTCGTCAGCCTTTTTTGCCTCCCTTTCGCTGTCTGTAGGAAGCTCCAATGATGTATTTCAGCCAGACAAAAGAATTCTTTAGGTAAGGCAGGAAAAAAAGAAAACCCTCATTATTTTGCTCTTTGCTTTTGCGGG
>NDXB01007677.1:54301-80757 GCA_002631895.1 Agapornis roseicollis | reverse complement strand
GGGGGAGCAGGAAGCACACAAATGTCCCCTCAGTCCTCCCCTTGGCCCCTAGAAAGGAAAAGAGGTTGGGGTAGTGTGAATACAGCTGGATGCTGGGGTGATTCGGGCCTTGCTGCCAGCATCCCATTGCCACTTCTGCACAGCTCAGGAGCCGTGTTCAGAGGCACCACCTTCCAGTGTCAACAAGTAACTGATGTAAGCCCTCTGTGGTGCTTACAGACAGAATGAGGACCGGTTCAAACAGACATTGCCATTTTGTCAGCCTCCACTACAACGTTCCCATTGAAGACCGCAATCAACAAGGAGTCTCTAAGCATAACCCATCCCTGCTACCGTAAATCGTGTTTTAATTCGAATATAGAGGCCCACATCTAAATTAATTAAGCAGTTAAAAGAGCACACCTAGAGAAATGAGTGATAATTTCACAGCATAATGAAGCTGGCTGACGTTCAAACACTGGAGCAGCTGCCATTCAAGCTAGCGGTTGCACTGCCGAACCAAAGAACAGCATGTGGTTTTAATCTCTTTTCTCTTCCTTTGAAACCCCATCATTTCCTGGCGACTTGTCTGCCTCTAAGGTAAAAGGTGTTGTTTTCTTTTAAGTTGTAAGAGAAAAAATGAAGAAGTTCTAAACCAGCCCCATGGAAAATCAACATCAGAACAAACATACCTGAATTGCCCACAAAAAGGGCTGCTTTGAACTGTGTTTTATGTGATCAAACAAGGTAACCTCAGCCTGCTCCCTCTGTGGGGAAATCCTGCAGCCCAGACTCAGGGCAGATCACTGGAGTTAACTCAAATAAAGACACACCCTTCATCTAAACTCCCCCAAGGGCCTCAAACAAGCAATTACAGCCACAACTAATACCTGCACCACTGAAACACTTGAAAGACAAAAGGAGGATGTTGTTCTAGGCATTAACTGCCAATGTTTAAGGCACTTAAGAGTTTTACCAGTCCTTAATTTAAAAACAGAATCATCACAAAAAGAATTTAACCACAGCTTTGATTTCTGGCAATGGACAGAATAGATGCATTTTGAACCTGCATGCTACAGACTGGAAGCGATGTCACTGATCTGCTACTGCAGATGTGAACATTATCCACACCAAACTGTGTTCAGAGGTACTGGGTGAGGAGAAATAAGGAGTGAGCAGAATCACTGCCTCATCACAGGCTGGTTTGTGTTGAAGGGACCTTAAAGCTCATCCAACTCCAATCGCTGCCACAGGCACCTTCCACCGGAGCAGGGTGCTCCACACCCCTGTGTCCAACCTGGCCTTGAACACTGCCAGGGATGGGGCAGCCACAGCTTCTCTGGGCACCCTGGGCCAGCGCCTCAGCACCCTCACAGGGAAGAGCTTGTGCCTAAGAGCTCAGCTCAGTCTCCCCTCGGGCAGGTTCAAGCCATTCCCCTTGGCCTGGCCCTACAGGCACTTGTCTAAAGCCCCTCTCCAGGTTTCCTGCAGCCCCTTTAGGCATTGGAGCTGCTCTAAGGTCTCCCCTTAAGGAGCCTTCTCTTGTCCAGGCTGCCCCAGCCCAGCTCTCTCAGCCTGGCTCCATAGGAGAGATCATCACCTACAATTGTTTCTTCTAAAGGACAAAAGCCCTAAAACCCAACCCAACCAACCCCACAAAATCAAAGCCCAAACTCTTTCCTGAATAGAATCTCAAAGCAAAGCCGGGAGCAGGCTGGAGATGAGCATTCCAGCTATGCCAGCCACGGGAAGAACAGCATGTTCTGACACCCAGAGCCCTGCTCTGCTGCTGTGTGTTTGCTTTGGAAATGCCATTTTGCTCAGAGTCCATTAAGTGTGCTCAAAGTCCATCAGGCACAACTGTTTGTCAAGCAGGGTTATGACCTGCACCAGAAGCTCATGCAAATGCTTTTCAGAGGTAAAAAGTCTCCTGCAAATGAAACCAGCCGCATTTTACCTATAAACTCATTTCTATCAAAGCTGAGGTGTCAGCACCAGGAGCAAGTAAATCCCCTGTCTTTGTGTCAGGGAATTAATGTGTCCCGTGACACATGGCAACAGCAGAGAGCAAACCAATCTGTTTTCCTCCCATCATAAAATGGGAACCTATTGGAACTCTATTTACACACTGCAAACCCATCAGGTCCAGAGGCAAGTTTAACAGCTTATACATGCACTACGTAAGAAACCACACTTAGAGAAGAAATGGTGTCTATCATAAAAAATACCAACTTAATGATCATAATGCTTCTGAGAGCCTCCTAAACCTGCTGTCACAACTGCATCAAACTGAAATAGAAGTTTATTCAACAACTAGTCTTCCCCCATCTATGAGATCTGGTTCTATTAAAGGACTAGAGGCGATTCTGCACTTCAAATTCATTACCAGGCTGCACAGCTCCATGACTCAGTAAATGACTCAACTGACAAAGATAGACAAGAACAAGTCAGAGACGACACACAGAGAACACTGATGTCCTATGCACACAGATGTATCCTACACTGAAAAAATTCCATGCCGGATCTTCCCAGCTGCCTGGCTATCTAATATTATATTGTCTACCAAAGGGATTAAATGCTGGAGTGGAGTGAGTCTGGAAGGATTAGAAACAGCATACTGGGGGGCAGAAGCTGGAGCACAAAGGAGTAAGTCAGGAAAGCTTTGGTTCTGCAGACAGGGAATAAAAGCAGCCTCCAGCTCCTCTGCAAGTGAAGTCAGATGAACTTTAATCAAACATGCAGAGTGTGTGCTGCCCAAACCCATTGCACATAAATCCAGGGAACAAAAGCTGCTGCAGAAATCAATAGCCCACTGAAACATTAACACTGGCAAGCATTGATCAAAGGGCCCTCTTACAAAAGGCAGCCTTGCAAATTAGCTGCTGGTTTTGCTTGCAAGCAAACAGAAAAGCATAAACGCTGCTGACATGAATGGCCTGTAATGATCATTTTGTTGCCACAAGGTCTCGCAGTCAACACATCCCACATCCCTGAGCTGAGAGTGGAACCAGCACCGGGAGCACAGGCACTCACTGGGAGCAGCTGCTGCGAATGGGATTTTCTGGGGAGCAAGTCTGCACCCCGGGGAACAGCCCTCACTAACAACCTGCAGGTGTATCAGATGTCTCCTTTGAAGGTTTTTGTGCCAGAAACTGGGTATTCCTCGCAATATCTGCACTAAAATCACACCAGAGGAAGCAGATCAAACCATTCTGCGCTCATTTGGCATCTGAGTGATACCCCCTTCACTTCCAAACTTCAGAGATAAAGGAAGGAAGGGGTGAGACCCACAGCTACTGCCTGTGGTGAGGTCTCTGGCTGATTTTATAGGGCTGCATGTACATGGATGACCCCAATGCAAACACAAATGAGAAACATGAGTGTTCAATGAAGCAGTCCCTTAGAGCACATGCAAAACCATTCCTCAGCAAAGCTCCAGGTCTAATGAATCAGAGCAGTCATCACATTCCAGATGTTTGAAGGTAACATAGCCAGTACTGAGGCAGTCTTCCAGCAGGAAGCATTTCCACGTCTAAATCACTGCTCCTTTCACCAAAGGCATTAATGCCTCCTGTCCCTGAAACCCACCTTAGCTCTCATGCCCTGATACTGCTGTTGTTGACACAACTGTCCACTGATGTCACTCGCCAACAGAAGGCAGGACCCATATATATAGTCCAAAACCACCCTGCAAATGAGCAGCGCTCATTCCTGTACTGTGCCACATCCAAGAAAAGATGCTTTTAGCACCCTTCTGGAACAACTCCATCAAGAAACAGCTTTTACATCAGCGTGGGTAGAAGATTCATTTCTCTCCCAATCTGCTTAGCTGCTCATAGTAACAGCCTCACCTTCACTTGACGCACCACCACCTCTCTTCTGCAAACACAACTCCATTTTGCTATGTTAACATCTGATTAAACTTGTATCTAGCAGCAGGATCCGGTGGAACCTGGTTAGTGCTAGGCTGCATTTTAAACCAGAAGGCAGTGCAGTTCTGAATAGATGCATTATTTGAGCAAGCTGCTCTACTGGAGGGGCAGGGGCTGGAACTGGATGAGCTTTAAGGTCCCTTCCAGCTTAAACCAGGCTGTGACTCTCTTACCCCCACCACCACTTGCACCCATTCCTCTCACCCATATTGTTTTGGATCCCTATTCAAGCTCTCCAAGCCTATCTCAGAGCACCAGGACAAGGCCTTAGTAACAACTCTTCCATAGCCTCAACAAACCAACAAGAGCTCCAGCCGGTGCTGCATGTCCTGTTTTCTCACTTCTTATCAGCAGTTTTCAAATGGAAAGTACACAACACAAGCTGTGCCCCAGGTTTGTGTTTAGTCTTGCCTTAGGTACACAGAGGATTAACACTGTGCGCTCACTGCTGGGTTTGAGAGGTTCTGCCAGCCCTGTTTGCAGCAGGCGCTGCTCCTATGGAAGCCAATCACACAAACACATCAACTTACCTTCAAGTATCTGTTATGCTATAACAGAGTGAGCAAACATAATAATTGCTGTTTAATTTCCCCAGAGCCTTGCTCTGCCAGGGAGAAAAAAACCCATCTCACAGGGGAGGGGAATAGCTTTACAGTAATTAAACACGAAAGGTAAATGACAACTCTCTTCAGTGGCTATAAACCAGTCATGGCAGAGCAGAGGGGAACAGCTTGTCCAGCTGTGGCCTTAATGAATTCACCATCTTCCTGGAATGCATCAAGATTTTATTAAGTCAACTCAATTTAGTTAATGCTCCCTATTAGTGAAGTCCTGTCATAAACCCACTGTCCCCAGGCCTCCCTCCTTCATTGAACCCGCTGGCTTCAACAGTCTTGGTCACAACAAAGAGATGGATAGCAAAGACACAGACTACATGTGCAAAGCTGTGCAGAGTGGGAGCTTTACAGCACACCCCTTCTGTACAGACAGGGTATCTGTCTGTCATCTTCAGGTTCCTTCCTGAGACTGCACAGAATGAACCAGAATATTGCCACAGACTGTCTGACTGGGAGCTAAAACTGAAGGTATCAGTTCCTTGATCGCACACATCTCCTACTCAAAAGTTGCTAATATAAGAGGCACAGACATATGCAAGCACACCCTGAGATTCAGCAAAACCTTCAGTCTCTGCTTATGTGGTAGAGGCAGGATGTCCCATCCCTGGCAGTGTTCAAAGCCAGGTTGGATGGGGCTTGGAGTAACCTGCTCTAGTGTGAGGTGTCCCTGTCCATAGCAAGGGGCTGGAACTGGATGAGCTTTAAGGTCTGTTCCAACACAAACCATTCCACGATCCTATGAAACAAATCCTCTGACCTGAGCAGCACAGCCTACCATATCCAGGTAGGAATGGGACAGTGTCTATTCTTGTGATGAACCTATATCCAGAGAGAAAACTGGGACCTCTTTTCCTGATCTGAACAAGTTGAAGTACTGAAAACAGGCAGCAGGAAGTGGGAGACCAGACTGAGCAGCCCAGGAGAGTTGAAGCAAGGTGTTTTTACCATGTTAAGCGTGGTCCCTGTGCCTCTGCCACCTCTGACAAATAGGTCTGCACATGCTCTAATCAGGCAGTAAGCCTGAGCAGGTTGGTCAGTCCCACTGATTCCTGACCACTTTGGGTGCACAGGAATGCTGCAGGATCTGAAACATCACTGACATTGCAAGAGAGGCTTTTAAAACTCAAGCAGTATTTTACTAACGCTACAAAAACAACACCCCACATTAAATACTGTGGGATGCTCCCTAAGGAATATCCTGCAGGTCTCAATTCTCCAGTGTATTTTACAAGTATAGGCATTTTATCTAGCAGCTCCTCTAGCTATTTGTTATCTTCTGGATGGCAATAGTCTTCTCTCCCTGGTCTCTGCTGAGAACTTCAGGAGATTGCCTGTCCTCATGCTCTGTTTCCCTGTTCTAACTGCTCTCATTTCTTATTTGAACCTCCTTGCAGAACAGGTTGGCCAGGTGCAAATCAAACCAGGAGATAGGTATGTAAGAAACCCAGGTGAACTCCTTGGGTTTATGCTGTCAATTTACTCCCAGTACAGGAAGAATCTCAGAATTCCTCAGGATCCAGCTGAGGCTACACCTGTATCCCCTGGATTTCACTTTCTTGTGGAAAAAGCCTGCAATGGGATACAGCTCTCTGCTTTCTCATAGCTCGTGCTATATGAGTGCTGCCACCCTGCTCAGTCTTCTACAGACCTGAAGAAGAGCAAGCTTCTGTCTCCCCAGATCATGCTTCTGTTTCATAGACACAAGCCTATGGTACAACAGGTGCTTAGAGACCTGTCTCACTCCTGATAGCACCGAAATGAGTCTGGGACCTGAAGATTTCACTCCAAAGCTCCTCAAGCAGTGAACCCAATGTTGCCATCACGTTACCTGAACACACAGATCACTCCTGTGATTGTCTCCAGAGAATGCGTTTGTCCTCCTTACAAACCATAATAGTAAATCAATCAATATGAATAGGTGAGCGCAAACTAAACCCAGCTCTTACAACAAAGCTACCTATGGGAACTGGAAGTGGCGGAAGACACAAAGAGTAATGGCATCACTGCAAGGAAAGAGCCAATGAACAGGGACTGCAAAGCTGGGATTAAAAAGGAAAGATCTACCATGGGATGTCAGAAATGTCTCATTTGAAACAACCACTTCTCTGCAGTAACCCAGCAGTACTCAGCAATTGCAGAGCATCTTCCATTCGATGACAAAGCCAATGAAGTATTCACACATTCAGTCTCAGCAAATCCTTTTCAACTTTTATAGCCTATAGAAACAAAGAGATTTATAAACTGGCCCGGATCAGTGCTGTGTGAGCAGTGCAATTGTACTGATTAGCCTCAAATATGGAAGCAGCTCCACCAGTGACAGTTTGGGTTTAGAATTCCTTCAGAATTCAAAACCAGGCTGCCTGGATCAGCCTCTCCATCCCCTATAAGCACATCACTGGCTGACTGCTCCTCAGCTTTCCTTTGCCCTCAGTACAATCTGCTTTTTCTTTCAACTGAATATTCCTTTTCACTTGATTGTATGGGTTTAGCAAACCACAGGGAAACCCAAGTGCTACTGTCCCTACCCTGGAAAACACACCAGTCAACATGGCTCTGCGCCACATCTAACTCCCGGTTGTCATTTCCATGTCTTTCATTCCCTAACCTTTCCCAGTGTTTGTAATGACGGTTTTATGTCCAGGTAGGACAGAAGATGATGAGTGTATCACCAAACTTACCCTCACTCTCTGTTCTATGGGAACAATTCCGTTTCCTTCATTTTTAGGGATTAAGCACCAGCTTTAACAGTTCTGCAAAGCAAACACACAGCACCCTAGCACATTGTTTTAAGCCCCAACCATAGCTAAAAGCTGCTGACCCTCTCTCCAGCTGTACGTCAAACCAGAATGAAAAGAAAGCTTTTGTAATTAAGGCTTCTTCCTCTAGAGACTCCTCTTTGTTAATCAACAGAGCCCCTAATTCCCACAGGAACTCACAGCCTGCTGGCTGCATCCATTATTAATTACTAGAGCCTACCTTTGATAGTGGCAGTTGCAGTCCTGCAGGAGCACGTAACCACTGCCAGTGTCACCAGGTACATCCCACAGGGATCTCTGGCTCAATCAAGATGTTATCAGAACAGCGAAAGAGTTAAGAACCTGTGTGCCTTGTATGCATTTATCTTCCACCCAGCTCCAACCTGCAATGTCTAACCTCAGAAATGTTGCTAATGTAAGCCCTGATTTACTTGATCACTTCTAACCCCATTCATGTCACTTCTTACCCCTCCTCTCCCAGGATTCTCCACTCTACCTTGTGCCTTCCCATACACCAGCCTCTGCTCAGGCACCCATCCCAGCACAGAGGGGTCTTCCACTCCAGCAGACCCCAGTTCTTCAGATGTGATGTTTTTACCTGGCCCAAAATGCTTCATGCAGACAGAGCCTGAAGAATGCAATTTAGCCCCTGCGGAGCCAGGGCACCTCTTCTATTGAGCTCAGGCTGGCACACACTGCAGGTTCCTCCCAACCCTCTGTCCAACATCCATTTGCTCTCCTTAGAAAATGCAAATACTCAGCTTTTTCCCTTCCCCCTTACATCCTGATGCCCAAAGGCCTGCCCTTAACAAAACACACATGGACCAGGTGAATTAAGCTCTGCACAACAGAGATGAAATGCTTTTCCAAGGAGCACGGGAGCAGCTCCTGTTTTCTTGAGCCAGCAGTTCTTTCAGTTCCATTTTACAACCCACATCAAAGTCCTGTGGCTCGCTGCTGTTTCAGGCAACATCTTTCGCTGCCAGTCTCTTGCTAACAAGAAGCTCTCGGTATTGGAGCTCGCACACTGGGACAGAGAGGAGGATAAATACCCAGATGGATTAAATACAAGGGATTCAGAAAAGCTCTCAGAGTAGAGCTCACCACAGTCTGCCCCAGCTCACATCTTTCCTCCTTCACATCCCCTTTTCCATCAGTGCTGCTGCCATCGAGTTGAGCAGCACAACACAAGGAGCAGGATTTTCTCAGTGAAGAGGCCAAGCACTGGTACATTACCCCTTTAACCACTCTTTCTTTCCATATCAGCTCAATAATTATGTTTCTTGGTTGCATATTGCTAGAGTTCAGGTGCGGGACAAAACCCCATCTCCCTGCTCCTGGCAACGGTGCAAGGATATCTTTCTCAGTGCCTATAATACATTGATTTTCACTATTCAAGTACAAGTATCAGTGATGCTTCATGTGAGAGGGCAGCAAGCCATAAAGCAGTTAAACCCACCGCACTCCATCCTGTAAACACTTCCCTATTTATCTGCCCTTCATTACAGGCACAATCTTATTATCTCTGCACATCTTCAAAGCGACAGCCGTCAGGGTCACCCTATAAAATATACACTGGCAATGTTACATTTAATGACTGGAGCAAGTTGAAAAATGAAGGATGGGAGGAGTGGAATACCGCAGGATGTTTTAAAGGGATCATCAGTTATATCTATGCATTTCCTGGGGTGATAATTGAATGACAGTGGCTGGGGGGGAAATCCATTTTTGAGCTTGGGAAAGGACTGTTAAGAAAAGGATGGTTTTGTACTGGCAGCATGTAATGGCTGCCAGAAAATGAAACAGGCTCCTTCAAGCACAGCAGATCCTCTGGTTTATGGGTTTTATAGAGGGGCTGACAACAACAGCAAGTACCATCAGCTATTCAAACCAATCAAAACCCACAGACAGCCTTTGCTAATGTCATCTCCAACCAGACTCTTTCCTGTTGTGGTTTGAATGTCAGCTTTAATTACATGACAGACCAATGTGTGCATGTGCAAGTGCACACAGAAAGTGACATTCCAAACATGCCAGTGCTTTCGTTTAAACCAAGTATTACACATCTCATCCTACTGTACAGCAGGGAACTCTATCCTCCTGCAGTAGGTATATCCATGGCAATTTGTGTCCTGATCCTGCACACCTGACATCAGCCTTACCATTATTAAAGAAGTTTTACTGCTTTAAAACCACTTTCATGATTGAATTACACCAATTTTACCAATAGAACCAAGCTGTACTCACCAAAACATGTCCTGTTGTAACTCATGGCTTCGTTTGTCCTCTTTGCTGACTACTTCACAGCAATAACACGAGCTGGTGTTTAAAACAAACCACTTCCATGTAATTGGCACTTGGAATCAATACTCTGCATTAGTGTGACACTCCACTGGCTGCCCCAGGCTCGCTGCAGTGACCCTGCCACTACAGTGATGGGGTAATGGAAAACACTGACTGGGAGCTTGCTGGAATTAGAAAGGGGTTTCTCTCGCTGGATTGAGGGGCAATAAAATAATCCCTTCCCCCCCATCCATACTCCTCACTAAACAGACATTACACTGCTCAGCAAATTCCCTTTGGGTTCAGCTGGGAATTCTCACAGGGATAAGATGGGTGACTCTTTACAGAGCTAAAAAGATCATTTCAAATGGTTAAGTGCTTACTTCTTGCAATGCAAGTTCCTGTCTTGACGTAGACACTGGGGTCTAACATTTAACAAAGCAATTTCTAGCTATGTTCAAGCTCCAGTTTAAAAGCCATTACTTAGTCCACGTGTGAACCAGTGGTTCAGGTCCAACAGACATGATTTAACTCTTCTGGGCACCTTGGATGGTCTGGAAGAAAGTTCCAACCCCCAGGTTACCGCAGCTTTGCTGTAATGGTTCAATGTGTAAATCCCACATTTTACAGGCCACCAAGGACTGCCTTCCTGCTCGTAACTGCTGTTTGTTTCCTTGGATGAAACTGTCTCATGCCTTTCCCAGGTTAAGATAGAATATATTATAATACCAGGTTTCAAAACCCATCTGGTTCTTGCCATATTCTATCACTGGAATCTGATGTCATTCTCGGTAGGAGTTCATTCCCATGATGCCAGATAGGATATTCCCTCACCTTATCCCTTTGGAGAGTGGGGGTTTGCCTCTAGATTAAGAGCACAGACACCTTGTGCTGTGCTCTCCAGTCCCCAGTTCCTTCCTGGGCAGGCAGTGGTCACTGAGAAGAGACGAGACCACAAAAACTGGGCAACAAAAGCACTCAAATAAGCAAACAGAAAGCCAGATTTTCCTCTTTTCATAGGGCAAGAAGAGCTGCAAGGTAAGTAAGGAACCAGCCCCTTGTTTAATGCCACTTTCTATACTGCTTTTATTTAAACACAGAATAAGATCTGAATGCCACACAGTTGTGAGACAAGGACCAGCGATGCCCGTTGGCTACTCACAGCACTGTTTCAAGCCTGCCCCTGTGTCTGTGCCCCAACCTGTGCAATGGAACAGATGTTTCAGGTTTTCCAGGCACATCTGTGATGAATCACACAAAGGCTGGCCTGTCAGATGTGTGTTATCCTCCCTGACACACAGCTTCCTCCCTCAGCAGCTTGTGACCCATAGGGAAGCTGGTGAGTTTTAGTAGTTGATTATAAAGCCATGTTGAAAACAACAGCAGTCAGAAGATGCTGAAGATCACACAGGAGGCAACACACTTCATGCAATAATCCCCACTGCTAATGAGAGAAGGTGTGATCACCTGGAAACGGAGCCCTTTTCCATCCCTTTTTAATTGCACCTATCCTCACAACTGGATATTTCATGCTGAAAACCATCAACCCCTCTGATCCCATGCTGAAGACAGCCAGAATCTGACCTTTTAATAAAACCCTCTGTCTCAGGATGTCCAACACCTGAAGAAGCCAGATGGAGGAAGAAAGCAAAACCACTCATTCTACACCTGGGAAGCATCAAATAAACTCATACAAGCTTATCACTGAAAACTCCATCCACACTCTGCACTAACACAGGTTTAAGGAGGTTCCTGCTCTGTGATTCAGGGTCATGGACAAAGCAATAACTCGTACACAAGCTTTCTCATCCCTTGTCATGACGCCTTGATTTTAAACAGACCCAGCTTCTCCCACATCTGATCCCTCAGCAGCTGTTTTCCCTTCACTCCTCCAAGCACATTTCTCTAACCCAGTAGCTTTTCCAGATGAAGTGTGGAGGGTTGAGGGGTACCTCAGTGTCTTCCTGTTTATAAGAGCAATGTATGAACAGAGGAACGTTGAAGCAGAACATCAAGAAACACCCCTCCAAACCGCAAGAGAACTGCCATGTAAGCTGCTTATCCCGCAGTTATTGTTGCTTCCCTCCAGTCTCAAATTCTTTCTGTCGGGGAAAAAGCCCTGAGCAAGCAAAATTTAACGAGAAGACAATGGTAAGAATTGTAAAGCAGTATTAGAAAGCCCAATTCATTGTAGCTTACTTTAATACCTATGCACTGAGCTCAAAAGTGAAAGAAACTGCTAATTCTTTGCAGTTCTGTTCCGCCCTCGTGTCTCCAAGCAAGCGTTAATTGCAGCTATTCCCCTGCAAAGTGAATTGGATTCCCAATTCAACATTAGGGATACGACAAAACAGGCACCAGTAACTCAGGCCATGATTCGGGGCTCTGAATTCTGAGGTCTTGCAAATGGATCCTACAGTGAGTTCAGAGATGGAATTGGGCTGCTGCTATTCATCCTGTCCTTTCCCATGGCCCAAGGCAACAGCAGGGGTGTCTGGATGTGGGATGTCAGCTACAGGGATGCTAACAACATAAGCAGAAGAGAAAAGGTGATGGAACAAAGACATTAAGGTAATGGTATTTTTCATCAACCCAAAAATGAACTGCCGCTCAGAACCAGAGGCAGGGGGCTGGAACTGGATGATCTTGCGGTCCTTTCCAAACCAAACCTTTCTATGATCCCTCAGAGAGTAAAACTCAAGAGCTCTCATTCACACCAGCAGCAAGGTAACCTCTTTAATAGCTATTTCAAGAAGTTGGGCACATTTCAGGTTCTGACCCACTGGATGATGTAAAGCAGCTGCAGTGTTACAAGAGGCATCTTCATCTCTCTGCCTCTGCACAATCCCTATTACACAGAACTGTAGCTCCACATGCAGTTATCCACCAAGGAGACAGCAGAGCCATTACAGCAAAAGGGCAGCATTGGCAAAAGAATAAATGGCTTTAGACCTTACAAGCTTTGATATGAAGTTTGAGCCGCTCATGAAAGGGATTTGAGAGATGGTTGCCTGTGACAACAGATCTTTAGGCTCAGCAATCCCTCCCCTGGCCTGCTCTGGCCCTGCATTCCTATACCAGAGGAAAAAGAAGTGCAGACCCCAGGAAAGCTGTCAAGCAAGGGACTGACCTGATAAACAGCCAGGCTGCTGCTTCCAACACACGGTCCTGACCACAGCCCAAGCTTCCTAAGGGAGGCTCTCTTCATCAGGGACTGCAGTGATAGGACAAGGGTAACGTGTTCAAAGTGGAACAGGGGAAACTGAGTTGAGCTCTTAGGCAGAAGCTCTTCCCTGTGAAGGTGCTGAGGCGCTGGCACAGGGTGCCCAGAGAAGCTGTGGCTGCCCCATCCCTGGCAGTGCTCAAGGCCAGGTTGGACACAGGGGCTTGGAGCAAGCTGCTCCAGTGGAAGGGGTCCCTACCTGTGGGAAGGGGTTGGAGCTGGATGAGCTTTAAGGTCCCTTCCAACCCAAACCAGTCTGGGATTCTATATAACCAATTCCTCTGAACGATGCTTGACAGCCCCACACCACACTGAACCTACACTTGTTTTCCCACCCACCCCTCCATTCCATAGGTCTGCTTCTCATTATCAGTGTACGCACACTCACGAGTCTCATTCCAGTTACACCAGTAAGGACTCAGCAGTTCCTCACTCATACAGCTCGACTATGCCCCTGTGCCTCACACACAGCCTGACTGAGCAGGTATTCCAAACACAAGGAGTATTGCACCATTCAGTCCCTACTCCCATGTCTAACAGTCACAGCATGCTGACGCCTACCACTAGGCACTGAGTGATCATTTTAATTAGTGGCTTGTTTCAACACAGCAACCAAGGTGTCAGAAACTAAAAGAGAACCACTCAGAGTTCAGAACTTCAAAACAATGACAACAAACCAGATGATCTATCAATACTTGCTGGCCTCCTTTGAGAGAAAGGGAAGCCTGCTGGTATACATTTATACTGACAGGCTTCTTGAAAGGATACTCCATTGCTAACTGATGAGCTGCAGGCACACAGGGTCTGAAATGCTTGAAATATGAATCTTCATGCCTACACACTGCACTGTTTGCCAACAGAACGACTCACAGAAGCATCCTGCACTTTCAACAAGCTCTTTCCATCTCTATTAACCACCTAAATTCCGCCATTGCATGTTTTCCTTTAACTTTCTCTTTCTGGAATCCTCTCCAATTGCTTCCTGATGGCTTGGAAAGCAATGCCATTAGCAAATCAGCCCTCAATATATGTATCTATCCACACATATATACCTGTATATCTTTTAACTGCACTGGTTCCACACAAAGGCTCTACTTGAAGATAGAAGTTACCATTTCCATCATGAAAAGGTGTTACAGACAAGAGTCACACACCACCAGAAGTCATGAAGGTGGCAACAGCGAGCAGAGCAGCAGCTCCTATCTTAACCTGCTTTTCCCTTTCAGCGTATACTTTAGAGCGAGGTTATACTGTCAGCTAGGACTTCCAGCCCAAACCATGGTTCAATACTTGCATTTTCAGTCATCATCTATAAAATCAGCGTTAATCAGAGTGGAGTAAAAACCAGAGATTTACTGCATGGAAAACTCTGTTAACTACAAGTGGGTACACGCTGAGTTCAGGTATTTGCTCCCCTGAGAGGATCCAAGAACAGATTTCTCCCCCTGCAAACCAACCAACCTGTGGCTCCAGACACAGCACCACCAGCTCTGAGCTGTCATTATGCTGCACCACATTCTGGGTTTGAGTGACTACAGCAAATATTAGGCTATAAATCAAGTCTTCAGAGCCCCAGTGATCCAGTGGGAGGGAGGAAAGCGTTAACAGTGTTGTTTCAGGATCATGTTGATCAGTAACTAGGCTGTCAGTCATTGTGTCTGCCACACATGCACTCCTTGGAACAGATTCAAATGAAAGTTTAACAAGCCCAGATAAGCTGAAGAGTTAAAAATCCCTGTGTCAGGTTCCAAACCTATGACAATTGTTCCCTCAGCAAGAGTTCAAAAGACAGGCAACCAGAAACAATTCACCATGAGGTACCAGATTAGCGGAGCCCACTGTATCACTTGCATGGCATGGAAAACATACATAGAATCACAGGATGGTTTGGGTTGGAAGGGACCTTATGATCATGCAGTTCCAATCCCCTGTCTAACAATCAGACTTACTCCTTTCCTACTAGATTGTCCTGCGGTTCTTCCCCAAGAGGAGCAATCCAGCTGGCAAGGCTGTGGAAGGGATAACAGGCCAGGTTGCTTCCTGAATGACAATATTCCCTAGGTGCTGTAGTACTGGATGTGTGCATGGTTTAATTCCCTGCTCAGGAAAACACTTGCTTAACACAAAGAATTACATCCAACAATGCAGGCAGACAATCTCCTTCTGGCCTTAAGAGAGGCACTAACTTCAGAAAGACACATACACGGATTTCAGATTGCATTTGACTTTCCAAATAGATTGTCTATGTGGGACAAGGCGAAAGCATTACAGGATACAGCCATTTACCTGCATCCTCACAGTCAGAGTGGTTTGGGTTAAAGAGATCTTTGGTTATTTTCTATACTTAAAACTATGTAGGGCTCTGAACTTGCACTGCCCTAACTCAGAAGGAAGCCTTTGCTAACCCAAACAGCCCACACTTGTGCCTCCCTTCAGAAAAGAGAGACAAAGCAGCAGGACAGGTTTTGTATGGCTCATGTTCCCCTCACCCATTAAGCACACGCTGCTGTGAAGCAGTCTCATAACTGAAACCATTCCAATTGTCCAGCACACCCGAAAGCTTCTGCTGTGGTTCACTCGGCATTTTCCCTGTGGTTTGGTTACTCACCAGGCTCAGACAGATTTGCCCTGACATAATCCATAAACCCAGGAGGGCCCAGAGCAGGTGTAGAGCCTGCAGCCTCCGAGCATCAAGGCAGGCAAAGCTCACTGTGTTCTGAAGGCACTGTTCCATAGCATTCCTCCAAAGTCCCAGCCTGGTTTGGCTTGGAAGGGACCTTAAAGCTCACCCAGTTCCAACCCCTGCCACGGGCAGGGACCCCTTCCACTGGAGCAGCTTGGTCCAAGCCCCTGTGTCCAACCTGGCCTTGAACACTGCCAGAGATGGGGCAGCCACAGCTTCTCTGGGCACCCTGGGCCGGTGCCTCAGCACCCTCACATTAAAGATTTTCTTCCTTGTATCTGACCTAAATCTCCCTGTTTAACTTTGAACTGCTTCAAAGCTCACACAGGAATCCTCCTCCAAAAGGGCTTTTGACCTATTAAATGATTTAATTACTGGGCTCACACTGGTTCTGTTCAGAAGAGATGCAGGCACCTGCAACTTACTCTTTCAGCATCTCCATCCCATGGCTAACAGATCCCTGGGGAATACAAAAGCGAGCTGCCAGGAACCCCACAGCCTTCAAGCAAGCACCATCAATGTTAATTATTACAGAGGCAAGGCAAGATAATAGAGAGGCAACAAAGCTTTGGCAGCATCTAACTCACTTTCCTGCTGCCCTTCAGAAAGACTCCTAATGAAAGAAGATGGAAATCCCCACTGTATCCTGCAGATGAAGGTGACCTTGGGAAGCGGGGGAGAAGAAGAAAAGGAGAAGAATAATGCACCACTGCTCGGTGCCCAACAGACCAGCTCCCCCCATCCCTGGCCTTCCACCTAGTAGCAACCATTGAGAAACAGGCAAGTCTAATTGAGTGCCAGGGCAACTGTAGCTATCGATACCTACCCACTAGCTTATTTTCCCCCTGCACTGCTCAATCTGGAAAGACTTCAGCTACAGACATTAACCCAATTAAAGAAACTACTTATTAGCCTTCCTTCTGCCAACAGATTATTACAGCTGCAATGAAGTTGCAAAAGCTGGAGGCTGATTAACAGCGAATTTGGGAAGTAACTTACACAATGGTCTCTGTTCAGCATTGAAGGAGAGATAACACATCCCAGAGAGAGACTGAAGCAAGAATATCTGAGCAATCAGTAGCCCAAAAAACAGCTTCTTCCTAAGATAAGAAGTCCCTGTTAGTCTGGGGTTTGTGTTGGTTTGGGTTCTCTTCCTCATTTTGACTTGACTTTTATGGAACGACAAGCCAAGACTGAACAGTGCAGCAGAAACACTCCTTATCTACAGCCTGAAGGATTCCATCCGGATCTTCTGCTCCGAAGTGACAACTATATGCAATGAAATGGAATGTGCAACTCAGCTTTAAAAACTTCCCAAATCTCCTCTATGTAAATTCACTTGAAAAGGTCAAAGTAAAACTTCAGTAATTCCATAATCCCCAAACCTTAACACTGATTTTAGCATAGATATAAATATACAAAACTAGGCATTCAGCGGTGATTCACACACATTTGTGATGTGCTACTTAATTGCTGAGGCAAAGAAAGCTTCTACAGTCATAATTTCCAAATGCCAGCAGGTTTTTTAGAGTCATAACTCGAGGTTGTGGAAACATGGGATAAGGACTATAAAAGAGTGACTGGATGAGTTGGGAAAATCCCAGCCTGATTTGGGTTGAAGGGACCTTAAAGCTCATCCAGCTCCAACCCCTGCCACGGGCAGGGACCCCTTCCACTGGAGCAGCTTGCTCCAAGCCCCTGTGTCCAACCTGGAACACTGCCANCTTAAAGCTCATCCAGCTCCAACCCCTGCCACGGGCAGGGACCCCTTCCACTGGAGCAGCTTGCTCCAAGCCCCTGTGTCCAACCTGGCCTTGAACACTGCCAGGGATGGGGCAGCCACAGCTTCTCTGGGCACCCTGTGCCAGCGCCTCAGCACCTTCACAGGGAAGAGCTTCTGCCTAAGAGCTCAGCTCAGCCTCCTCTCTGGCAGGTTAAAGCCGTTCCCCTTGGCCTGGCCCTACAGGCCCTGGCAAAAAGCAGATACACACCTTCCAAATAAAGCTTTCTAAAAGTATATGCATGATTTCCAAATGCACCTTGCACAGCCACGGGTTAAACCTCTCCGCTTGTTCAAATCTACCAATGCTTCAGCTTCCTCCTTTTCATCTTGAGCTGAAAATCATTCGCACCAGTTTTGAGAGGTTTACAAGTTTTAAAGCCTCAGATTTCTCTGAAACAAAAACATTACTCACCTGAAAAGAGCATAAATAATGGGAGGACAGGGAGGAAGCTTCATGCCCACAGCGAGCAGGCAAATTCTTTTTGAGAAGCTCTTACGCTCACAACAAAAGAATGTTCCTGTAAAGCCAGGCAACAACAACAACTAAAATCTATCATGTCAAATGCCACAGAATAAAAGCATGACTGGAATTGTTAAATCAATACAACTTTAACTTTGTCCGTGTCACTTCTTCATAACAAGGTGAAAGTCCAGTTATACAACCCACAGAGTTAATTCTACATCCTGGATGTGATTTAACAGTGGGAATTGGGATAAAAGCTTTTTGTCCCCATGCTCTCTGAGCATCCAGTCTGTTTATGACACATTCTTTCCATCACATCTGGAGCTGCAAGGTAGGGAATCCTGCAGCAAAAACCAGAGCCCAAACCAAACCCCACCTCCTTCTGTGGATTCCACTCTTCCAGTATCTGAGCCATTACAGACTGCAACTACAATTCCAATACAGGAAAAGGAAACCTACACAAAGTGTGCTCTGTGCGACACCAACGTTGCAGAGAATCAACCAAGCTTTAGTGAAGCACAACCACCAAAGCTGAAGAACACTGCCCAGGCAGAAACCCACCTTACTACACAACCAGCATCCTTGATGGGGACATGAGGCTTATGTGACACACACCTTCCTACGCAGACAGGTCACAAATGTGCTTCTTGGGCTCTTAGAAATGAGCATGCGTTTAGAATGGCAAAATCCCTCTTTGCCTTGTCTTGTGCTGCTCAACAGAGAAGATAAATCTAAGCAATGCAGTCAGCATCAAACATTTGTCTAAATTCACACTCAGCCCTAAAGGCCTAAAAGGAAACTGAAGGAAAGGAAAGCAAAGGATGGAAAATAACAGAGGTAGAGCTGCAGGAACAAAGCAAGGAGGGAGAAAAGGGCTGGGTTTATAGTAAAATGGGGGGTGTGGGGAGGAGAGTGTTAGTTGGGTGGTTTTTGGGTTTATGTGTTTGTTGGGGATGTGGTGTGATTTATTTCTCCAGCTCCCTCTCATAGCAATTCAGGTAATGAAAGACTTGAGCTTTGGCAAAGATCCCCTCCTTAGCCAAAAACGAAAGAAAGAGAGAAAAGCACCGTGATTAAGCTTACAGGAAACAAAGCTAATCAAACCTACCAGTAACAAAGGGCAACAGAAACATGCTCACTGTATCACATCTTCCTTGCTGGCCAAGAGCCCAGATTTCTCATTCCATTTTCCCTCTCCCCCTCCTCATTTCCCAATAGCATTAGGAAGCCCTGGCCCCGGCTGCCTGGCTTTACAAGCTGTGTTTGTAGGAGGTCAGCTTTTCATGAGGCCAAAACCCCAGCATGTGGAAAGCGTTAAAGAGTTTCACGTAGTAGAGGAGGTTCTTAAAACTACTACTGTTGGACTCCAAAATCCTGCAGCTTCACAGATCATTGGAGGTTTCTGAAGCAGAGAAAAGGGCAGAGTTAGCAAAATAAATCAGGAACTCTTGGGGGATGTCCTAGAGCCTTACACAGCGAGAGGCACCAGGCACAAAGCAGGCTCAGAGTTAAACAGGGAGGACTTCTCAAGTTGCAGGAGGAAGGAGCTGGTTTATAACCTGGAATGTGCTCTTCCTTTCTTCAAAGGTTAGGGTCTAGAGGCATTGTACAGAACAGTTCAGTCTGTGGCAGGGATGTTGGGAGCACTGAAAGTATGTCTGGGGGAAGGGAAAGAGAGGAATCACTCAACTGTTCCACCCAACAAGCACAGTCTATCTCCCTATGGCAATCAAACTACTTATCAGCACCTTTCTGATGCCAGATTTCTTCCTGCTGTACAGGACTGTGGCAGCATGAACAGGAACAATCTCCCCTGCCAATTTTCTCTATACCAGATCACCAGAGCCAATAAGGATTTCCCAACCATCAGTACCGTCCACATTTCTGATGCTGTCATTCGTCTCCTAATACACGCTTTATTTCTTAAAACTCCAAGTTCTTCAACACAGCAATTCCTCAGGACACCATCCCTTTCACACACAGCTCCCCAAAAGAGAAACTTTTAAGTTCGCATTTACAAAGAAAAGGGGAATTGAAAAGGATCTTGAAAGCTCTAAATCAGAAGCAAACACCAACATCCTAAGAGTCTTAAAAGATAAGGGATGTAAAAAAAAGCAAGAGGCTTTTGGGGGAACATACCCAGTTTTTGATGCAACACTACCTGCGCCTTCCTAAGCAGGCTAAAAGCAAGGAGTGAAGCAGTGTGTTGAAATGCTTTACTGCAGTGTGGGGTGCTATCAATGCAGCTGTACTTGGGACTATGTCAGAGACACAGACAGCAGAGGGAACCCTTCTACCCGAAGCAAAACACATCAACGGTACAAATCATGGACCCAATTCTTGCAAGAGACTTACTACTCCATGTATCTGAAGACATTAAGGTGCCAGAAAATGCCTTCTACCTCTCAGCAGGAAAAGGAAACCCCCACTATAAACCCACTATCATACACATGTATATGGCTATGGTCCAGATTTGCAGCCTTCCTCCTACCTGCTGATCACCTTGTAGAACAAGCCCTCCCCTTACCTGCTGTTGTGATAAAAGCAGATATTTACCCAAAAACCCTATTTACCATCACCTGTGCACAACCATTAGCATTTTTATGCCCTTTGAGTTTGACTTCTATCATCTACCTGAAACATTTTCCTTCCAAATACAAAATAAAAGGGGAAATAAACCAAAAGCAAACATAGCAGATTGCTGTTTGTAACGTTATGTGTCTTAAAGCACACAGCTTATAGGGATGTTACATTCATAAACTGCCTTACTTTCCCCTATGGCACAGCCCCTTTAAACAAAAGCCCCTCTTCTTAACTCCCCATTCTCAGTTTATTCCGCAATCTGTGTAATTCCTGGGAGTTTTCCTTGGCAAGACCAACCACCACCAACAGCAACCAACAGCAATCAAGCACTGCTTCTTTTTTACAGCTGGTTTGAAACAAAAATGACAAAACGAGTGCATCTGTCTGCTGCAGTTGTTATTGTCTTGTTCTCACAGTACAGTTATAGCAGCATATTACAGGAGATTTCGGCCTGAATAATGTATTTGGGGGCTGATTCTATGCCAAAAGAACACTGTACACACTGTTCCTACGGTGCCATCTGGGGCAGGAAGCAACAATTAAGGCCAATGATCTGTTGTATAAGAAGAAAGTTAATTTCATGCTCAGTGTGGCAGGCAAGACACATTAAAAGTACACTTCACTCTGCTAACAGATGATTTTCTTTCTGCTGGTGCCCAATCTTTTGCCCCCAAACGGCTTCTTCTATCAAACCCCACGATTTTATGTCATCTGTTAAGGAACTGAAGCCTGCTTTGCACTGCTAAAGCACTCCCCATCCATCCCCCTGACTCCTCTCTCAACAGCTCAGAGCTGGTTCTTTACTTGAGAATTCAAAGAGAACTGCTGCAACACCCTTTGAAATCCTAACCTCACACCCTGGATGAATACACACATGAAATGGCACCGCTTGGGACAATACATGCCTTACAGCCCTAGTTCTGTTAGCCACAACCTAACTGTCCCTGCTTCCCTTCATGGGATGCTTGTAACTCATCTTCATTACCCCTCCGTAGGATATGGAAGCAATGTGCGTGCTGAGCAGGAGAAGATCAAGTAGCAAGGCAGAATATGCTTGTTCTCCAAATGTAAGCAAGCCACCAAGCTGGCAAACCCTAGCTGTGAGCAGCCTGTGCTGGCTTCCAGTGGGTAACTAAGGATAAAGTCTGGCTCAAATACACGCACAGCATAAAAAAGCCAATTATGTCTGTGCCATAAACGTCAAGTTTAAACACAGACGCTGAATTAGCTGCAAAATCTGCTGGAGTTTCACTGCAGTTTGCTTTGCAATACCTCAGACTTCAGCAACTGCAATAAAACCTCACTGCTTGCCAAGGGAACCACTTGTCCCCCCATCTCCCTCCCTTCCTAAACACCCTTTAATACGAATTCCTTTGTCTGCTCCATACAGGACTGTTTAAAAGTTAGCATTCCTCCTGCATATATAAGAAAGAGGAAGTAAGCAGCCCCATCTAGAACCCATCTGAAGCCTTTATTCAGCACTGACTCATCCAAAGAGACCTGCACTGTATTGTCCTTCAGACCATCCTGTCCCTCTCACCAGACAATACCACCACAGAATGCCACGTTCAGATGTAACACAAGCCTTTAGCTCCCCATAAAACAAGGCCACTGATTCATGGATATCTTGGGTTAAATCAGGTACTTGTGGGATGATCTTTGTGCAACACCACTTTGACATTAACGCCACTATTGTAAAGGACATCAAGGTTGATCTCCCTGCTTTGCCACAGGGGTTTGCTTCTCACTCAGCTCTTGGAAATACTTCAGTTCCATACCCAACAGTGCTGCTGTAGATTAGGTACACAACTAAAGATCATGAGATCTCCAGATATTAGCTGTGGGTCTAAGTTAGTACCACAAGGAGGATTACGTAGAGTATTTCTCTATTAAAGCCATTCCAAACATCAGACACCAAGCAGGATTATACAGAATAACCTAAAGAGTTACCCAAATATCACAACATTAGCACTGTTCTAGGACCTGATGTCCCCCAAACACCAGATGAGTTCTTTATTCCTGCCTTTCGGAGAGCATCCTGAGTCAGGATTTACAGCCTATTTTCAGTCACTAATAGGAAGGGAAACAAACAACATGAAGGCATCTGTAGAAAAGAGTCTTGCCAGGGGAGGCCACTCAGACACTCAACCATGACAATAAGATGCATAGATTCTCAAACAGATACTTATTTCAGGTACCTGAGAGCCACAGGACCATAGGACTGATGCCTGAGTATGTGATAATACCTGATAACTGCTACAACAACCTGGTGCCTTTTCTTGTAGGGAAAGGAAAATACAAAGTATAGAGCTGTTGAAGAACAAACCCCTTTACTCAGAGTCGATGTACCCTTTATCATAGATGCAAAGAAGGAGAATACACATTAAGAAAACAAAGCAAACCCCCCATGATGATGAATGACAACCAGAAGGTAAGGAAAAAGCAATGGGACAGAACTACAAGGAGTTACAGGAGCATTGTGTTCTCTCAGTGGTGGAGGAGGACTCGGACAGTATTGTATCAGGATCCCAAATGATCTTGGCTTAGCTCTCTAGCTACATACCTTTCACTACAGAGCAGACACTGTCCCTTTTGGCTCTCTGACAGAACTCAATGCAATTGCCTAATGGCCCTCTTTTGCTTGCAACAATATTTTACCCCTACGCCCCTCTAAACTGTCGGAGAAAAATACACAAGGAGTTTCAATCTTGTAATGTGAAACAATAAAAAACCCCCCACCAGAGTGCAGAGTTGATTGATTAGCCATGCCGAATGCAACCCTAGAGTCCAGCTAGCACAGGGAATACACCACCTGGTTTTATGCTCTTCACTTATGCAGGTTTCTTAGTCAGAAACTCCAACAGCCCCGTTTCTGAGCTACTGACATTGAAAATTACCTTTACAAAAGTCAAATAATACAATTAAAAGGAACTGTTTTATTCTCTTAAGAGAAAGCTTTAGAGAGGAATTTAAACCGTATCATATTAAGTACTTCTGTTCTTTGATTTTACTTGCTTCAGCTGAAACCAAGGCACATAAGTATGCAAAAGTGTATATTGGTCTTTGGAAGTGTAGCCAAAGGCATTAATCAGATGACTACACATTAGTGGCCCTGAAAGTGAGCAGCCAACGTAAGAAGGTAGGAAGGATTTAAGAGCCAAGCAACATACACCTCCAGGATAGATCCAAGTTGAAAGAACCTCAGGAAACAGAAGCAAAAGGAACACACATGGTATATAACCATGAAGCTGGAATGGTGGCCCAAGCTTGTCCAATGAAGTATGTAGCTGCCAGCTCTACTCACCTGTATGGTCTGCAATGAGTTTTGGAGATGAAGATGACATGGTGCACACCACAGTTAAACCTTTGAGTCTCTTTGAAGACCTTTCCAAACCTTCTGGTTTATTACCCAATAAAATGATGACATTTGCAATAGGTTTAACGGTTAAAACTTTGGAAAACAAGCCAAATCACAGCGACCCCATTCCCTGAACATCCCTTACAGACGAGCTGGTCTTTATAAACAGCTTTCACTTCAGTGCCACTTAAAGGTAGGAATATCTCCATCTGAGCCCAGCTCCTATGAGCTCAGCATTTCATTAAGTCCTTTGGCTTCCTTATCCTGCTCCTGGTGAGAAGCATGAGCTGCGTTCCCGTATGCTGCCTCAGCACCCTGCTTCACCTTAAAGCCAAGCATATTAATGTTGTGTTCTCCCTCCATCAGCCACATGCTAATAAAAAGAAAGGGGAGAGGAAAAAGGGCAATGTGTTCCCTACAGAAGAGTTTGTTATGCAAATGAATCGATGGTTTCACTTACACAGGAAAAACAACTGGCTGCTGCCTCTGCCCAGCTCTCAAATGGACTGAAGCCAGTGAGGTATCTGCTCTGACTGAAGAAGAAAAGGCTTGAGCTATTATTTTTAAGTCCCTGCTTTAACAAGAACAAACCCCTCCAAGTGTAATACCCAGGCACTGGAAGCACTAGCTGCAGCTAGCAGAGATGAAATGAAAAGAAGCAGTGGCTGTTTATGTTGGCAGCCGCATCAAACTCTAATGGAAAATTTCAGCTCTGCCTGCATCTGGGCTAGAACAAGTTATTAAGGAAAAAGGTTCAGCTTTCAAACAGAAAAAGCTTTACAGAGCTTGTCCCTTTCAGAACGCTCCCGCAGCAAAGACAAGGCAGGAAATAATATGCCTTGACTACGCAGAGTATTAATATGCTATCATTAGGGGAATATACCATCATGTAAGATGGATTTCCTTTGGGAAAGGAGAACAGTGGTAATGCCCATGCCACAGACACCATCTCAGCTATTGGTACAAACAACTTATACCACTAAATGCAAATATTAGAAGCCAGAGCAGAGGGCTAACTAATCACTTGATACCAACAGACCGCAGGACATTTGCCTAATTATGCCCCTCTTTGGATCAAAGGGAAACTGCTATTTGAACAATTATGTCGAGGGAGAATCTTTACCTTTTCTAAGCCCAGGAGAGCCTTGCACAAATATTACTGAGGCTGTTTGTTGACGGGAACAGTATACAGCCTGTCCTCGGAGAGGACAAACACCTTGCCAGCCTGCACATATGGTAACTGCAGTGACCTTTCAGCTACTACCCATTTGCACTATATTTAAGAGCTACTCGGGAAGCCAATATTGCATATTATGTAACACAAGATTAAGCATTAATGAGGCAAGAATAAAATTGTTTATCTAAACCCCAATCTAAAATTAAACAGAAGTTTGTGCTGAAAGCTCAACGCTGCACTCGTTCTGTCTCATAACATTAACAGAGCGCGGCTTATTTAGGCGCTGAGCTCAGTCCCAACAGCATTTAATTTGGAGAGAAAGATTTTACTATCAGGAGAGAGCCTATTTTGCCTAAAAAAAGCAAATGTGATGCATATTTAGTTCTTATGCACACGAATACAGCACGCTGCAGGTAGTTTGATGTAAGGAGAACAGTTGTTATTCATGACTTCTGTTCACACTGTGTTTGAAAGCTAAATACAGAAGCACCCACCCAGATGCAAGACCTTTTGATGGCATTCTGTCATCTCTTGCTAAGCAGCCAAACCAGAAATCACACACACCAAAGGTACCTATGTGCTCAGCAGGGAAACCCAGAACAGAATTAACCCCAAGTCTGTGTGCCTCCACAAAGGTGCACTGTCCTCTTTTGGGGCTTCTCGCTAAGCAAGCAACTCCACAAGGCTCATCAAGGAGCTTCAGCCTTACACAGAGACAAACAAGGAGACCATGATCACCATCACTGTACCATAAACCAGCCCTGGAGAACACAGGAGTCATTGGAGAACCTCAAAACGTGCAGATAGATGTCATCCCGTTTGGAGAATAGGTGGAAGAGATCAGAAGTACTTGGGCCTATTTCCATGAAAGACAGCGTTCGGCTTGGAGCAAGCTGCTCTAGTGGAAGATGTCCCTGCCCATGGCAGGATGGGGTTGGAACTGGATGAGCTTCAAGGCCCCTTTCTTCCAAACCCTTCTATAATATGCTATGGCTATCTTATGATATTACATGATATTATACTTAAACCTATGTAAGGCTGCCAAAGGGACCATCACCTACATCCCTCTCCACTTCTAACAAAACAACATAGAACCTTTGAGTTCCACTGGTCAATCACCACATACAATGTGACAGAGCAGGATGGAGGAACTCCAGGCAGAGGAAACCAAACCTGTTTCTTCTGGGGCCATGGCTTAAACAGCTCAGGCCAAAAGCTGCAGTTTAGAGCAGTATTTCAGGGTGAGCAGCACATGGGCAGCCAAGGGGAACAGGACCCAGCTCGAAATCTGAGCAAGCCAACACTGTGACTTGGCATCCTCCTCCTCCTGCTCTGCTGCACATTATTGCCCTGCACAAGCTCACGTTTCTTCCATGTTTCTATTTACTTTTTGCACGTCACCAACACAGAGTTAAGCTATTTGCAAGAACACAGTCAGCCAGTCCCCGACCTTGTAGGCATTTGAGTACATTTATCTCAGGCCTATCGCAACGCTTCTAGAACTCTCAAATTCAAGGAGCTCAATGTAATCACCTCAAGAATTCAGAGCAGGAGAATTTTAAGTACTTTGAAAATCCCATGTTATCACCAAATTGTAGCAAACTGTGCTCAAACGGGGG